>CM077195.1:17971027-18571027 GCA_039654625.1 Rhinogobio ventralis
GTCGCGGCGGATGATAGCTTTCTGTCTGCGGAGGGCTCACACAAATTCTCCACGGTCAATGATGGTGATTCAGGCTCTGGGTCTGGCTGTGTTCTGGATCGGGGAAGGACGCTCTCCAGACACTGGATGATGGCTTCTTTCCAGTTCAGACCGGGGGTGTCTGGGAGGTCAACAGGATTATAGTAATTTGCCCCAATCCAGAACAGTGACTTCAGGGTCTCGTTGTCGTAGGGGCTGGTGAGGGCAAGATTATGAATGACGTGCACCTGAAAAGAATTAACTAGTGATGGTAACCATGGGAATAAAGGAGTGGTGGGAAAATCAAACAAAGGATCACATGAGAATGAATGAAAACAAACTAAAAGTCCATGATAACTAAGACAAACTGAACAACAAACTGAACTGTGATAGTTGTTGTATCATTTATGTTTTGGTATTGGGTAGATTTAAGGCATGTAGTATATGGTCATGCAGAATAAAGCATTAATATATGCTTTATAAGTACTAATAAATGGCCAATGTGGAAGCTAATAAGCAACTAGTTAAAAGTATCACGGTTTTGGGTTTTGTTTGTGTTCATGTCTTTGTATTCATGCTCCTTGTCCTGTCCCTGGGGCCTGTACCATGATGGTAGCTGAACAAACTCAGGCTTACAGGATTAGTTTTGAGTTGACAAAACCTAACCAATCCAATCCAGCTTTGTTGGTACCAAGATGCTGATCATCAACTTTCTCTGTCAACTCAGGCTTTGATCCTGCGTTTGTTGAGTGCTTGCACATGAAAGTGTGACATCAGTAGTGAACAGCCAACCACATGCCTTGTCTAGTATGTCTAGTATTGTCCATGTAACCACTGTTGGTGAGTGTTCTCCATGCCATGTTTGCCACGCCAAGTTTTGGTTCTATGTTTGATCATGTCTGGATTATTGTAATAAAACTGCACTTGGATTCTGAAAGCTTGCTTCTAGTGGACTCCATTACAGAATACTAGACCACCAAAATGAACCCAGCAGTTTTTCGTCTCCTGCACCTCCGTCATCTAGGACTACGTGGAGGAATTCTGTGGACATTTTTCGTTTTGGTTTAAATTAACCTATTTGCTCAAGGCTTTCCACGGAAGAGTCTTCATTCCCAGAGTCTTCTTCAGAGTGTGCAGCGCTGACTATAGTGGCCACGGCTATGTTGTGTGTGTGGGCAGCACACACATCGGTGCCCGTCCCTGTCCCGAGTCCAGAGAGGACTTTATGTCCCTGTCTCAAGTCTAGAGAGGACATCCATCCCTGTCCCGAGTCCAGAGAGGACGTCTGTCCCTGTCCTGAGTCCAGGCAGGACTTTGTCTCCCGTCCAGAGTCCAGAGAGGACTTAGTCTCCCGTCCAAACTCCAAAGAGGACTTCATCTCCTAACCAGCGTCCAGAGGGGACTCCAGCACCTGACCAGCATCCAGAGGGGACTCCAGCCCCTGACCAGCATCCAGTGATGGCTCCAGCCCATAACCCCATAGCTTCACCCAAGAAAATTGGGGTGTTGGGGGGCTATAGGTACCTGCCACGGATCCATGGCTTCCTGTACTCCCGAACTGCCGCCCATGCTCCACGGCCCAGGTCCACCCATGCTCTATGTCCTGGCCCACCATCCCTCCCCCAAGACCCCCCTCCTGGACTTCATCATGTCTAGTTTTGTTTTTTGTTGGGCATATGGAGCCACCCATAGAGGAGGGTTATGTCATGGTTTTGGGTTTTGTTTGTGTTCATGTATTTGTATTCATGCTCCTTGTCCTGTTCCTGGTTTTGTCATGTGTTCCTGTTTGAAGTGATCTAGCCATGTGCTCCCTTGCCATGTGTTCTATGTTGTCATGTTCTGGTTTATTGTCTTGATTGTGCACAGGTGTCCCTTGTCTTATTATTAGTAGTCTGTGTATTTAAGCCCTCATGTTTACCATGAGTCTTTGTCTAGTATTGTCCGTGTAACCACTGTTTGCCATGCCATGCCAAGTTTTTGTTCTATGTTTGATCATGTCTGGATTAATGTAATAAAACTGCACTTCGGTTCTGAAAGCTTGCCTCTAGTGGACTCAATTACAAAAAGTGAGAATTGTTCCTCATACTAAGGTGTTACCAAGCATTTTTATATAACATATTATCTGTATATATTTATATTCATTTAACTAAAAACATAATATTAATATATAAATTATATAAATGTTGCATCATTTGAATATCCATTCTGATTGGTCAGTTTAGTAATGAGAGGAGCCATGCTGTTATTCTCCTCTAAAGGCCAATTTACAGCGCACAGACAGGCGGCAAAAGACACCTCTTCGTGTTTTGTCGGGTCAGTTTGTTACCCCTGTCGGAGTCTGTTGGCGTCTCTCAGAGCTTGTTTTCACTGATTTAACATGCTGAATCGTTGTTAGAACAACATTACACTACAAAAACATACAAAGGCACACAAACAAATACAATCTTGCAACTACATAACACAGTGACTCAGAGTCTATTGCCCCAAGTATAGCCAGTCTTTAACCAGCTTACAGGAAGCGCAGAGGCCACCATGACTTCTACTGGCTGTGACAGTCAAGGGATGAAGTGGATTTCCTCTTTCTGTCCCCTTTTTCTACCTCTCACTCACTCAAAAATGTTTAAAAATAAAAAATAAAAAATATGCATGCATGTCCACTGTTGAATAAACTATATATGATTATTTTCTAAAAGTCACAATAAACATGTGACATTTAAATGGAGACAGGATTAATTTTGAATTCAAGAATGTAATTCTTCCTGAAATAAAATAAAATAAAAGATGTATCAAGCAAAAATACAGCAGAAAGGCAGCAATTATCTAATCAAAAGCATGCCTGCAAATTTGACCTTGTGTATAGACTAGAGTCCTAACAGAGTGTTAAGGAGTCATTATGTGCTTGTTTTGAAAATGACAGTGGTGTGTGGTTAGTGTTAAGAGTAAACGTCACTGCACTCTCTTATTTTTAATCTTCAATGGCAGCAAGAGTGATCAAACGCAAGCACAGCTAGTCTCTCCATAAGCCTCTGGGGACGTGCGACCTTAAAACAATATTTAATGAGAGATATCTGGGAGAGGCTCACAAGCTAATGAAATTATGTGTATATTTATGTGTGTGTGTGTGTGTGTCTGTCTGTGTGGCAGTCCCTCCTCAAATTACCCAATTCTAATGGTATTTATAGTTTACTTTGTTACATGGTTTCTTAATTTTTCCTCTCGTTCTCATTCTCTCTCTCACTCCATCAACATTTTAAGATAGTAGTAAAATCAGAGCAAAACAACAGGCAAAGTGCCGTCTGGCAATGCTGCAGAAGACTGGTTTGGCTGAAGGGCCAAGCAGTTTGCACTGATAATTCTGTCAAAACAAGCCCAGAAATGCCACATTCTAAACTAAAGCAAACATTGTAGAATAATCTAAGAGCTTTGGAGGCTTTGTGAACTTTTATACACTTAGTGAGAGTATTTAATTCCTAAAAATATTTTTAATCCAGTAATCAATCAATCAACCAACCAATCAATCAATCAATCAAATTAGGAGTGCTAAAATTCCAAGTGAGCATATAAACATGAATAAAGAATAAAATAAACAAATAAAAAATGTTCCCTAAAATAATACAACCCCATTCAAAGGTCAACCCCCATACACACACAATTCCTACTATATTTGGATCATATACTCAGTACATTTGAGTATAAATCTGTATTGTATTATTATTAATAATAATAATAATGTTGCTCATGGGAACCAACAAACACATCCCTCCTTTCTCCACACTTCAGAATGCACCAGTGCATATGTGAGAGTATAACAGTAAATATGACCGACGTCGATATCTCAGCACACTATAAGCAATGGATGAGCATTTCTGCTGATCAGCAGCATTGCAGACAACAACGGCTGTCTCTGCTGAGGCAATGAAGTTTCCACCATGTTAAATCTTCCCCCGACATCATTGCTATGGGCAGCTGAAAATATATGTGCAAATAAAAAAATAAATATATAAATAGACCCGACAGGTCGTACAAAATATGGTGTCTCAACAAATAGCATATTTCATGGATTTTTTCGTTCTTCTTACAGCCACAATATTCTTTTATAGCTCTAATTTTCTTCTTATTTCAAAACATTTTTAGTCAGTCAATTTAAGATCAGCTTAAGTGCATATTTACCACACAAACAGCTTCTTGTGAGCCTTCTCTAGATGTTATAAATACCTGACAGAGATTTAAACAATACGTTTTATGTCCACTTTGTGTCCACACACATTGCAAAACTGACAAAGGAAGATAATAGACCCCCCCCCCCGCCCCCTTTTTTTTTAATGACCTATTAAGCTGAGATAAAATGGATGTGAGGACAGATTTGATGCATTCCAGTTTTGGATTTTGTCTCGTGTCAAAAGCTGGTACCAATTTTTACTTAGATGGTTAATTTGTCTAGCATGCTGCCTGATGGCAGGAATCCCAGTCATGCTTTCCCGCAAATTCAATGATCATTAGAAATACATTTAGGCATTTTCCTAGCACAGTTTTCTAAAGGCTACATTTCAGATAGCATCACTGCTCAGGGCACACGAGTGGCTCATCAACCGCCATTTGTAGGTGCATTTCAGTTAGAACATCAGCTATTCCTGGAAGCCAGACCTTGAAATTATCCCATAATTCCATTAATATTCTATGTGCTTTAACCCTATAAAGCCTATTGTTTCATATTTAATATGCAAAATTGTAAGGCCTCTAAATTATCAACATGATCACTTGTCATGGTGTCTTTTTGCTGTGAAATCTTTAATGATTTTTATAAAGCAAACATAGGAATAATATTATGAGTAATATTTCAAGATGAACACTTACTGGACTGAAGCAACGTAGGTTTACTTGATTATTCATAATCATTATTAATCATTTAAAAAATATTATGTTAAAAATGTCTGTATTAAATGTGATACATCAGGAATGTTTGTTTAAATGTTTATTTCTCTCAATCATCATTGTATTGCATTGAATTATGTTTTGCCCCCCAAAATTAAACTACAGATCTTTGATCATAAAACCAAACATTTTAATATGATCTTACTAAGACATATGTCTTAGTTCTGTTTTGTTTCCCTTTGTTTCTGTTTCCCTGCTCTGTTTAGTTTTGGTTTCTGATTATGTCCCTGTTTGTTTCCTCTTTGCTTATTTTACACTCCCTTTGTTTACTCCTGTGATTCCTGGATAATTGTGCTTCAATTGATTAAAGGACTATAGCTAATCCCCTCTTCTGCTCATCTTAGATGAGTACATTACAGAATACCAGACCCTCAAAATAAGCATAGTTAACTGATGAACTCACCAGCAGTGCATCTCACTGATGCAGAGGACGTTGATGGAGTTCTTGGGGAGGTTGCTACAGCACAGCGTTTCCTCTCTCACCATCTGCGAGCCAAAGGAGAAGCCCGTCAGCAACGCTTATGCCACACATCATGAGCCCGAGCCTGCCACCTGGGTCGTACCGGAGTTGAACTGCATTGCCCAGTCAATCCCAGAGTCAGGGACTGGCTGCCAACTGCCTTATAGACCTGTGGTTCACAGATCCAGTTCCCTCCCGAGTCCCAACCCTCGAAGCGATGTCTAGAAGCTCTGGTTCCGTCCAGAGACCTTCCTCCTCCGATGTTCCCACCAAATTTCCTGGTCCCATCTCCTCCGTTGTCTCCACTGGTGTCATCCTGCTCCTCGGCTCTGCCCCTGCCGCTAACACCGTGTAGCTCTTCGGCTCCGTCTCGGGATTCCCGACCAAAACGGTATAAGGGTTGAGTCCCTGGCTTCACCTCAGACCTCCAGGCCCATGTCTCCACCTCGAACTGTCAGCCCATTGGCTCTGCATTCCCTTTTCTCCGCCGTGGTCCGTCAGCTGTAGGACTCCTCCGGGCTCCCTATTCCCTTCCGTCCAGCCTTAGTCAGTCATGGATCTTGCCTCAGCCACAGACTTACGAGTCCTTTCGGTTCCACTGGGTTTCTCCTTCCCTCCACTTTCCCATCGTCCTCACCTCCAGGCCGTGGATGTCTCCCTGGTTTGTCGGGCTCATTAATCCCCACACACCCAAGCTGTTATGCTGCCTTTGTTTACTCCTGTGAATCTTGGATAATTGTGTTTCATTTGGTTAAGGGACTATAGCTAATCCCTTCTTCTGCTCATCCTTGCCAAGTCTGTTACAATATTATTGGGAGATATAGTCCCTGTTTACACCTGGTATTAGGATGCGTTTTATATATTTATTAAATTTATATATTTATTTATATATATCTGATATGTATTTGCATTCATGAAAGCAGTCTGCTGTACTGTTTTAAAGATCTCATTGATTTGCATTATAAACTATCAGAATTTCATCTAACTTTTTGGCAATATAAATCTGAATTAAACTTTTTTCCTTTTTTCCCCCTCTTTAAAGTGCCCCTATTATGGTTTTTCGTAAATATACCCTTTCATGCAGTGTGTAATATAATTGAGTGAACTACAGTTTTTGTGTCAATGCATTTGTGTGAGGTCAAGTAAGAAGGAGAAAAACATCTTAGAAAATGTGTCCTTATATCAAGGTCTCTGATAATCATCCTGCTCTTGAAACCCTGTAAACCTTCTTTGATAGAAGTGAATGTGTGCCTTGAAAAAATATAAAAGTGAACACTACATAAAACATATAAATACTATAGTTATAAAACAATTTGGCTGCAAAGATGTCGACTGAGTGGCACTGACAGCTGTCATATGATGCTATTATTGTTCAAATGAGAAATGATTAACTAAAGAAACAGGATCATTGGTTTATAGCTTTGAGAGTGTAGTGGGCAGTGTAGTTTGTCATGTGACACACTAACAAGGAATTGAACCAGCTGATGTGTTCATTTGAATCTGATTTTATGGCTTATTATAACACTCTACTCCAATGAATCATCATTTGAAAATGTACTGCTATCACGTTCAATAGAAGATGCAAACAAATCTGTTTTACATAAAATTGTGTTTACAGCTTTGATAATAGGTTGATAGGTTGATAATAGAGCAGCGCTAATTGTACCAGTGTGTAATATAGCTGTCTGTGAATGTAAACGTTCTACAAAGTTAAGTCGAAATTGCATGATAAATAACGTTTTTGTCTCCCAAAAGAAAGAGTCAACTCTGAACTGCATAAACGAGTCTTTTGTGTTTCGATTCCCACTGCATTACGATTCTACATCACAAGAAAAGACATTCGCATAACCGGTTATCTCACGTTATTTCTGTCTTACTGAATGTCATAAAGTACCTCAAAATGAGTAGCTTATCACTAAGAAATGTCCTGCTCAAGTCGTCCTTGCGATGGAGGTTCGGGTTGAATAACTAGTTCTTTCAATGTTTCATCATCGGACTCATGCTCGGATTGATATGGTAAAATCAACATCATTGTTACTGTCTTTACAGTGTGTACAATCGCTGAGCTTTAGGAAGCCTCCGGAGCTGAAGTTCAGTTATGGTAATGGACGTTAGCTTCCAACACATGCTGTAAGCGGTAGACCAATCGTCACAGACTGGGCCATCTGGCCAATCAGAGAAGAGTAGGCTCACGGAAAGGAGGGATTTAGAGAGTTTGAGAATCATTGAACAATGTGGTGATGTGCAATGTATATTATGAGAAAATGAAAGTGTTTTTTGACCTTGTATGCATGTAAACCTGTTGTAGGAGACCCCCAAAACAAAATTAGGAAACTTTAAAATAGCATAATAGGGGTACTTTAATATTTTGTCTAAAAGTTCATTTAACTGTACTATTTTTTTTTTTTTATTAAATTCTTCTGACTATTATTTTATATGTCAGGCTTTATAGGGTTAAACTGATTTTTTTTTTTTTGAGGAATATTGTGTACATAGAATTATAAACTGTTTATGAAGGTGCCAAAATGAAACAAATATGAACATTAATAATATTAAAAGCCATTCTAATAATGTAATCATACATTCATGGTAATATTTGAAAGGATTAAGCTGTTGCTTTAAGGGTTTACCCTTTACAGGGAATATGAATGACATGGGGAAGTAACTGTGAGGACACATTAAAACAAATACCCATCAGTGTATGTATCATATGATATATAAACCATATATCAATAAATGGAGGATTGTCTACTAGGGATTGCAAATTTATACTCTGTAAATGGACTCTCTCGATTCAAAGATGGGATATACAAGTTGAATGTGCATTAAGAGAAAGAAAGGAACAGAAGCGAGATAAAGAAACTGCTTTTACATAAAGACATGCTTTTACATGTTTTATTGTATTATTTTTATAATTACAATGCTTAGTTTGAAAAGTCTATTGATCATAATGTTGTGGTGGTGAAGTGCTTTTCAATCACAGCATGAAACTTTCTTTTAAGGCAATTAAAATCTAGAATACCACTCACAGCCATAAATCAAATGTTCATATCAAACAACATTGAGTGAACTACAGTTTTTGTGTCAATGCATTTGTGTGAGGTCAAGCAAGAAGGAGAAATACATCTTAGAAAATTTGTCCTTATATCAAGGTCTCTGATAATCATCCTGCTCTTGAAACCCTGTAAACCTTCTTTGATAGAAGTGAATGTGTGCCTTGAAAAAATATAAAAGTGAACACTACATAAAACATATAAATACTATAGTTATAAAACAATTTGGCTGCAAAGATGTCGACTGAGTGGCACTGACAGCTGTCATATGATGCTATTATTGTTCAAATGAGAAATGATTAACTAAAGAAACAGGATCATTGGTTTATAGCTTTGAGAGTGTAGTGGGCAGTGTAGTTTGTCATGTGACACACTAACAAGGAATTGAACCAGCTTATGTGTTCATTTGAATCTGATTGTATGGCTTATTACAACACTCTACTCCAATTAATCATAATTTGATAATTTACTGCTATCACGTTCAATAGAAGATGCAAACAAATCTGTTTTACATAAAATTGTGTTTACAGCTTTGATAATAGGTTGATAGGTTGATAATAGAGCAGCGCTAATTGTACCAGGCACACAGCGCTCGTTTTTTAATACATATTCTATAAGAAGCCTAATCATTTGCATAGAAAGGTGGTTTGCACTGAAAATAATGAATTTAAATGCAAAATGCTATTTTGTACTAGCTTAAACTGGATTGCGGGTGGTTGGTGAATAAGATTCAAGTTTGCACTGAAACACCAAAGCTAAAGTGGTGCAACAGTTTAGTGAATTTGCCCCACAATGGTTATGATCTGCTGAACAATAATGTGGATTTGTGTTTGTGATATGTCAAAACTCAGTCAACAGGTATGTCCAAAAATCACAGGATCATTCAGCAGATATTTTAGAAATCCCCATATCTGCAAAAGGAAGACAAAGGAAAGGCAGGGAGGAAAAGAAAGAAGCATCAGTAAACGTCAGAAAACTCTTCCACATTGAAGGTGACGCTACTGTTAAATGCATAAGAAGTTTACAAAACCCAGGAAGGCACTGGCCTCCAAACATTCCTCTATCATGAATTAAAGAGAAGGACTAGAGAAAGAAAGAAGTGACTCACACTTCCTCTGCCACGGGGGTGTTGTAACTCTGAAAGAGCGGCTGAACAAAGAGTCCGAGTGTGCCGACGACACACACCAGGATAAAAATCCAGAGGAAGAGCCGGTCGATCACCATGGCTACATACTTCCAGTCCTCAATGATCTGCATGACACAAAATTAAATGCAACTTTGTTGACAATTTATGAGATAATTTCAGTAATAAATATTTATAAATACATAATTGTACAGACTAAAAACTTTCCAGGCTTTTTAGAGGAAGTATAAATGCAGTCTAACAATTGGCATATTAAACAACAATAAAGAAACAAAATGTGATAACAGTTTTCATTAATTAATTAATAATATAAAAATCTACTGACAAAATTCATAATGTGCATCTTTTACTACTTTGTCATATGAACAGCTAGACAGTAACTATACTGAATTAATGAATGAAATCTTATGGTTAGTTGTAAGCTGTTTGTGTTTGATTGACTCATTAAAGTGATTTGTTTGGGAATCAGACTACACTGGTTCTGCTGCATGTTTTGATTTACTAAAAATAACTGACCCATAAGAGTCATTCGTTCAATTTAAACTGCAATGGTTGTGTTGTATGTTTTGGATTCACTAAAAAGGCTGGTTTTTAAGAGTCGTTCATTTTTTTATTTGGACTACATTAGGCTGCGTTTACCAAAAGCATCATTAGCAACTATGGTCACAAGTAATTTGCACATTTCAAAGATTCTGTGTATCCCCAATCCATAATTCCAACAAACAAATGTAAACAGCAAGTTGTGTAGTCTCTTGACATCTCTTGACCTGTGGTTAGAAGAATAGTTTCATGTGGACTTCCTCTAAATCATGCTTTTGAGCAAAATAACAAGCAAGCTACCATTCTGTGCAATCTATATCTTTCATTCTATATATATATATATATACAAATTTCATTTATTGTCTTTTAGTTCCCTTTCGAAAAGGAACTCGCACTGCGTCCTAGAACGCTTTGGGGAAACGCCTCAGCGTGACAGGTGTGTGAAACTACTATCGAATCACGGCAATCCTATTGACCGGCGACAGCCCATGATGTCCTCAATGTGCGACCAGGAAGTATATAAGGGCGCCTTGCAAACATGACATTCAGGGACTGTTCTGTCTGAAGCGCTTCGAATTAAGGTAATACAAATTCATTATTTAATGCACACGAGCCGTGTGTTTACTGTCTGGGATCAAGAGCATGCATAGTCAGTTCTTGAGGGAGCTGCTTGTGTGAATTGTGAGCGTTTTTCAATCTGAGATCGCTCCGCTCTCGTCTGGCTCTCTTCTCGAGGGAAGAGGGTTCGGCATCTGGGACTGGTGGTGCGGGTCGCGCTCATGACAAGGCAGAGCGCTGACGTGCATCATGGGTTTCCCAGATGGAGCTCGCCAATCGTCGCGAGAGGGGTGTAATCCTCTCAGACGATCCGGCGGCTGACGAGACCCATCAGCAAGTGCTCTTAGGGATGGCTGGTGAGGGTAGTGAAAATGAGAAAATAAATCAATCCTGAATCCTCTCAGCCACCTTGCCCGTGTATGCTGAGCTGATAGATGTTAAGGAACATGCTGCGGGCAGGCTGCAGCTGCCATGTCAGCGCGTTAGAGGAGAGATCGCTCGTGATAGATTGGACGATCGATTTTTCCCCGGCCATAAGCCATCAGCTCAGGTGAGCCTTCCATTCCTTCCTGATCTTCTTACAGAGATCGAGAGGGCATTGAAGAACTCATATTCGGCCTGATATTCACCGACATCAGCGATTTAATTTCGCTTATGTCGAGGGGATAGGGGAATATGGGTATGTGTCGATGCTACAATTTGACGGGACGTTTGCGAACTATCTCGCATATGGGTAGGCATCAACACTGAGAGCTCCAACCCTGCCGTCTAACCTCTCAAATGACATCTTGATTAAATGGCAGGGCATACACGGCAGCAGGCCATGGTGGTGTTGCAAGCGTACCAGGCATATCTGCTGAGGGATCTCGATCAGGGTGTTTGTCCCCTGATGCAGTGTTCGAACTGCGCCGCACCACAGATCTAGCTCTCCAGGCCACCAACAAAGCGGCTGCCATGATTGGTTGATTGTTGGCAGCGATGGTGGCCACGGAGAGACATCTGTGGTTGAACTGGGCTGAAAGTTTGGGGAGGCGAAGGCAGGCGGGAGGGCCTGGCCCGTCACGGTCTGAGTGCTGGAGACAGGGCCAGAGAGCCAGAGTCGCCTCTTGTGCGCCCCCTCAGAGTAGGAGTAGGTCGCAAAAGAGGCGGGACTCTCGGAAGGAGAAGGATTTGAGGGAGGTGATCCATCACAAGTGCAGTCAGCGTCGGTGATGGGTCTCCTCCCCGAGGGTGAACTAAAAACCTGACCCTTGTCTTTCTTCTTCATCGTTTCCCCAGGCACTTCTTACAACAGGCATGGGGCTGGGCCCGTGATGAGTGGAAAGATATTCTACGGCCTGCCTTGGCTTGGTCAGTGAGAGCGCCCCTTTCAGGCCTGTAAGGCTTGTAGACCTCATGTTTATAAAACTGAATTGGTGATTCTTCATTTTTTGCACGCCACAGATTGAGCTGGTAGGTCTCCTTTTCATTTAAAAGGAGAACAGAAAATGTGTTTCTGCAGACGTCCGTTCCCTGTATAGGGTTAGGGGGATTATGTGTTTAAGAATAGATTTAAGGAATATTAGGGCCCTGAAGTTCCCCTTTTAGGTGGCTAGAATGATAGAAGCACCAGTCTAACTATGGGCTTTGTATGTGAATATGTGTTGGCTTTCCCCTTTGTGAATTCACAGGGTGGGCCACCACTCATTAGCAATGCAATTATGTTTACTCTTTGGTCCTTAGCCACCTCAGGGTAGAGTAGTTTGTCTCTTCTAGAGTATATTTATGTTTTTACTAGAGACTGACGCTGGAGCTTCAGATAGATCTTGTGTCTGACCCACAGGGCCATTTGACATTTGTGGCCTGAGTACATCGCCCCCTTGAGCTCTGTTCGTTCAGGTTGAATGGTCTGTGCAGCCTCTCTTGTGAGTAATTTTCTCTTGAGGTTGTTGCTCCTCTGAGCCTCAGGTAGATCTATGCTTGTAGGCTGGCCCTCACCAGGGCTGCTTCGGTAGCTGGCCTAGGCTATACTAGGGATTTTGGAGGCGCTTTGCTGAGGCATTGTCGCCTCTGGCCCTTCACTACGTGAATGTGGGTTCTTTTTAGCATCCCTAATGTCAGCCTCCTCTCATGTGAGAGTTGTTCGGCCAAGGCCCGCCCCCTTTCTGCATTCTGGGGTGAGAATGGTAATGCAGGTGGAAAGAAAACATTATGGCTCGGGTCGAGCAGAAAATTCTAACCTTCATTTCATGCTGGTGGTAGAAATACACCCCCTCGAGGCCAGAGCATTGCCATGAGCTGATGCCATGCACACAGATGGCAGGCCCCTGAACCCGGGGCCTCCAGTGGGCAGGGTGGCCAAAGTTGTACTCCCCTTGCTTAAAGGGTTTGTTGCAGTTTGCTGAGTACACTGCTGTTGGCAATGTATTTAGGTACCAGGTCTGTAGGCACTGTTTAAAACAGCTTATATGCCAGTGAAGGCTGCGCTTTCATGTAGTAGGCCTTAGCAGGTCTCTATGACGGCCGGCCCTAGAAGGGCTTGTTAGGCCAGCTCGCTGAAAATGAGCAGTTGGCTCTGGCGGTCTGGGCAGTAGACTCCCGGACAGGTAGTAGGTCTTAGCAGGCCTCCTTGGGAGAGAGTCCCGACGCTTGGGGGACATGCATAGCAACTGCAACCAGGTAGCTAGCCTCGAGAGGCCTCCTGTGGGCGGCCCCAATATATGTGTTGGTGTGATATGCTTTTCAATGATGTTGGTTTTGTGTAACAGAAGACTTGTTATCAGCAGTGTGGGTATTTATTTTGTCAGCCAGCGGACTTTCTGTCAGCCAGTTGGCCGTATCAGGCCATCCTGAGACTGAGCCCCAGAAAGTCTGGGTTCATAGCAGCCAGTTTTTAACTTGCTATCAGGTAGTAGGCCTCACCAGGTTGCCCTGAAGGCGAGTTCCGGAGTTTGGATACTCTGGCAGCTAGCATGACTTGCTATCAGGTAGTAGGCCTCACCAGGCCTCCCTGAAGATAAGTCCCCGGGTTTTAGGTTACTCTGACAGTTAGCATGAATTGCTATCAGATAGTAGGCCTCACCAGGATTCTCTGGAGGTGAGTCCCCAGGTCTCAGTCACTTTGAAAGTTAGCATGTATTGCTAGTAGGTAGTAGGCCTCACCAGGCCTCTCTACAGGCAAGTTCCCACGTCTAGATACTCAAGCAGCTAGCATGACTTGCTATCAGGTGGTAGGCCTCACCAGGCCTCCCTGAAGGCTTGCTATCAGGTAGTAGGCCTCAACAGGCCTCTTTGAAGGCGAGTTCCCAAGTTTAGATGCTCTGGCAGCTACATGAATTCCTATCAGATAGTAGGCCTCACCAGGCCTCCCTGAAGGTGAGTTCCTGAGTTTGGATGCTCTGGCAGCTAGCATGAATTGCTATCAGGTAGTAGGCCTCACCAGGCCTCCCTGAAGGTGAGTTCCACGAGATTGGGCACTAAACAGCTGGCATGACTCTGACAGCTAGTGGATGCTTGCTATCGGTTGATCTGGCCTTAGCAGGCAGCACCTGAAGGCAAGTTCACACCCTAGCACAACAAAAGTGTCACTTTTCTGCTACTGGTTCCCTGCAGAAGGGAACCTATGGTATTTAGCCTACAGCTTGGTTTACCTACCAGGTCAGGCTCGGTGCACCCTTCACTGAGGCACCCTTCACTGACCCTTCTGGTCAATAGGATTGCTGTGATTCGATAGTAGTTTCACACACCTGTCACGCTGAGGCGTTTCCCCAAAGCGTTCTAGGACGCAGTGCGAGTTCCTTTTCGAAAGGGAACGAAAAGACAATAAATTAAATTTGTATATATATATATATATATAGAATGAAAGATATAGATTGCACAGAATGGTAGCTTGCTTGTTTATAAGAGGAAGTCCACATAAAACTGTCATGCTGAGGCGTTTCCACAAAGCGTTCTAGGACGCAGTTTCTCGTTCCCTCTTCTCAGGGAACATAGGTTACATACGTAACCTGAGATGTTTGCCATTTTTGAAGAGTGCACATGTGCATATGGAATGATTGGGAATATGGAATGATATGGGAACCCTGGAAAGATTTAAGAGAGAAACTACGCTGGAATCAAACATCTGGAAAAGTAAAACGACAGAGAACAAAAATAGCAAAGTACTTTCAGATGTGGTGTTCATTATTTACAGCAATAATTTGACATTAATTTGATTGATTAATTAGAGGAAGTTATATAAGCAGAAGTTATTATTAGCTGTGTGACATCATTAATGAAGTAATTATTAACATGGTTTGAACGACTAATTTGAGTATTTGAGTAAATATAGATTAGTTACTGTACTTTGGTATCTTTTTGGCTACTTTGACTGAGTATCAAAGATATTAACTGTTACTCTCTACTTGACTACATATTTTAATAAGTAGGCCCTCTATGTACTCTTTACTCTAGTACATTTTTGATGAGTAATGCAATTACTCATTACATTTTGCAAGGCACCTTACTTTTTCTGCAGCAGTTTATTTCTGCTTCAAAAGAAGTTATATCGCCATCTACAGGACATTGAAGGTACTATATCTTGTGTGTTTTGCCCTTACTCACCCAAACTTGTAAACAAGGCTACTTTATGCGAATGTGAGTGCATTAGCTGGTAGTTGTGAATCACAGGTGTTTCATACATGAGATGCATAGAAATACATGGCTCAACTCAACTAATCACGTCTAGTCCAAGTAGGCTTTGACTAATTACTTTTGACTATTTAATTTTACTTAACATTTTATTTATCTGTTATACTGAAGCAGCTTTTTGAAGGCTATCAGTTTACTTTATGCCCTTTTTGAGCACTCAAGCTTAACTGAGACTTGAGTGTTTGTAGACATTTAAGAGGCTGTTGTTTTGATTGCAATATTGAGGTGTTCAGTTTTATTTCAACTTTAGATAATAAACATGTGATTGCTCTCCTCACAAATCAACTGTTTCTTGTTTTTTACTGGCATGTCGCTTAGGTATTGACTGGTTCATCTTTGAGCCTACATCCAGTACAAGTAAAAATACTTAAGCATTGTTAAAAACAGAAACTCTAAGACCTTTACTCAAGTCATACTAGAATTGGTAACTCATAATGGAGTCATTTAGTTGTAAGGTATCTTGTATTTTTATTCAAGTATGTTTTTCAGGTACTCTTTACACCTCTGGGGAAAGTACACCTGGTTGTTCTGTCTAATTAAAATTTGCAAACTACTAGCAATTAATTTAGGGAGCTTTCACACTGGCATGTTTGCTGTGGTCTGAATCTCAGTGCGATTGGAGCATTGGTCTGATCTTGCGTCATCACAAACTTGAATGGCACATAACAGAAGACAGAAAGCATTGTGTTTTTTATTAATTTGGTGCTATTATGACAGAGTGAGTGAAACTTGCATCTGCTGTATGTGTGTCGCATGAGGGCGGTAGGTTAAACCATTCATTTGCCGCTCACTCTGTTCGATTACAGTGCATGCTTAAGGTTTTGAACTACTGCCAGTGTGAAAGCACCCTCAATAAGTCAATCAATCAATAAAACTCAAAAACACTTCTCACCCCTTCATCATCATCCTCAATCCTCATATGTTCAGCAATGAACCTCACACCTTCGATGGCCTCATCCACATCTGGGTCATGTCTGACTTTAACTCTCTGCCTGAAATCTGACCCCTCTGGAAGGTCGCCGACCCTCCAGGCCCCGCACACACGTCCAGGGTCATCACTTAAGAAGAATGAGTCTCCATCCAACCTTATGCTCTTTGCATCAGAGGAAAACGATTTCTGCTGGTGTTTCCTTCGAAACCTCTCCCGTACATTAGACCTTCCCGGTCGTCGCATTAGAAGGAAAGCAGGAAGCTTATGCAGGAATACACGCTTGACCCACTCGGGCATATGGTGGGTCGATGGAGAACGGTGGTGCACGTTGAGCACACACACACTAGTCACGATAGAAAATGTGACCAGCACCATCGTAAACATCAGATACTTCCCTATTAATGGAACAGCCAGTGATGTTGGCGGAACGATCTTCGAAATCAGGAGCAGAAACACAGTAAGAGCCAGAAGAACTGAAATGCAAAGTGTCATCTTCTCCCCACAGTCTGAAGGAAGGTAGAAAACCAGAATTGCAAGAGAAGTGATGAGGATGCATGGAATGATGAGGTTAATTGTGTAGAAGAGAGGCTTGCGCCTGATCACAAAGTCGTATGTGATATCCAGGTATGTGAGGTCATTGGGGTCTTCGTTTTTTCTGCCAGGGAGCGACACAATATCCCATTCGCCACTGGGTGTGTAGTCATCACGACTGGCAAAATCGGACGTCAAGACAAGATCGAGTTCTGTGCGGTCGTAGGTCCAGGAACGAAATTTAAGTGTGCAGTTCTGTTGATCAAAGGGGAAGTTACGGACTTCAATAGCACAGGCGCTCTTGTAGATGGCAGGAGGGAGCCAGAAAATGTCACCGGTGTTGGAGACAACTGCATTGCAGTAAAATGATACTTCATACACACCATCTGCACTGTAAAAGAACAGAATATACATTCTAAATACAGATCAAGTGTATACTGTGTAAAAAGCATAAAGTGTGTTACAGTGGCAAAATGCATTCACTGGCAGAGGGGTTTTCAAACTTTTTTTGCTAAATATGAATATCCCTTTACGAGGGACACCCTTCTTAAAGGGGACCTATAATGCCTCTTTTTACAAGTCTCTGGTGTCCTCAGAATGTGTCTGTGAAGTTTTAGCTCAAAATACCACACCGATCATTTATTATACTATGTTGTAAATGCCCATTTTTGGAAGGAAAAACACGCTGTTTTCATGCATATATCTTCAAATGCAAATGAGCTGCTGCTCTCCACCACACTTTCCAGAAAACGGAGGAGACTTTACAGCTCGTGCCTCAGATACTCCATCCAAAAACTAAAACAGCTGTTTGGCTTTGATTATCATCTCTATCGTCGTCACGCTCACATGACATTGCAGTTCTTCATCCTCATGATTCAGTTTATTATCTGCATGCATTTTACAGTTGTTTTTTTTAATTGCACACAATTGAAATCACGTGTATATTAGATCTGTATATTAAAGTGAAAGCAGTGTAATATACAGTAGCTACTGCTAAATATGCTGGTAATATGAATCAAACATAAGAAAAGAAAATCACTCACTGCTCTTGATTGAATAACTTTAGTAGCTTTAATAAGAATACATTTCTTACTTGAATGCTGCTGTTAAATTCTCTGGCAAGGAGATACACATGGCGGACTGTTTATAGCTCACTCAGGGCGGCATCTAATACGGCAGATAGGGATGTGACAGTGAGGAAATTTTCCCACCGGTTAATCCGACGTGTGACAACAGCGATAATACTGGTATCACTGACTGGGGCTTTTAAATCGTTCATTCTAAACCAGAAGTAAAATACGCATGGCAACTCATTCATTCATAATGGAGCGGAGAAAAGTCAAGTGATGGAAGTTAAGCTTCCATAGGAATGAACTGAAAATTTACCAGTGGACATGCACCATGAAGGACAGTGCGGCCGTGCACATTTTACTTTTGGTTTAGAATTAGCGCCGATTCAAGGGTGGGTTGCTTGAATGGTGGGTTCATTAGCCTATTATTCCTAATGAAAAACACAACAACAAAACAGTACAATGACAAACTCACTTAAATAGTTTCGCATTTCGCTTTATTAAGATGTATTAAGCAGACACATTCAGTTTTTATTTGCAGTGTCTGTTCTCTAACTGAACTAAATTATTTTATTAAGATCTAAACGACAGTGGGTCACAGTGCTACGGTGGGCAAGTGATGTAACCAGTGTTGAGTCTGAACACCGGTAACACCGGCAACACCGACTATCACTGCAAGCCTAATGGCAGAGAATGTCAGCAGTCATGAGCAGGGCATGTACAATGTGATGTCACATTGCATAGAAACTGCAAACGGCTTACTCTGAGACACTGCTTATGATTTATAGGGATTTAAAAAAAGGAGTGAGTAGATTTTTACCATTAAAAACACTGCCAACACACATTTATGTTCAAACACCATGTAAAAGTGAATTTTGCATAATAGGTACCCTTTAAAAAAAACAATGGCAGCAATTTATTTTTATTAATTTCTAAATTAAGTTAATGTCTTAAAAGTTGTACTAAAGCCAAAGTAAATTATTAAAATATTATTTGGAGAATATTTATATGGTATTAAATTGATGTATTAAGTTAACGTTTTTTTTTATTATTACGACTGTCGATTCAATAAAACAATTGATGAAACTGCAGTAATATAACATTTTGTGCATGTGTAGAAAATTATTATGCTAAACATTTTAAATTCATATGTGTATAATAACAAGTTAACCTTGTTTGCCAAGCATTTCGTAAGCATCTTTATATTTTTTCTCTCTATATATCTATTTTCCCATGCACTTCGTTGTAGCCCCCAGTTTGAGAAAAAAAAAAACATGTATATGAGACACTGAGAACGCCTCCTCACACACAGTTCCCGATTAATATGCATTAATTAACAGATATTTAATCCAGGATCTCTCTCTTTCTCTGTGCCCTTTGAAAATTATTAGTGTACAGCTTTTTCATTAAAATTAGCATAGAAATACAATGCTTATTTTAGCAAAGGATTACATGCACCAGTGTCTCTTTACATGAGAAAATGCCTCTTAAGCAAATTAAAGTCTCATCCCACCCAATTTATCCATTTAAGCAATGAACATGCGCAAGTGCATCCTCCATTTTTATCAGCTAAAATGGGGATTATATAACACACAATGCTTCCACTAGGAACAAACATCTGACCTAGATCAAATAGTTTAAACATTTTTGCTTGTCATTCATCTAATTCTGAACTTTGTCAAGAGCGAAGACGTAAACGACCTGAAAGAACAGAAACAAGGGAGGCGGCTGCTTTTGCTTTTGGCAACTCTTTAGCATAATTAGCCAGTCTCCTGGAACAGTGACAGCTTGCTTGTTGTATTGAGTTTGTCACTAAACAATGACTGCATCAAAGCCTCAAAACATCCCAAATGTTTACACGGCTTATGTCTGAGAACAACTGCGAACACACATTAGTGAGGTACTAATAACTGTTTCCAAAGCTCCTGCTCCAAGCTATACCTAATTAAACTTTAATTCATCACATTTTGTGATATGCATCAGAGACTTGACTATTATATAACTATACTAAATGTAAGTATATACAATATATCAGTGCTTAACACCCGCATTGCATCATATGTGATCATTTTCCAGCAAAAGTGTTTTACTTATGGAGTTATAATATAATTATCAAATTGTCAGCTTGCATATTTTTATTGTAAAGAGAACAATATATAAATAATTATTTACATTTATATTTTATATATAATTACATAATTTATAATAATATAAATATTTCTAGCAAATATAAATAAAATAAATGTGGTCAGTGAAATGTTGGCAGGGCAAGTAAACACCTTCTAACCTACTCATCTAATAGAAAGAATCCTCCATGCTCATACTATTGTTCAAAAGTTTGGGGTCAGTAAGATATGTGTTTTTCTTTATTCAGCAAGGATGCATTAAATTAATAAAAAGTGACAGTAAAGACATTGTTACAAAAAAATCTATTTCAAATAAATTCTGTTCTTTTGAACTTTCTCTTCATCAAAGAAAATGCATTATGGTTTCCACAAAAATATTAAGAACCACAACCGTTTTCAACATTGATTTACTAAGAAATGTTTCTTGAGCACCAAATCAGCATATTAGAATAATTTCTGAAGTATAATGTGACTAAAGACTGAAGTAATATATATTAAACTGAAGTATATCTTTTAAACTGAATAATATTTTTTGCATATCATTACTGTATTTATAATGCAGCCTTGGTTAGCATAAGAGACTCTCAAAAACATTAAACAAATCTTACCACCCCCAAAAGTTTATTTTAGATGAATATGCTTGCAGTCTATCACTGACTAGATATATTTAAAAAAAATGTAGGCCACTTTTTACTGGTAACATAAGACATTATCAGGACCCACAAATATTCCCCCATTGCATTATTATACATTATATTCAACATTACCTATACTAGTTTAATGTAGTACTGAATTTTTTTCTCACACAGTAATTTTCATTTTGGGTGAACTATGCACAATAGACCTTTATCACACTTCCTGTTTCCGGTAAGTGAAGTAGTGTACCGCTACTTCCGGTCCCATCGCAACGCAATCAAAACTCATGTCTGAATCTTCTCGCCGGTGTTACTGCAGCGATCCGTAAAATGCAGTAACCATGTTTTTTTCGTGGATTGAATACCATTTGTATTAGTTTTGACTACAAATACCATGGTTAAACTACAATAACCATGTTTTTTTGGTTTTATTTGTAGTAAAACCTTGGTTAATTTTCGTGAGAGCAGTATTAAAATAGATGAATGCGCGGTAACTGCCTTAAAGAAATTTAACAATGTTAAACATTTAATTGATCTTAAACAGTAACGCTTAACAGCGCGACAGGCATACATGTGTGAATTACATATAGAGTGAAATGATTGTCAATGAAAAATGAATAAATATGTTCATTCTGATCTTATTCGTCAGGTCTCACACACACTTCAGCATCGCGGTCACCATTTAAACGAGCACAGACACCGTGAGGTGAAATAATCACGTATGTTTACGAGCCTTGGTTTATGTTGGATTAAAAACTACAAATTCCTTTGAGTTTGGAAAATCCTATACACAGTAATTATGAGTTTATCTCTTCTCCGGTCTCTGAAAATGTCCGGATTTTGAAATCATCCTCCGGATGCTTATTTTAAGTGACGTTTGTTCAGCTAGGTGTTAACAGCACATTAAAAATATGCATAACTGGAAGAATCGCCACACTGCTTTGACGCGCACTTCCGGTATTCAATTCCTCTGTGATAAAGGCCTATACAGTCACTATCCACGATACATATTGTTGCATTTTTGTATTGCGATATATTGTGACACGATATATATATATATATATATATATATATATATATATATATATATATATATATATATATATATAGTCACAGGTATGGCATACTTGTTATAGAGTACTATATCAGGGAGCCAGATGTGCTGCGATGGTATTCGTAATTTTTTGATGCCCTCGTACTCATTCGGATCCCACACCAGTCTGTAGTCATTCCATTCCTACAGAAAAAGTAGAAGTGGTTGAAAATGCTGTTGAAAAAAAACAGCTAGATGCATTCACTTGGTTAAACTGGATTTTCCATCACACAAGAGAAATGACCTAAAAGTGAACTATGATTAAATTTCAACTCAAATCTGCTACGTGCTGTGTGTGCACTCATGTATGGGACAGCTCATTTGACTGTGTTTTATAACACTATCTAGATGAGTGCACAGGCATAGCAGGTGAGCTTACCTGAGTCAGCCACACATTTGTTGTCATGATTTGTTCCCTCTCATTCTGTAAAACAAACAGAACATTGCATGTGTTTGTATTATCTTCATACAGTTGATTGGTGACAAACATGATGCAGGGCAACAACTTACTGCTTGATGTAGCCTATACTACAGAATGCAGAATGCCCCTAAAATTCAAGATATTGGGGTGAAAATGCCCCTGTATGAGTTTTTGTCTCATATTCATATAGTTAAGCAAAGACTTTCTTTTCCGGAACATAAAATACGATATTTTCAAGAATGCTGGTAACCAAACTGTTTTGATTACCATTGACTTTAATTGTATGAAGAAAAAAAATAATAATAATAATAAAATAATGAGACATTTCTCAATTTCTCATTTATTTTATTTTACTGACCTCAAATATTTGAATTTCTAAGTTGAATTAAAATAATATTTCTTTCTAAAGCTACTTCTTGTAATGCCTATATGATGCTTTTCTCATTTAACACAATAATGACTTTACATTATCTTTTGGGTTGATGTTTAATAGATTAATTAATCTGTACATCATGTCATTAATTACATTAAACATTTTAATCACTGGACAGCCCTAATTTGTATGCAACAGTGAAAAGAGAACAGAAAATTATTGGGTGGAATGATAATGATACTATGGGATCAGGATATGACACAATCCAGATTCAAATCTGCATTACCCGTGTGAACACTAACACTGTCCTAACCAGACGTGATGCGGCAGGGTTTCAGCGTCCTCACAGAGAGTGAAAGTCAGAATATATTTGCTGTATAATATACAGTTGTCTGAAGCACAGAGTTCAACAAATGAGATTTTGCAGTGGGTGGGAATACACAGTGTAACAGGACAAATATAGAAACAAATTGTTTTGTTGCTTGTCACTTTGTGGCATTATGCCTGGTAAGAACACATTGTCAAAGTGAATTTACCTGTCAGTCTGAATGTACCTTAAGTCTCTAATGTGTCAAGGGTATGCTACTGCACCACAGCTTTAATGCATGTGCCTGACATGAACATTAAATGCACTTTTTAAAGCACAAACATTTTTATTATTTTAATTCATATTTGTACACTGTAAAAAATTAATCATGGGTCTTGTAATTTTCACAAAATAAATTGTGTATATTTTCTTAATAAAATTGTGGTTCAGTGTTGTATAGAAAATATTGAGAACATTTCACTAATAAAACCAAGAGATACATTTTCCTAATTTTTTTAAGGAAATTTAAAAATTTTGAGGCTTGAATTGAGGAACCGATTAAACTGATAAAATTAAGGGAAAAAAGGCTACCTATTTATTTTAAAAGAATTAGCTCAATTGTGCAGTTCCCTTTCAGTCGGTCACGTTCGACATACGTCAGAATGTGAACTGCCGAATTGGAATATCGCATGAGAGCCCTATCACCTTCGAGTGTGTACTAACCGGCCAATGAACATTGGCATGCAGAATTTGCATGCAGCACTCCGCCCCCGCAGCGCGGGTATAAATAGGAAGTGCCAGCAAATGCACATTTGTCTTTCGTTTCGGAGCTGAGCAGTGTGTCACTGTGAAGCCTGAGAGTATTACTACAGCCAGTGAGAGAAAAAAAGAGTTCCTGTGTTGGCGAGAAGGCACTTCATGCTACTTCAAAGGGCTGATTCATCAGCTGGTGCGTTACCGGATGAGAGTGTGAGAGCGCGCTGTCAGGCTGCACTATCCCCTGCAGCAGCGCCGCGGCTGTTCTCCTGTGTGCTTCAGCACTTCTAAAAGAGCTTTTTTTCCATTCTAAAAGAACAAATTACGGGCAGACACTACGTCTTTTTCAAGATGTCATTCCGCCCGTGCATTTCTGGATGCTGTCAATCCCTATCGCCGGCTGACGGTCACAATCGCTGCGTCACATGTTTGGGCGTTCAGCACGCTGAAGCAGCGTTCGTGGATAGCTCATGTTCTCACTGCGGGAACATGACTATCTCAGTGTTACGGTCCAGGCTTGTTTACCTCGGTTCTCGAGGCCAAGCACCCACCCCCCGATCTAACGCTCCCTCTGGTGCAAACCGGGCAAGTGTTACTTCGGCGAATAGACCTGAGGATTATGTTTAGGGCTTCCCCGCAAAGGCAACCTCCGCGGGCCCCTATTCCCTCCACACTGAACCCTGTGGTGTTGCCAGAAGAGCGTGGCGGTCCCTCTGCTGAGTGACCAACCTCTTTTGGTGCACCGGCCGACGATCAGATGTCAATCGCGGGATCTGAAGGTAAGCTGTCATCGAGAGATGACGACTCAGCTGCGTTGCCTCCTTCTGGGAGAGTGCCGTTGTCCGTGCTAGATCCCGAACTGGCAGCTATGCTTTCCCGGGCCGCCGAGCGAGTCAGGCTCGAGTGGAACCCTCCTCCGTGTCCCGAGCCGTCTCGGTTGGACGATTGGTTTCTCGGGGCGGCCCGCACTGGTTCTCAGCACTCCGCCCCGGTTCCTTTCTTCCCAGAGGTGCATGATGAGGTGGCAACGGGGTTTTCCACGAGAAACCGTGGCTCCTCATCCGTCTTCACCACCCTGGATGGCGGGGAGGCCAAGGGGTACGCAGGCATCTCGCCAGTTGAGCGTGCCATCGCGATGCAACTGTGTCCGGCGGCCGCCAATTGGAGGGGTAGTCCGCGTCACCCATCCCGGGCCTGTAAGTTCTCATCCAACCAAACGGCTTACAGAGCCTGTGGACAGGCCGCCTCCACTCTCCATGCCATGGCGCTGCTACAGGTCTATCAGGCCAAGGCGCTCATGGACATGGCCCAGGGTGGTCCTGACCAATCAGTCTTGGACGAGCTGCGTACCTCAGTCTGTGACGGCGCGCTCGGTTGGTCAGGCAATGGCCACACTTGTGGTCCAGAAGCACCACCTATGGCTCAACCTGGCCGACATGAGGGAAACCAACAAGTATCGGTTCCTGGACTCCCCCGTGTCGCCGGTGGGCCTATTCGGCGATGTGGTCGAAAACTTCGGCCAACAGTTTTCGGCCGCACCGAAGCAGACGGAGGCGATCCGGCACATCCTGCCCCGGCGGTCTGCTGTTGCCTCCACCCAGCCGCCCGCCTCGTCCTCTGCCCCTGCCAAGCCTGCAAAGGAGCAGCCTCCACCTAGCAGGCAGCAGGGAGCCGGGCGCGGACGCGGAGGATTGGACATCTGCTCTCCGGGAGACGGTGAAGGCACCGCTCCCTCCCCCGGAGGAAGGCCGAGTGGAGAATCTTCTGTTTCCTTTTCTTTCTGTTCCGCCGCTGGCTCCCCGTACCTGTTCCACTGGGTACCCAAATTCTCACTAAAAGAGCAGTTTCCCATTCCTTTGGGTCCCAAGAGGGCGCGGTTGGCGGTGTGCGACGCTATGCCTTGCCACACTCAGCCCCCTCTCATTTCGCCAGCTGCCAGCGCTGCATGTGTGCAGGCCGCGCTTAACACACCATCTCACACACCACCTGCCTCACTGTGGAACCAGGGTGCTGCTCCGCCGCCCCGCTGCGGGTGCATCTGTTGTGCCATTGGTCCCGCTGGCTCAGAGTCTGGGAGCCTGGCTCATACGCACTATCAGACTCGGCTATGCGATTCAGTTCAGCCGGCGTCCCCCGGTCTGCAGGGGTATTTTGTCACCTCAGCCAGTTGGGTCTTCGGATCAACTGGGACAAGAGCAAACTCTCCCCTGTGCAGAGGATCTCTTATCTCGGTAAACAATTGGACTCGGTCGACCAGACAGCGCGCCTCACAGAGGAGCGTGTCCAGTCAGTGTTGAACAGCGGCCCCACTGAAATTATTTCAGAGGCTCCTGGGGCATATGGCATCCGCAGCGCTGTGACCGTTACATACATCAACCATCAGGGTGGTCTACGCTCCCATCACATGTCGCAACTCGCCCTCCTATGGAGTCAGAAGCATCTGAGGTCGCTTCGTGCCATTCATATCCATGCAGCCGACGAGCTCTCACGGCAGCCTCCGCTCCCGGGAGAATGGAGACTCCAATCCCAGGTGGTCCAGCTGATATGGGACCTCTTCGTAGCCGCACTGGACTCGACTCCTTGCCAGTGGTTTTATTCCCTGACCGAGGGGGGCACTCTCGGCATGGATGCACTGGCCCACAGCTGGCCCCGGGGCCGACGCAAGTATGCGCTTCCCCCAGTGAGCCTTCTCGCACAGACACTGCGCAAGGGAGGACGAGGAGCAGGTCTTGTTAGTTGCGCCCTATTGGCCCAACCGGACCTGGTTCCCGGAACTAATGGTCCTCGCGACAGCCCCTCCTTGGCCCATTCCTCTGAGGAAGGACCTTCTGACTCAGAGACAGGGCACCCTCTGGCACCCGCGTCCGGACCTCTGGAAACTCCATGTCTGGTCCCTGGACGGGACGCAGAGGTTCTAGGTGACCTACCACAAGGGGTGGTAGACACCATCACTTCTGCTAGAGCGCCCTCTACGAGGCACCTCTATGCATTGAAGTGGAACCTATTCGTCAAATGGGGTTCTTCTCGACAGGAGAACCCCCGAACGTGCTCGGTTAGATCGGTGCTTTCCTTCCTGCAAGAAGGGTTGGAGTGAAGGCTGTGCCTAGAATTGGGCCCGGATATGTGCCCAAGGTTCCCACCACTCCCTTCACCAGGTGGTGAACCTACAAGCGCTGCCCTCGGAGGAGGCAGACCCAGCCCTAGCTTTGCTCTGTCCTGTCCGTGCTCTGTAGGTCTACATGGACAGAACTCAAAGCTTCAGGACTTCAGATCAGCTCTTTGTCTGTTACGGAGGCCAGCAGAAGGGAAAGGCTGTCTCCAAGCAGAGGATGGCCCACTAAATAGTGGATGCCATCGCTTTGGCTTACCAAGTCCAAGGCGTGCCTTGCCCGCTCGGGTTGACAGCTCACTCCAAGAGAGGAGTAGCTTCTTCCTGGGCGCTGGCACATGGCGCCTCTCTGACAGATATATGTAGAGCTGCGGGCTGGGCGACACCGAACACGTTCGGTAGATTTTATAGCCTCTGTGTGGAAACGGTTGCTTCCCGCGGCCCCTAATGTGTATTCTTCCACGGTACGGCTCCCTACGGCGAGCCCGTGTCTTTCCCTAGACAGAGTCCGCTCTGTCGTCCTTGTCAGATGTTGTCTCCCTATGGCCGGAGACGTCCCAGGGACATTCCATATGTGCTCTGCCCCCTTGGCCAGACCATATGTGTTTCACCACATATATCTCCCTACGGGCAGGATGTGGTCTCCGCAGCATTCCCTCTGGGCTTTCCCAGTGTTATCAAAGTTTGACTTTTTGGGTCATGCGGAACAGCAGTCGGCTTTCCTGGCGTAAGTTCCCCCTGTCGCTAGAAAGATGCAAAGGTCGCGTAGCTTACGGCAGGCACTGGAAGAGGTCAAAAATATTAGGGATCCCAATTCGTCGGTTCACATTCTGACGTACGTCGAACGTGACCGACTGAAAGGGAACATCTCAGTTACATATGTAACCCTTGTTCCCTTTCAGTCGGTCACGTTCGACGTACGTCAGAATGTGAACCGACGAATTGGGATCCCTAATATTTTTGACCTGCGGGCTGGGCGACACCGAACACGTTCGGTAGATTTTATAGCCTCTGTGTGGAAACGGTTGCTTCCCGCGGCCCCTAATGTGTATTCTTCCACGGTACGGCTCCTTACGGCGAGCCCGTGTCTTTCCCTAGACAGAGTCCGCTCTGTCGTCCTTGTCAGATGTTGTCTCCCTATGGCCGGAGACGTCCCAGGGACATTCCATATGTGCTCTGCCCCCTTGGCCAGACCATATGTGTTTCACCACATATATCTCCCTACGGGCAGGATGTGGTCTCCGCAGCATTCCCTCTGGGCTTTCCCAGTGTTATCAAAGTTTGACTGTTTTGGGTCATGCGGAACAGCAGTCGGCTTTCCTGGCGTAAGTTCCCCCTGTCGCTAGAAAGATGCAAAGGTCGCGTAGCTTACGCCAGGCACTGGAAGAGGTCAAAAATATTAGGGATCCCAATTCGTCGGTTCACATTCTGACGTACGTCGAACGTGACCGACTGAAAGGGAACGTCTCAGTTACATATGTAACCCTTGTTCCCAGTTTCTGTGCCGCCGCAGAGCGCGGCCCACTTGCTCATCTCCTCAGCGAAAAACAAATGTGCATTTGCTGGCACTCCCTATTTATACCCACACTGCGGGGGTGGAGTGCTGCATGCAAATTCTGCACGCCAATGTTCATTAGCCGGTTAGTACACACTCGAAGGTGATAGGGCTCTCATGCGATATCCCAATTCGACGGTTCACATTCTGACGTACGTCAGATGTTTTATTTAGAGACACCATTGTTAGTTCCCAGCATACTTTGCATATGGCTGGAAATGGTTAATATTGTAAAATTTGTTAATATTGAAATTAAGTGTTATTTTATGTTTTTTGAGTGAAGGGAAACATCTGTTAATGTTTAATGATCAGTTATGTTTGACATTTGAAAGAGTTTCTTTATGTTAAAGTTTTGACCGTTACCATTGTGCAGAAGAGTAGATCTTATGGTTAGGTTGTGGATAACTGCATGTATACTAATATTATAAAGCATGTTGCTTTGTTCAATGAGCAATAACTTTGCTAATGCCAGTGCAGTAACAGGTTTGTTTCTGCTTGTGCTGTGCTAGCAGCATATAGTCTATTAATTGTATAACGTAACTCAAAGTCAAATATAAACAGGTAATTTCCATTCACTCTAATTTATATCCTTTTCTTAAAGTCAACTTAAAATAAATAAGCACATTTCACTAAAAATATTAAATTAATTGTTCCATAGACTAAATAATTAAGGAAATTTTACATGATTTATTCAGGTAGATTCCATTAAAAACAAGCCTTAAAAATACTCAAAAATAGTATATGTAATACTGTTTAAGTAAATAGCACATAACATTTTTACAGTGTATAAAACAGTTGCTCTGGGTACCATTCAAAAATCTGGGGTCAGAAATATATATATATTTTTATTTAAGATGTCTTAAATATAAATATTACATACACTACCATTTAAAAGTTTGGAGTCAGTAGTTTTTTGCTCTTATGTTTTGTGGTTGCTGTGTGTGTATGAGAAACACTTACCACACTAATGAGCTGTGCAAGAGAGACTTTGATGCCAATAGTGACCTGCTGACTCTTATTGACCGCAGGCCGGATAAGTTTATTGTAGCGCTCAGGACCAAGCAGAAAATCTACCAGCCTCTCCTCAGCATCAGCAGCAAGAGACACTAACAGACGCACACACACACAAACAGATCCACATGGGAGAAAAAAAAATAGTTTGAAGATCAATACATGGCTAATGAATCATATCATGACAAATCAAACTTTCTGTGATAAAAGATTGTAAGACATCTACTGAAAATAAACAGCAAAAACAGTTCATTCTGAAATCCTTGGTTCCCTTTCAGTCGGTCACTTCGACGTACGTCGGAATTGACCGACGAATTGGGGATCATTTTCAGAGACCAATCTACTTTGAGTGTATAAAAACGAGCCAATAATGTTGGCATGCGGTCCACGCACCGCCCCGCAACGCGGGTATAAATACGGAAGTGGAATACCGCATCCTCGCTTTCAACTTCGGAGCCGAACAGTTTGTTATCGAGCTGTTTTCTGCAACGAGTGTTCTCTAAGAATGAGTCTACGGAATCGCTTACCAGTGCGGGTGTGACGGCGCGAATCAGTGAGTGGCCGCTGCAACACTTCTTCCTTTTGTTGGTATCGCTGGGCGTTTCCCTCTTTGAGTGCTCACACGGGCTTGCACTTGCGCACCGTTGTGAGCCGCGGCCATCTCCCTGAGTGCTTCAGCACTACTAAAAGAGCGTTTCCATTCCTAAAAGAGCAGCACGGTTTGACCCTGCGTCTTTTTCAAGATGTCATTCAAACCGTGTGTTTCTGGATGCCGTCGTTTTCTGTCCCCAGTTGACGGTCATGATCGCTGCCTCACGTGTTTGGGCATTCAGCACACTGAAGCGGCGTTCATGGATGACTCATGTTCCCATTGTGGGAACATGACCATCGCAGTATTACGGTCTAGGCTCGAGTACCTCAGAAGGGGTGGAGTCCCATTGCGCATCCCCCGATCTAGTGGCCCTCCAGCTGCGAAGCAGAGGGCTGCTACTTTGGCTGATGCCTTTGGTGGAGACCTGAGGGTGACAGTGAGGGCTTCCCCGACGGGCCAACTTCGGCCCCTCCCCCCTCCGCTGCGCCGGTAGAGCTTCCGGAAGAGCATTTGGGTTCCGGAGATGAGGATCCGGCTGCGTTGCCCCCTTCGGGTGTGGTAGCGTTGCCCGAATCTGATCCAGAACTTACGGCTATGCTTTCCCGGGCCGCCGCAAGTGTCGGGCTCGAGTGGAACCCTCCACCGTGTCCCGAACCTTCGCGGTTGGACGATTGGTTTCTCGAGACGGCCCGCGCTGGTTCTCAGCGGCCCGCCCCGGTTCCATTCTTCCCGGAAGTGCATCAGGAGTTCACGAAGTCGTGGACAGCGCAGTATTGCGCTCGATCCCGATCTAGCGACTCCTCCATTCTCACTACCCTCGATGGTGGCGCAGCTAAGGGGTACACGGCGATTCCCCCAGTCGAGCGGTCCGTGGCGATGCAACTGTGTCCCAGGGCCGCTGCAGACTGGCGGGCTAACCCGCGTCTCCCCTCCCGGATGTGTAAGTTCTCGTCCGGTCTAACGGGCAAGGCTTACACAGCCTGTGGAGAGGCTGCGTCGTCTTTGCATGCCATGGCGCTCCTGCAGGTCTATCAGGCCAAAGCGCTAAAGGAACTGCACGAGGGTAGTTCCGACCCAGGGGTTATGCAGGAACTGCGCACAGCGACGGATGAAAATCACTGCGCGCTCCCTGGGCCGGGCGATGTCCACCCTGGTGGTCCAGGAACGCCACCTATGGCTGAACCTGGCAGACATGCGCGAGTCCGACAAGGTTCGGTTCTTCGACGCCCCTGTCTGTCAGGCCGGCCTTTTCGGCAACGCCATCGAGAGCTTTGCCCAGCAGTTCTCGGTGGCCCAAAAGCAGACGGAGGCGCAGCCCTGAGACGGGCAGCCCAGGGACGTTGGGAGCTGCTCCGAGGGAGATGGGGGCCCGGGGGGAAATGACACAAATTCCATCTTTGCCGCTGACTCCTCGGAGTCCAGCGGTACCCACATTGTCAATAAAACAGCAGTTTCCTTTCTCCCTGGGCTCCAAGAGGACCGAGCCGGCTGTGTGCGACGCCCCCGGGCCTTGCCACTCCCGGCCTCTCCTCTTTTCGCCAGAACGCAGTATGCGGCTAGAGGACATCTTCGGGCCTTCTCTCCCACACACTGCCCCACCCTGGAGCGGTCAGACAACACTCCGGGTCACCTCCGGGCCGTCCGGGTCGGGTCTGACCACTCCCCCTCGCTGCCCCACCCTGGGTACCTCTGTGGTGCCGTTGGTCCCGCTTGCTCAGTCTCTGGGAGCCTGGCTAGCGCTCCCCAGACCGTCTCGCTGGCTCATCCGTACCATCAGACTCGGTTACGCAATTCAGTTCGCGCACCGGCCGCCCAAGCTTTTACAGCCCTTACTTCATTGTACCCAAGAAAGGGGGCGGGTTACGACCAATCTTGGACCCGCGTGTCCTGAATCGGGCCCTGCACAAGCTTCCGTTCAGGATGCTAACGCAGAAACGCATTTTCGAATGCATCCGTCCCCGAGATTGGTTTGCAGCGATCGACCTGAAGGACGCGTACTTTCATGTGTCTATCCTCCCTCTACACAGACCGTTCCTATGTTTTGCGTTCGAGGGGAAGGCATATCAGTACAAGGTCTTACCCTTCGGGCTGTCCCTGTCACCTCGCGTCTTTACGAAGGTCGCGGAGGCAGCCATTGTTCCACTCAGAGAACGCGGCGTTCGCATTCTCAACTATCTCGACGACTGGCTTATTCTTGCCCAGTCTCGGGAGCAGTTGTGCGAACACAGGGACCTGGTGCTCCGTCACCTCAGCCTGCTTGGGCTTCGGGTCAACCGAGAGAAGAGCAAACTCTGTCCCACACAGAGGATCTCTTATCTCGGTATGGAACTGGACTCGGTCAACCAGACTGCACGCCTCACAGAGGAGCGAGTCCAGTCAGTGTTGAACTGCTTGAATACATTCAAGAGCAGGACAGCGGTCCCACTGAAATTCTTTCAGAGGCTCCTGGGGCATATGGCATCTGCAGCCGCGGTAACACCACTCGGATTGCTTCATATGAGACCGCTTCAGCACTGGCTTCATGGCCGAGTCCCGAGATGGGCGTGGCAGAGCGGCAAGTATCGGGTTCCAGTTACCCCGTACTGTCGCCAAACCTTCAGCCCGTGGTCAGACCCCTCGTTTCTACGGGCAGGAGTGCCCTTAGAACGGGTGTCCAGGCATGCTGTGGTCTTCACGGATGCCTCTTCCACCGGCTGGGGGGCCACGTACAACGGGCATGCAGTCTCGGGTCTGTGGACGGGGCCCCAGCTGCATTGGCATATCAATTGCCTCGAGTTGCTAGCAGTACGTCTTGCTCTAAGCCGCCTCAAAAAGCCGCTTCAGGGCAAGCACGTCCTGGTCCGTACGGACAGCACTGCGGCCGTTGCGTACATCAACCGTCAGGGTGGTCTACGCTCCCGTCGCATGATGCAACTCGCCTGCCATCTCCTTCTGTGGAGTCAGAAGCATCTGAGGTCGCTTCGGGCCATTCACATCCCTGGTGCGCTGAACCAGACAGCCGACAAGCTCTCTCGTCAGCCGACACTTCCGGGAGAGTGGCGACTCCACCCCCGGACCGTCCAGCTGATATGGGACCTTTTCGGAGCCGCACAGGTAGACCTGTTTGCCTCTCCGGACTCGACCCATTGCCAGTTGTATTACTCCCTGTCCGGGGGCACCCTCGGTACAGATGCACTGGCGCACAGCTGGCCACGGGGCCTACGCAAGTATGCGTTTCCCCCAGTGAGCCTTCTAGCACAGACTCTGTGCAAGGTCAGGGAGGACGAGGAGCAGGTCTTGCTAGTTGCGCCCTACTGGCCCAACCAGACCTGGTTCTCCGAACTAACTCTCCTCTCGACAGCCCCTCCCTGGCCGATTCCCCTGAGGAAGGACCTTCTTTCTCAGGGACGGGGCAGACACCATCGCTTCAGCTAGAGCCCCCTCTACGAGGCGCCTTTATACTCTGAAGTGGAACCTGTTCGTTGATTGGTGTTCTTCCCGCCAGGAAGACCACCGAAGGTGTTCGGTTAATGTCGTACTTTCCTTCCTGCAAGAAGGGTTGGAGCGAAGGCTGTCTCCCTCCACCCTCAAAGTATATGCGGCCGCAATCGCTGCGCATCACGACGTAGTAGCGGGTAAGTCCTTGGGTAAGCACGACTTAATCGTCAGGTTTCTTAGAGGTGCGAGGAGACTGAATCCTCCTCGTTCAACCTCGATACCCTCTTGGGACTTAGCCCTGGTGCTGAGAGCACTTCAGGGCCCTCCCTTTGAGCCTTTGCAGTCTGCAGAGTTAAAAATCCTGTCTATGAAGACCGTACTCCTGACTGCATTGGCCTCAATCAAGAGGGTAGGGGACCTGCATGCACTTTCGGTCAACGAATCGTGCCTAGAATTCGGGCCGGCCAACTCTCACGTTGTCCTGAGACCCCGGCCTGGATATGTGCCCAAGGTTCCCACCACTCCCTTCCGGGACCAGGTGGTGAACCTGCAAGCGCTGCCTTCGGAGGAGGCAGACCCAGCCCTAGCTTTGTTATGTCCCGTCCGCGCTCTTCGCGCTTACGTTGACCGGACTCAAAGCTTTAGGACCTCAGAGCAGCTCTTTGTCTGTTATGGAGGCCAGCAGAAGGGAAAGGCTGTCTCCAAACAGAGGTTAGCCAACTGGATAGTGGATGCTATCGTCTTGGCTTATCAGTCCCAAGACGTGCCTTGCCCGTTCGGGGTGCGAGCTCACTCCACTAGGAGTGTAGCCTCCTCCTGGGCGCTGGCTCAAGGCGCCTCGCTGACAGATATATGTAGAGCTGCGGGCTGGGCGACACCTAACACGTTTGCTAGATTTTATAGCCTCCGTGTAGAGCCGGTTTCTTCCCGTGTACTCGCCTCCAGTGGCCGGTAACGCGAAGTACCCGTTCTTGTGTCGGCTTGCATACGCCACTCCCGCCTCCGGGCCGGATATGTGCGTCTATTGTCTCCAGTTGTGTTCCCCAGAAACGGCTAACCCTGTCGAGCTCCTCCGTCACCCCTCGGTGTCAGACGTTGCGGCCGTTTGACGCCAGGCCTGCACCCGTATGCTTGTGGAACGTGTGTGTAGGCTGGGTCCATATGTTGTGGTTCCCTTACGGTAACCCCATATGTGTATTCCACGGTACCAGCTACCCTACTCGGCTAGCCCCGTGTCTTTCCCTTGACAGAGCTCGCTCTGTCGTCTCTGGTGGTGTTCTTTCCCCCCTGGAATCAGGTTGGATCCACCCCAGAGACTGCCATAGGTAGCACTGCCCTGCTAGGTTAGTCCTTATGAGTATTTCCACCTCTCCTTCCTCTGAAGGACGTGGCTCCGCAGCGTACCATCTCCCCGAGACGGGCACGCTTTCCCAGCGTTATCCAATAGTCACGCTGGGTGGGTCTCGCAGAAACAGCTGTGACGGACCTTCCCTGCTTGGTGCCCTGACTTCTGCTCCAACTTAGGAGCAACCAGTGAGCACAAGCAGGACGCTGGAAGGGCCAGCCTTCCTGGCGTTTTGGTAGGGATATACGTCGAAGTGACCGACTGAAAGGGAACGTCTCGGTTACGTATGTAACCCACGTTCCCTGAAGGAGGGAACGGAGACGTACGTCCCATCGCCAGGAGCTGTGCTTCCACTGAAGGGCCGACCCATTTCTTCGGCTCCTCAGTTGGAAAAGCGAGGATGCGGTATTCCACTTCCGTATTTATACCCGCGTTGCGGGGTGGTGCGTGGACCGCATGCCAACATTATTGGCTCGTTTTTATACACTCGAAGTAGATTGGTCTCTGAAAATGATCCCCAATTCGTCGGTCAATTCCGACGTACGTCTCCGTTCCCTCCTTCAGGGAACGAGGGTTACATACGTAACCGAGACGATTTCTGACATCTGACTTCAACAATCTGAGCAGCACATTATTGTGTTTAATTGACTATTTAGAAATGACTATAAATAAACTAAAACGATGGCTGCTTTTCCAAAATAATAATAGGAAAAAGAATTGTGGATCACAAGAAATAAAGTTGATAAATAATAATAATAATAATTAATTGAAAGACATTAAAGTCACAAAGCAGTGCTACCTCTACAGTTTTATATAGTTCTTGAGTTTTTGAGAATATCATGAAAAATCATGAAAAGGCCAAAAATGTCTGCTAAGCCGCATGTAATCTGCTTTCACTGCAGAGCAAAAACACAAACATGTCAGAATAATTTTTCTATGCATCTTATCCCATCATAACACATAAGCACACCAATGTTGTGGAGGGAGTGTGCCAATGACATGGCAAAACAATGACTTGCCAAGACTGTAGCAAAAACATACACACACACACACGCCATTTCCTCCCTGCTGCACGTGGGATAAGATCTCCAATGACTCTGCTCCTCCCAAAACAGAACACTGACACACACACACACACCTAGTTTCAGTCATGAATCCAAGATTGTGTCAGACTCAATTGGTATGATCCATTCCACACAGGAAGACACAAACACACACACCTTTGAGCTTTTGTAGCTATGCTGAGGCTTAGTCATTTTGGATGGCTTGTCCCCTTAAGCAACACAAGGTCCAGATCCACTTCATATCAGTTTATGTGTGTGTTGGAGTGTAACTCAGTCTTCAAGGATGATATTCCCATGCAAACTCTGGAAGGACAATCAATGAGTGAATATGTGTGTGTCTGACCTATTACCTCTACTCTCAGAGCCATCTGACCACCTTTTCTGGCGTAATGCTTCATACAAAACATCTGCAGCAGCATATGATTCAAAGCCTAATATCCATTTTATTGATGCTATCTGTCTTTCAATGTCTATATGACTGCAGTAGATTCAAATGCAGTAATCAGTACCCAAAACCATGTATAAAGTGAGCATGTTTATAAATAAACAAGAATTTATTATTTCTTTTTGTTACTATTTACATTTTAGACACAATATTGACTGTTCCAAACAAAACCAAGGTAAAATCAAACTGTACATGTACAATACCATTCAAAAAGTTTCGTCAGTAATTCATTTATATTAATACTTTTATTAAGCAAGGATACATTAAATTAAATAAAAGTGTCGGTTAAGGCATTTATAATTACACAAAAGATTTCTATTTGAAATAAATGCTGAACTTTCTATTCATTAGAAAATCCTAAATGTTTCCACAAAAATTCAATTTTCAACATATAATATACTCTTGTCATCTGGCTAAATCTTAATTGGCAGCATTGAAGTACAGCTGAACACAACCCGCTGTAGGGATTTCACACTCAGTGCTGCAAAGGACGGATCTGATTAGCTGCTCCTGCTGCTCCTTCTAAAACCGCAGGGCTTGTCCAGGTTTTCAAGCCAAGACCTCTCGCACTCAAAGCGGAAATCATACCCCTAGATAAATGATCCTGGACGCCAGTCCTTTGTGAGGATGTAAAACAATGTAAAAACATGTACAGTATATACTAGTGTTGTCAATCAATTAAAAAAACAAAAAACGTTTAACGACATTCAAGTTACATTCAAGTTTTTTATATATTTTATATTGTAATACTTTCATATTGAATTGCCAAAATAATAACAACATAAAGAGGGTATATTTAAAAAAAAAAAAATGTCAATGCCATCATTTTACTAAGCACTATGAATGAAGACCAATATTACTGATACCGGTACTGATACTGATGTCTCTATTAGATGACTCTAGTAGATTTTAGCTATTCAACATTAAGCTATCAATTTGAACATTTAATAGGCTTTAAAATACAGTATAACAGCTTTTAATTTAAGTTAACTTAAAACAATCTTCACATAAACCCTAATAAATGTCACATTTAGCTATCTTTTATGTATCATGGCTCAAGGTTTTTTTCTACTGGCCCAGTTGGGCTGGTTCAGATTTTTACCTGCACTGCTAAAAAAATCATTAAAAAAGTTATTGTTTTCTAATTATTTTTGACCCATGTAACATTGTAAACAGTGCTTTAAGATGTTCAGGTAGGTTTAATAGGTAAATATACAGAAATTGAATAATCAAACACTGTCAATGCTGTCTTTACTGCATAAATTATAACATGTATACTAATTCCACTAATTCCTTTAGAATTTAGTAATACTTGAGTTATTATTTTCCAAAAACTTACAATGACTTCAGAGTTATCATGCTTTTCACTTTAGAATACAGATCCAAATAATTAGTAATTCCTTTAGAATGATGTAACCTATAGTAACATAAGTGGGTTACCATGATCTTCACTTTAGAATTAATTACATTAGGCATTATTCACATTAATTATGAACCTGAATATAGTAGTTCTTAGTAGTTCTCTGAGGTATGAAAAAATAGTTGTTATTGATTAGCTATTAGTGAACTACCTCATTCAACTGAGCACTATTACTTACTAATTCGTTAATCAGAATTTCTTGTTAGTTAATAGCAGTTACTAGAATGTTAATATTGCATTACTCATTTGTTCCTGTGTAGTTATTCATTAATGACGGAGCAGTATTCTAAAGTGTTACCAGCCTTATTAAAGCTATAAAGCTAATGAATATAGATTAATTCTTAATAAAGCTACAAGTAGACTAAAGCTACACCAGTTATTCAGTCAAGAGCAGTGATTTTCTCTTTGTCTTTTGTTATTTGATTAACATTAATGACACAGACAGCAGCAGTTTATTAGGTTGCTGTCACTTTAAGACCTGACGCACGTGATGTGGATCTGACACACATCCTATTGTCTCACAACTCTTTGCGTTCATTTAACACTTTTTAACTCATTTAAGACTGTGCTTACAAGGATGTTTTGTTTTTGTCCATTCAAGCATGAAAGAGAACTCAAATCTGTACTGGTGCACTGTCTGTGAAGCGGCTCTCTGAATGCGTACCAGTACAGATTTGAGTTATTTTGTTGTGTCTTATCGCGCTTGAATGATTTAATAGCAGTTGAATAAATGATAGCGTGATCATGCAGCCAAAGGATGGCATAAAAAAATGGATGTTATGTTATGAAATTATATTATGAAAAATATAATATTATGAATATTATGAAAAAAAATTATCACAAAATTAACACATTAATTTTGACACCCCTAGTATATACACAATAAGTGAACTGTTAATTCATTAAATGTTAGTACATAGTAGTTATTGTGCTATTGATATGTATCTTTGCCTTTTAATTTATTAACACATAAGATGTGGGTCAATTTAAGCACCGTTTAAGAAATTTAATTTACTGTCTTTTAGGCTGTTCACCTGCCTTTACATCATACTACAGTACAGACAGTAGAGTGATGAGTCTTGATGTCATCAGTGATCTCATATTTACTTATGAGTCCTATAGATCCTTTTATTTTCTCAAATTGTGCTATTCTTATATTTGTAAGATTTTCCTTGTCTCTTTTTTGCTACCTCGCTTCAAGTAAATATTTTAAATGCACTCTGGGTGCAGCTAATCCAGTTAATTTCCTGTAAAACACGGTTCTAGTTTAGAACCCAAGTGTAATGTCTTTCACTTCAGCTATAAAGTGTAGACTTACAGAAAGGCTGTGTATACATCAACATAAGCAACAACTTGTGAAAGAGCTGATAATTAAAGATTAAATAAATCATAGATGTAACTTACACTTTATGTGTGTGTTTGTGGCTATTTGGATTAGCTGTAATTTATGTGAACTGCCTGTGATGAGGTGGTGTGTTTTTGTCATGCTTGCTCTGGTGTTAATGGATGTTAGTGGGGGTTAAGTGCTCTCATCCCTCACATTATGGGTCTTCTCCCACAGTATAGTATTAATATTACACAGGCATAACCATAACACACACAGTATGTATATATGATATATATGCATACTGTATGTGTGTGTGTGTTATGGTTATGCCTGTGTAATATGTATACTGACATACAGGTGCTGGTCATATAATTAGAATATTATCAAAAAGTTGATTTATTTCACTAATTCCATTCAAAAAGTGAAACTTGTATATTATATTCATTCATTACACACAGACTGATATATTTCAGATGTTTATTTCTTTTAATTTTGATGATTATAACTGACAACTAAGGAAAATCCCCAAAAATTGGAAAATTAGAATATTGTGAAAAGGTTCAATATTGAAGACACCTGGTGCCACACTCTAATCAGCTAATTAACTCAAAACACCTGCAAAGGCCTTGAAATGGTCTCTCAGTCTAGTTCCCTTTCAGTCAGTACACTACGAGTTACGTCAGTTACTGACGGAATGGGGGTTTCGCTTAGAAGCCAATCGCCTTTGAGCTCTACAAAACGAGCCAATGGCATGAAAATGCCATGGGTCTGCGGAATTTGCATGCCGCAACCCCGCCCCACGGCGTGGGTATAAAGGGCGTTGCGTGGCAATCTCGCATTATGTTTTTGCTTCAGAGCCGAGTTTACTGCCTGAGCGCTTCCTCTTCAAGACGAGTTTCTCTCCAGAGTGTTGGTGTTACGGCACGTTCCAGCGAGTTCCGCATTTCCTGTCTGATCTGTGCAGCGATCGAGCACAGCGTGCGCGTTCTCCCTGGGTGCTTCGGCATTCTGCAGAGCTTTTCACTCCTCTCTAAAAGAGCTGCACGTGGCACGTCTTTTTAAAGATGGCTCGCCCGTGCTCCGTTTCTGGGTGCGGTCGACTGGTACCTCCGTTTGATGGTCATGATCGCTGTTTGGCGTGCTTGGGCCTCGTGCACGCTGAACGCGCGTTCATGGATGAGTCATGTTCTCACTGCGGGAACATGACCATCTCAGTGTTGCGATCGAGACTCCATGATCTCCGTAATGGGGGGAGAGTCCCCTCTACCACACCCCAATCTACTTCCTCCACTGGAGGGGGTACTTTGGCTGGTGGTCAGGGTGATCTGAGGGTTACGGTGTGGAACAACTCGACGAATCCTCCTCGGGCCACACCCCCCTCCTGCACACTGCAACCCGTGGTGTTGCCTGATGAGGGCGCCGGGGCTTCCCGTTCGGGGCCCTGCGTTTCATTTGGTGCACCCGCGGAGGATGCTATGTCGATCGCCGCATCACAAGGTGGGCTGGACTCCTCCGGAGATGACGATTCGGCTGTGTTGCCTCCTTCGGGAGTCCCAGCATTGCCGAGTCCGATCCGGAACTCACAGCCATGCTTGCCCGGGCGGCCGAGGCGATTGGGCTTGTGTGGAACCCTCCGCCATGTCCCGAGCGTTCCCGGCTAGATGATTGGTATCTGGGGGCGGCCCGTGCCGAAGGCGCCCGTCAGCCCCCAGTGCCTTTCTTCCCGGAAGTGCATGAAGAGGTGTCGAAATCGTGGAAGTCTCCCCTGACTTTTCGCGATCGCTCGGCAACCACTTCCGCCTTCACTGCCCTCGATGGCGGCGCGGTGAAAGGGTACACTGGGGTTCCCCCTGTTGAGCGCTCTGTTGCGATGCAACTGTGTCCTCAGAGTGCTTCGACATGGCGCGGTGACCCAAAGCACCCGTCCAAAGCCTGTAGATTCACGTCCACGTTGACGGCGAAGACCTACAGAGCTGCGGGCCATGCCGCGTCCGCCCTGCATGCCATGGCCACCCTACAGGTCTATCAGGCCAAGGTGCTCATGGACATGCACGAGGGCAATGCTGACCCTGCGTTAATGCAGGAGTTGCGGACGGCCACCGACCTCGCTCTACGAGCGACGAAGGTGACCGCTCGCTCTCTTGGTCAGGTGATGTCCACTTCGGTGGTCCAGGAGCGACATCTATGGCTCAACCTGGCTGATATGAGAGAATCTGAGCGGACACGTTTCCTCAATTCTCCCATTTCCCAGGATGGGCTATTCGGCGGGGCGGTCGAGGACTTCGCCCAACAGTTCTCGACCGCTCAGAAGCAGACTGAGGCAATTAAACATATTCTGCCCCGGCGCCCAGCTGCTGCCTCCCAGCCGCCGGCTCAGATGCCTCAGTCTGCTCCCCGCCGAGGCCGCCCCCCTGCGACTCCCGCCCCTCCTGCCCGGCCCCAGCAGCAGCCTTCACCCGGGCCGAGGCGTGGAGGACGTCGCAGAAAGGCGGCCCCGCCCGTCCCAGCCCCCCAGCCTGCCAAACGGCAGTCTAAGCGGCGGTCCTGAGACGGGCGGCTCGGAGGTGACCTCGGTTCTTTCCCAGGAGATGGTAGCAGGACCACTCCTTCCCCCGGTGGAGGGCCGGGGGAGAATCTTTTGTTTATCCCTTCCGCCGCTGGCCTCACGGCCGGCGGTACCCTATCAATGGTTAAAGAAAGAACTGACATTCTCACCTCCGAGCCTCAAGAGGGCGCGGCGGGCAGTGCGCGACGCCCCATGGCCTCGCCGCTCTCGGCCCCCTCTGTCGCCAGCCCCCTGGCAGACGAGACCCCCGTGGAACGCTGGTCCTTCCCTGGTCTCCTCTGTCAGGGCGCGGAATTCGACCCCACCCACACCCCGGGACGCTCCCATGCCTCCCTTGTCTGGGCCGGTCATTCCGCCTCGCTGCCCCATCGGGGGTACGCCGGTGGTTCGCATGACCCCGCTGGTTCAGTTCTTGGGAGCCTGGCTAGCGCTTCCCAACCTGTCCAGTTGGCTCGCTCGCACCATCCGGTTCGGCTATGCGATTCAGTTCGCTCGGTCTCCTCCCCGCTTTCGGGGAGTCCGCTACACCGTGGTGGGTGGCAATGCCCCTGTCATGCGTGCGGAGGTCGACACCCTACTGGCGAAGGGTGCGATCGAGATCGTCCCTCCAGCCGAGATGAAGTCCGGCTTCTACAGCCCTTACTTCATTGTACCCAAGAAAACCGGTGGGTTACGGCCAATCCTGGACCTGCGCGTCTTGAACCGAACCCTGCACAGGCTTCCATTCAAGATGTTGACAGCCAAACGCATTTTCGAGTGCGTTCGTCCCTCGGATTGGTTTGCAGCGATCGACCTGAAGGACGCGTACTTTCATGTCTCCATTCTTCCTCGACACAGACCGTTTCTACGGTTTGCCTTCGAGGGGCAGGCATATCAGTACACGGTTCTCCCCTTCGGGCTAGCCCTGTCCCCTCGCGTCTTTACGAAGATTGTCGAGGCAGCCCTTGTGCCGCTCAGGCAAGACGGGGTTCGCATCCTGAACTATCTCGACGACTGGCTGATTCTAGGCCACTCTCGGGATCAGGTCTGCGAACACAGGGATCTGGTGCTTCAGCACCTCGCCCGTCTGGGCCTTCGGGTCAACTGGGAAAAGAGCAATCTCCCCAGCGCAGAGGATCTCTTTTCTCGGTATGGAAATCGACTCGCATATGGCGTCAGCAGCCGCGGTGACCCCGCTTGGTCTGCTCCATATGAGACCGCTTTAGCACTGGCTCTGCAATCGAGTCCCGAGATGGGCATGGCAACACGGCACCCTCCAGGTCCCAGTGACCCGAGCCTGCCGTCAGACCTTCACCCCGTGGTCGAACCTCAGCTTTCTACGGGCAGGTGTTCCCCTAGAACGAGTTTCCAGGCATGTTGTTGTCACAACAGATGCCTCTTCCACGGGCTGGGGCGCCATGTGCAAGGGACATGCTGCCGCGGGCTCCTGGATAGGACCCCAGCGCCTATGGCATGTCAATTGCCTCGAGTTGCTGGCCGTACGTCTTGCCCTGCACCGCTTTCGAGCCCTGCTCAAGGACAAACACGTTCTGGTCCGTTCAGACAGCACGGCAACAGTAGCGTACATCAACCGACAAGGTGGTCTACGCTCCCGCCGGATGTCGCAACTCGCCCGCCATCTCCTCCTATGGAGTCAGAAGCATCTGAGGTCGCTTCGTGCCGTTCACATCCCGGGAGACCTGAACTGCGCAGCCGACGAGCTGTCGCGGTTCCAGCCGCTCCCGGGGGAATGGAGACTCCATCCCCAGACGGTTCAGCTGATTTGGGAGCAGTTTGGCGACGCACAGATAGATCTGTTTGCCTCCCGCGACTCTTCCCATTGCCGCTGGTACTATTCCCTGACCGAGGGGACCCTCGGCACGGATGCACTAGCGAACAGCTGGCCGCGGGGCCCACGCAAATATGCGTTTCCCCCAGTGAGCCTTCTCGCACAGGTTCTGTGCAAGATCAGGGAGGACAGGGAGCAGGTCCTTTTGGTCGCCCCATATTGGCCCGGCCGGACCTGGTTCTCAGAACTTGTACTCCTTGCGACAGCACCTCCCTGGTCGATCCCTCTGAGACAGGACCTCCTGTCTCAGAGACGGGGCACCATATGGCACCCGCGTCCCGACCTGTGGAACCTCCACGTGTGGAACCTGGACGGGACGCGGCAGGTTTGAGTACCCTGCCACCTCAGGTGGCGGCTACCATCACTTCCGCTAGAGCCCTGTCTACCAGACAGGCCTATGCGTTGAAGTGGAACCTCTTCGTCACCTGGTGCTCCTCTCTGCGAGAGGACCCCAGAAGATGCTCGATCGGGTCCGTGCTCTCCTTCCTCCAGGAAGGGCTGGAGCGAAGGCTGTCTCCCTCCACCCTGAAGGTCTATGTGGCTGCGATTTCAGCTCATCATGACCTGGTGGATTCTAAAACGGTTGGACAGCATGACCTGGTCAGTAGGTTCCTCAGAGGTGCGAGGAGGTTAAATCCTCCTCGCCCACCTCAGGTACCCTCTTGGGACCTAGCAGTGGTCTTAGCTGCCCTGCAAAAGGCTCCCTTTGAGCCATTGCAGTCAGTCGAGCTGAAGTTCCTTTCATTGAAAGTGGCGCTCCTGACTGCTTTGGCCTCCATCAAGAGGGTAGGGGACCTGCAGGCATTTTCGGTTGACGAAGCGTGCCTGGAATTCGGGCCGGCCAATTCTCACGTCATCCTGAGACCCCGGCCTGGATACGTGCCCAAGGTTCCCACCACTCCCTTCAGGGACCAGGTGGTGAACCTGCAAGCGCTGCCCTTGGAGGAGGCAGACCCAGCCTTGGCACTGCTCTGTCCAGTACGCGCCCTTCGCGCTTACGTAGACCGGACGCAGTGTTTCAGGACCTCAGACCAGCTCTTTGTCTGTTACGGAGGGCAGCAGAAAGGGAAGGCTCTCTCCAAGCAGAGGTTGTCCCACTGGATAGTGGACGCCATTGTCCTGGCATATCAAGTCCAGGGCATGCCATGCCCCCTCGGGGTAAGAGCACACTCCACCAGGAGTGTTGCCTCCTCTTGGGCTCTAGCGCATGGCGCCTCGCTAACAGACGTTTGTAGAGCTGCAGGCTGGGCGACACCCAACACATTCGCAAGATTTTATAATCTCCGAGTGGAGCCTGTATCCTCTCGTGTACTCGCCCCTACTGGCCAGTAACCGGACAGGCTCAGGTGTCTTCGCTTGCTGCGCCATTCCACTCCGCGGACTGGATGCGTGCGCTATTCCTCTCAGGTGAGCTTCCCCAGTAAGCCCTGAGCTCCTCCAGCACTGCCGGTGTCGTCACCAGAGCGAGTGCCCTTTTCAGGCCACCCCTCGTGTTCGGCTAGGTGCCTCCGTGTGCATGGTTCCCCCGCTGGGTAACCCCCTCATGTGTTTTTCCACGGTAAGTCTTCCCTTGGCAAGACACCTTGCCACGCCTGGGGTTGAAATATTCCACCTTCGGCTGGATACCCCAGAGTGTTCCCTATGCAGCTCCTTCGGGTCATAGGTGTATTCTTCAAGTCCCCCCCTTTTTGGGTTGGCATTGTGTTGCATTCTCCACGTGGGATATGTTCCCAGTGTACCTTGGTAGCGTTGAGCCTAGCCCCTCGTTCGTGCCACACTCACGGCAGGGAGCCCGGGTCAGCGCAGGACGCTGGAAGACAGCCGTCATGGCGAGATTGTATTGGGACCCCCATTCCGTCAGTAACTGACGTAACTCGTAGTGTACTGACTGAAAGGGAACGTCTCGGTTACGTATGTAACCCTCGTTCCCTGAAGGAAGGGAACGGAGACGTTACGTCCCCCTGCCATGACCGCTGTACCGCTGGAACTGGCCAGGCGCTCATGCCTCGGCTCTTCAGCAGGTAAACATAATGCGAGATTGCCACGCAACGCCCTTTATACCCACGCCGTGGGGCGGGGTTGCGGCATGCAAATTCCGCAGACCCATGGCATTTTCATGCCATTGGCTCGTTTTGTAGAGCTCAAAGGCGATTGGCTTCTAAGCGAAACCCCCATTCCGTCAGTAACTGACGTAACGTCTCCGTTCCCTTCCTTCAGGGAACGAGGGTTACATACGTAACCGAGACGTTCTGTAGGCTACACAATCATGGGGAAGACTGCTGACTTGACAGTTGTCCAAAAGACGACCATTGACACCTTGCACAAGGAGGGCAAGACACAAAAAGTCATTGCAAAAGAGGCTGGCTGTTCACAGAGCTGGAAGGAAAAGATGTGGTAGAAAAAAGTGTACAAGCAATAGGGATAACCACACCCTGGAGAGGATTGTGAAACAAAACCCATTCAAAAATGTGGGGGAGATTCACAAAGAGTGGACTGCAGCTGAAGTCAGTGCTTCAAGAACCACTACGCACAGACGTATGCAAGACATTGGTTTCAGCTGTCGCATTCCTTGTGTCAAGCCACTCTTGAACAACAGACAGTGTCAGAAGCGTCTCGCTAAAAGCTAAGTCTTAACAGTAATTCCATGACAAATTCCTTGACATCATGGATACTGTTCTGTACCTTTGCTTTTGGTTCATATTACATATTCATTTTATCTTGTGTTTTTTTTCAATGTGCAGATGTAATTGAATGAAGATAGCAAATAAATCCAAATTACATGCTACCTTTATTAAGTTACATATGCACATCGATCTTAATCTTGTACTTTCTGAACTGTTACATATAACAGTAACATATACGGTTGATCATTTGAAAATACAGATGTTGCACAGAATTGTTGTGGGCACTAACAGTCACATAGACTTGGGCCATAATTTGTATGTAAAATAAACAAAATGCTGGTTATAAAATAAATCTCTACAGAACTGCAGTGGACAAATCTATGGACTCTTTTAAAAATGTAGTAATGTTTGATATAATTTAGCCAGGTAAATAGAAAAGTATTTATTGCTTGATGTATATTATTTATTTACTTTGTGTTATATAACCCATGGGATTAATAAAAAAAATAGCAACTGTTTCAAATACAACTGCTTATAGAGTAATCCATTAATTGTGCATTGTATCTTTAGCAGTTTGAGAAAAGGGACTGCTGTGATAACATTTGCTCTTCCATGTACCTCTATTTTTTACTTAATTTACTTCCACTTAGGGTCAAAATGGACTTTTTTTGTATGTAATGAAACATTTGTCTATGTGTGTCTATATGTGTGTTTGACAAAATCAAACTCATTGCATGTGATTCAAAAGTTAAATTAGAATTAAATAAATAAAAACATCAAACCTATATTATTTTCTTTCTTGCATGGAACACAAAAGGAGAAGTAAAATAATGTTCATGCTGCTCTCTTCCAAGCAATGAAAAAGAATAAGGGACCAAGGGCCTTCAAGCTCCAAAAATGATAAAAAGCCACATTAAAGCACAACTCAAGCACTATATTCAAGATCTTCTCGAGCAGTGTAAAAACAACATATCACCTCTGTGAAGTTTCAGAAACATGGAAACTAAAATAATAGTATTTGACCTACTTATTGAACAATGACCACAAATAAACTTAATCAACAAGTCTTCCACTATGCACATATCCCACATGAACTCATGCATCCATTAAGGGAGAGAGAGAGAGAGAGAGAGAGAGAGAGAGAGAGAGAGAGAGAGAGAGAGAGAGAGAGACGTCATGTTACCAATGTCTGTAATAAAAAAAGTACTGCATGCTTAGTTCCTGTCTTTCAATACTAATATGCTGAACATATAAGATAAACCATAGGCTAATAATAAAAAAGGTGTTATTTAAAATCAAATATGCCAGAGCTTCTTACTTGTCAAGCACAGCCAAAACAGACAGGGACATAAAAACCACTTTGATGCCATCACGGAGCCCATTGCGCTCTCTTTCTCTCTCTCTCTCTCTTTCTCGCTCTCTCTTTCTTTTCTGTCCTGGGTGAAGGTTCACAGTGATGTCCAGTCCACGCCACGGCCACTATCACCCTCCAGAGTCCTCCGTCCTTTCCAGGACGGGCGCTGTCGTATGTTTAACGCTATACGAGGCGTGTTCTCTGTGCTCCAGACTTTGCTCTTCCGCTCTCAGTATTCAGAAGCCGTCTCCCAATCATCGACAGATGTTTTGCTCGCGTTAATAAAATATATTCCAGTCCGCCGTGAGAAGCGCGAGCCCGTCCACAGACTCCAGTCAGATTACGCGCGCTTACATTTGAAGCACGCTTAAGCCGTTCATCAAGTCAGTACGCATGTCTTAACAAGAAAGAAACACCGTTGTTGCATTTGTAAACACGTTTCCCGAAAGCACGAAAATAAATGACAGTAGACACCGGCTCCAACTTTTATAAACGATGAAGCGCGAGAACTGATATGATGAGACTGTTCAATCTCACAGACACGTCTGCTTTTTTCTGCTTTTAGCTAACAAACTTCGGTAGCGTCAATATTTGTATACTATTGCACCAAGCTAATATTTGATGTAATCCTGGCTGAGGGATCTTCGGGTGCAGTGCAAGGATCTGTGAGAATAGCGATACATTCTCCTATGGGGCATCATCGCTCCGGGAGAACCACGTGACGGACCGCGGACCCCGTGCGAGATGCAGAAGGAAACGGTTGATAACTGGTAATTTGTAGAACAGTTAATATATTAATTTAAAGATATTTCACTTGACCCTATCTATCTATTTATCTATCTAATTACTTTCTCACATTTTCTTTAAATACTGATAGATATATACCCAGGTGTCTTTTTTTTTTTGACTGGATACCACATCATGAATGTTATGACAGTGTAAGTCATCTTTCATCTCAGTCCAAAAGAAATCTACAAAAACTCAACTATCAGCAGACTCTAAGTATATGCTTATTAGCTACAATAATCTATAGGCCTATTAGATTATTTTACTCTGTCTGTCATTAGTTCACCCCAAATTTTTAATTTTCATTTATGTTGTTCCAAACCCATAAGATTACATTTTTGAAACACAAATGAAGATATTTTTAATGAAGCCTGAGACATTTATGTTCCTCTATTGAAAGCCCATTCTACTAAAACTTTGATGCTTATAAACGTTCACAAAGGCATTGTAAACTTAACCCATATTACAGTTTTTACAGTCGCTTTGGTACATTTCTTGAATCATCCTTAAGATTTGCAAACCAGTTAGGGCATTTCTCAAAACAGCACCACACCTGCAAAAAAAAGCCTGTAACTTGCTCAAAATCCTTAGTTCATCTCTAAAAAGTAGGCTATTTAAATCAATGAATCAATGAATCAGTGCCATTCAAAATGACAAGTCCTTATGTCATTGTTCACAAACAAGATAGTCAAAATGCTTAGTCATGTTGACAATATAACATTGTACTCAGTCAGTATTTTCAGATGTAAACTAAGTCTATGATTTTGATTTGAAATGCACAAGACTGCCCTTTATCTTTATGGCATATATAAATTAACAAATTTACACATTACAACACATTCAACACACATTAGCCTACTGTATGTGGGATATTGAGTCCAAGAGACTGGACAGGATTCATAGTTTCATACTTTGTTCTGTAATTTGTTGACAGACCAACAGTAAATGCCATTGCGATACACAGAATATAGATATATATATATATATATATATATATATATATATATATATATATATATATATATATATATATATTTCAGGAACAAGATCAGGAACAGAACAACCAAATTAACACAACGTTAACTGACAATGAACTGAAAGACACACAGGGTTACAGTAAATATACAGTATTGTAGTATAGTGAAAATTGTCTGATTACATACATGTTCTGTCTACAAACGTTTGAATGATTAAGGACACGGTTGTTCTCCCAACATTTGGCTGTACCTTTCGATCCGCCTCAGCCATGAGGTCATGACTGAGAACATGCTCCACAATAGTGGTCCTTATTTAATCAGAAACAGAGTGGTCTTCAACGAGCCGAAGAAAGCGCACGTCACACCTCTCTTCATCAGTTTGCACTGGCTGCCAATAGCCGCTCGCATCAAATTCAAGGCACTAGTGCTTGCTTACAAATCAACCACAGGCTCTGCACCAATATACCTTAACTCGCTTGTTTAGACTTAAGCACCCTCCAGAAGCTTGCGTTCTGCAAGTGAACGATGCCTCATAGTGCCATCCCAAAGAGGCATGAAATCACTCTCACAGACCTTTTCCTGGACCGTTCCCACCTGGTGGAACAACCTGCCTCAATTGTCTAAATTTGAGCAACCGAATCTGTAGCCAATTTCAAAAAACATCTAAAGACACATCTTTTCCAGCAGCACCTGACCAATTAAGACTAGCACTTAACTAACTTAACTATTCTATTTGTTTTTATTAAAAAAAAAAAAAAACTATGTGTACTGTGCTAGACTAACTGAGACTTGTTACAGCACTTGCATGCTGTTGTCCCTTGTTGGTCTGATTGCTTCTATTGCTCCCCTCATTTGTAAGTCGCTTTGGATAAAAGAGTCTGCTAAATGATTAAATGTAAATGTACAATGTTGGCCTCTCATACCTTTCCTCTTTTTTGCCTCTGTACCCTTCCGCATCCTTACTCCTCTTCTTCTTCCTGGCTCTTAAGCCTGTTTATTTCCTTGTTGTTCTTCCATTGTCAGAATTTGTAATATTGCTCTGTCTATATATGCTTGCCAAATGAAGTTTCATGAGATGCACCTCAGGGGGGGTATTCCAGAAAGCAAGGTTAACTTACCGTCACATATACCTTGAACTCTCGGTTGATTAACCCAAACCTTGCTTACTCGAGGTATGCTGGTTCCAAAAACGAGTCCGGGAGTAAGTTCAGACAATTCAGAGTATGTTCCCGTTTAACACACAAGGCATTCTCAACAGAGAGACGAATCGATGATTCACCATGGAAACAGACAGCGCGCCATTCTACTTCCTCTTCTTCTTTTGTTTAATGGCAATTTACATAACCTACTTAGTGCACATCGCCACCTATTTGGTGGTTGTGCAATTATTTTTTCAATGTCTTCGTTTAGCCTAATAAGTAATCTTTATTCACTGAGAATAAGGATTATATTGTTTGTTTGATGCTAATTAATTGAATGCAGATCCATGTGTGAGATGACAATAAAATAAATAATAAATATATTTAAATTGCATTAACATTTAAACTTATTTTTATTTATTTTTTATTGTAATTCTTTAGAATTAATATATAATATTGTATATTATATAACTGAATTTGGTTATATTAATAACTATATTAATTATATGAAACACATCTGAATACCTCTTAAGCAAACTAACCTCCGGAGCAGGTTATGTTCAGAGAGTGAGTTGCCATGGTTACTTACATACCCTGAAAGTTACCTTCGTTTTTGGAACCGAAAGTTGAGGTTATCCGCTAACTTACTCTTAAACATACCCGGGTATGTCACATAACCTGCTTTCTGGAATACCCCCCTGGGCTATAGAGAAATGGTTGATCATTGGTTGATCTAGCCCTTTACATTTCCCTTCATTAGTGAAATTCAAGATTCACCTGCACAATTCATCAATTCATGAACATTTACAAAAAAAGTCTAATAGAAAATATACTGATGCATTATGACAACTAGTTCAACAATTTTGCATTTAATACTTATGCAAGGAACACATGCCTAAATGCTTTGAGGGGTAAGACTATTAAACAGCGAACCAGTATAATACTTGAATTTTGGTCAACATGACATAAGCAATTGATAATGTAGGAAACAACAGACAACTGTACATAATCACCTGCATGAATGCACCAAAGCGTTTGCAATTTGTTTAAAATAATGAGAAATTGCTTTTATGATGTGCACAAGTGATTTGATGATGTGAAGGTTGAACACATTTTTAAAAATTTCAGTTGTGATCTGAGAAATGCACCAAAGCGACTGAGAAAAAATGTAATCAATATGATTATTAGCAGCTGCAATAATAAAATATTTAGCTCTGAATTCTCCACTAATCAGTTATTAGTTTCCCCCCAAAATTTCAATTCTACTATAATTTACGTTGTATAAGACTTTTGTTCATCTTTGAAACACAAATGTAGATATTTTTAATGAAACCTGAGAGCGGTCACAGTTACGGACTTTTATATTCTGTTTTGTTTCCTTTTGTTCCTGTTTCTCTGCTAGTTTTGGTTTCCTTGGTTACTTATCTCCTCGTTTGTTTCTATGGTTAATTATCAACTGTCTTTCATTATGTTTGTCTTGTATTTAAACTCCCTGTTACGTTCAGTCCCTGGTCGATTCTCGAATGTCTAGTCAGGGGTGTGTCTCGTACTTTTCCCTGTGTGTTCCTGAGTGTTATAAAGTTTAAATAAATAATATTCTGAGTTCTTCATCCGGCTTGTTGTGCATGCTGCAGACCAGACTGTTACAAGAGGGCTGTGTCCCTCCTTTAAAAGTACTTTTCACTAAAACTTCCACAACATCATTATAAGCATAATCAATATGAATATGAAGAGGTCTAATTCAAATCTTTCATTTTTGGGTAAACTAATATTGAAGAATTTTAGGTTTTTTTAAGTATTATCCTTCCATTAGCTGCTGACTTACACATACCTCTCACAAAAATGTGCTCCCTTTCTCTTTTGGACATTCTCTGTTCCAGAGAAATCACACAAAAAAAATTAAACCAAATCTTCCATTATCTACTGAAAAAAAAATAGAAAAAAAGTTGTCAGGGGATCTGAACACCGAAATCCTTTCTGTGACACCAATTATGGTTCTGGCTTACTTCTCTAGGAGAGAGATAGCATGGCCAGTGGTCTAGTGGTATAGTTTTCAATTATCATACAAGGATATAAGGGTGCAAATCCCTTCCTAATATATAATTACAAAGTGCTCACAATGTGCTGTAAAAGAGCAACATTTTGATTACTTGTTTTGCATACCAGGAAAAAAGTTTCACATTACATGAGGGTTGATAGATGATGACAGAATATTCAGTTCAAAGCGAATGATCTGAGAAATGTGTAACGATTCGATTTGACTCACCAAATGTATACATGTGGATGGTGATTTCTGCCTCAACATTTTAGATACAAAGATGGCTTTCTTTTAGGTAGTTGAATTCAAAATCTATTTGACAAAAAAAATCTGAGGGGCCTGTCTCAGATATCATCCGTTTGAATGAGCATGACTGCACATTTCTGCAGATGCCTGCTCTTTCTCTCTCACACGCACACAAATACTAAGAGACAGTAGGGTTAGGGCTTTAAAAGGCCAGCTTCTTCTTTCCATAACTGCAGTAGGTTACCTGCCAACTGTTAAAAGCAGAATCATGTTCACATAATAGAAAAGCTCCACACTGCACACACACACACTTTCACATATACAGTACTGTACAATAAATACAGATTCATTATATTTCATTGGGTCACTGAACACTCAAATTTGAGACACTCATTTTAGTGGGACATCTACTGTTAGTGTTGAGTAAGCAAACATATACTGTATGTAATGCTGTGAAACTGCACAGGAACTGACATTTTTGGCATTCAGAGGATCTAATCCATACACATGTATGGGATCATAACCTGATTTAGATCATGTTTGTTCATTTTAGTGGTATGATAACACTTTATGATAAAGTTCATTTTGTTAACATTAGTTAATAGTGTATGAACTAGCAATTCGTTTTTACAACATTAATAAATGTTCTTTTTTTTCATTGTTAATTATTGTGTTTATGATACATATGTCAATGTGTTAATACATTAATATGTTAATTTATACTTGACATGTAAAATGCATATGTAGAATTTATCATTAATAATAATAAATACATGCTTGGTTTTCCTGCATGTGCACTTACAATGTACCTATACAAGAAAGTACTATAAGGTAACTAACTACTTGGACTTAATATGGGTTAAGGATAGGCTAGGGTTAAGTTCAGTTTTATTCTCACTGTTCCAGAAAACATCTTGAAGAAAATTCCTTTAAAACATTAACATTAACAGTTAACATTATTAGTTTACCAAACATACTCATTCCACTGCACCTTGTGTACTGTAATTATCCATTGATCGGTTGTTACTTTAAAAACACATACATATGTTTTGCATGGCTTTGATGCCATGTTAGGTGTAGGGGTGGTTTACACACACCTCTCATTTAAAGGATGATGGAGATTCCAATCTGTCGTAATGGACTTGGATCACCTCTCGCCTTGTGCCTTGTGTGGCCCACAGTATAAGAGATTGACGGGCATTATAAAGGTGTGTGAAAGACAGATTTCTGTAATATCTCGGGATGGATACAGATTTTGAATCGGTGCCAGGGGCGATTCATTAGATGTGCCATTTTTATCCTTTTTTGGAAGACAAACACCTGTTATCTAAGAGAGGTGAGATACAGTTCTGATCCATGATCATCCACATCCAACCCCTCTGGCAACCAACACACACTTTTCACAACATTTCTACAACTGTCATTGATATAAGTGTCTATTCTGTTGTTGTTCAAGGTCAGTTCTGTTCAATAACTGTGTAAAGATCATCAATTATGGAATGAGTTTAATTCACCTATAAAGCAGCTCTGTAGAAAACGGTGATGTCATTGTCCAGCTCAGTTCAGTACTCATCCAATAGTGTCAGTACAGTCAAATCAATAATATTGCTAAATATTACGTGTCCCCAACTAAGCAAGCCAGAGGCGACAGTGGCAAGAAACCCAAATTCGATGACAGAATAGAGAAAAAAAACCTTAGAAGAAACCAGGCTCAGTCCGGGGACCAGTTCTCCTCTGGCCAAATGAACCAACATGGTGTGGATATGATTCCAGGCTGCATCACAAGTCAGATTGTGGATTGATATACACTCACCTAAAGGATTATTAGGAACACCATACTAATACTGTGTTTGACCCCCTTTCGCCTTCAGAACTGCCTTAATTCTACGTGGCATTGATTCAATAAGGTGCTGAAAGCATTCTTTAGAAATGTTGGCCCATATTGATAGGATAGCATCTTGCAGTTGATGGAGATTTGTGGGATGCACATCCAGGGCACGAAGCTCCCGTTCCACCACATCCCAAAGATGCTCTATTGGGTTGAGATCTGGTGACTGTGGGGGCCATTTTAGTACAGTGAAACCAATTTGAAATGATTCGAGCTTTGTGACATGGTGCATTATCCTGCTGGAAGTAGCCATCAGAGGATGGGTACATGGTGGTCATAAAGGGATGGACATGGTCAGAAACAATGCTCAGGTAGGCCGTGGCATTTAAACGATGCCCAATTGGCACTAAGGGGCCTAAAGTGTGCCAAGAAAACATCCCCCACACCATTACAACACCACCACCAGCCTGCACAGTGGTAACAAGGCATGATGGATCCATGTTCTCATTCTGTTTACGCCAAATTCTGACTCTACCATCTGAATGTCTCAACAGAAATCGAGACTCATCAGACCAGGCAACATTTTTCCAGTCTTCAACTGTCCAATTTTGGTGAGCTCGTGCAAATTGTAGCCTCTTTTTCCTATTTGTAGTGGAGATGAGTGGTACCCGGTGGGGTCTTCTGCTGTTGTAGCCCATCCGCCTCAAGGTTGTGCGTGTTGTGGCTTCACAAATGCTTTGCTGCATACCTCGGTTGTAACGAGTGGTTATTTCAGTCAAAGTTGCTCTTCTATCAGCTTGAATCAGTCGGCCCATTCTCCTCTGACCTCTAGCATCAACAAGGCATTTTCGCCCACAGGACTGCCGCATACTGGATGTTTTTTCCTTTTCACACCATTCTTTGTAAACTCTAGAAATGGTTGTGCGTGAAAATCCCAGTAACTGAGCAGATTGTGAAATACTCAGACCGGCCCGTCTGGCACCAACAACCATGCCACGCTCAAAATTGCTTAAATCACCTTTCTTTCCCATTCTGACATTCAGTTTGGAAATCAGGAGATTGTCTTGACCAGGACCACACCCCTAAATGCATTGAAGCAACTGCCATGTGATTGGTTGATTAGATAATTGCATTAATGAGAAATTGAACAGGTGTTCCTAATAATCCTTTAGGTGAGTGTAGTTTATAATATTTTATTCAGTTCCTTTTGCTTAAAGATTAGGATACATCACGCCGGCATATGGTGGGGAGGAGTTGAGGACCTGGCCATAGAGTCTGTGCAAAAGACTTGACGACATATGGGACCAGACGACACAATGATCCTGAAGGCCGAGCCGCAGCAATGAGTGTTCGAAGTGGAGCCAGGGTGCCTGAGGACTGAGGAGAAGTCCTCAGAAGCTATCAAGCTAGACGGAGCCAAAGAGGTGGAGAGGCAGAGCGTGGCGGATGGCTTGGAAGTCCGTGGCACAGGCAAGGCGACGTCTGACCAATGCGAAGCCGGAGGGATGAGGGAGCCCGGGGAGCTGCAAGGACGAGGGTATCTGGTGGAACCGAGGTAGGGAGGAGCCAAGTTGGAGCAGACAAGTTGATGGACCGAGATGGAGTGACGGGAACAGCGGCTGGAGATCAGAACACCCGAGGCAGATCCACACAGAGTGGCGATAGAGGAGAAGTCAAGGGGCTGAAAGGGAACCAGCTGAGGCAGAGCTAGGAACTGGCTGTCATTGGAAGAGGAGGCAGGAGAGGGTGGCTGGGCGGATTCTCTGGAGACACAGGAGACTTTGAACTGGGTGCAACCAGCGGAAGCACAGGAGACTTTGAGCTGGGTGGTACCAGTGGGGGCACAGGAGACTGGATGGGACCAGCAAATAGCATTGTGAGGCGAGGAATGAGGAGTGAGGAAGCTTCTTGAGGAGTCCTCCTAAGGGGGTGGAGCTAAGACGACCAGCTACACCAGCTCAGTTTTGCTTGAGAACATCATGACTATGCTGGTCCACCAGGCCAGCACTATGCCAACACTATACAAACTCTAACCAGCATAAATCACCCTGGACCAACATGGAATTCATGCTGGTGTATGCTGGATTTTTCAGCAGGGCAGACTGATTACTTCTGCACCCTGATTGGTCAGCTGACACCTGCCGTCCTATAAAACATCCTGTCATCACTTCTCTCGTCAATCTTGTTGCTTGCTTGCTGTGTTTGCCTTTAATCTCGTTAGTATTTGGAGTGATTGAAAAGTGTTTCGCATGATTGCTTGAGTATTAGTTTGAAAGATAGTTTGTGTGTCTGAAGGGGCGTATAACACTTTAAAGATGAACTGTGATAATTTTGTGCCATTAGCGGCAGCAAACAGAATTGTAATCTGACAGCCAAATGCTAATTATTTTAACAATACAATATTGCTATGGTTGCCATCTCAGGTGAGTGATTTATGATCATGATTGTATATTTATCAGCCTGATTAATTCAAGGTAACTTTTGTGGTTAAGAGTTCCTAACCTGTGCTCAAAAATTTGCATGATTTTGAGGCAGCATTACCTGTATGCCTAAATGGGAGATATTTGAAACTTGTTTTTGCAATTTAGTTAAAACACTTCAATTTTTTAAAGGCAGTCATTAAGTCATTTCATTATAGTGTGTTTTTCCCTTGTTGAATGTGATTCTGCTTGTTCAACTGTATTATTTCAAGGAAGTGCCATTAAAATCACATGGTCATGGACAGAGGAAAGCTTTAGCCCTGACCGCTGCTCTACCAAAGGTCAAAGTCATTTCAAGGGCAGTGCAGAGCAATTTAGAGGTGAGGAGAGGTTAACTGGGACTGTCTCTGACAACGTCTGTCATACACATACATGTTCTGTCATAGAAATGCCAGCGTAGGCACTGCTTTGCTTTAAATTTGACTATAGTAGCAATACATTTTACTCAAAGGGAACTACTGTAGACACTGGGCCAGGGTGTGGGTAGTCAGGAATGGTATTTTAGCCTTTAGTTAAATATGATTGTTATTTTTATTTCTTATGCATATGTTGTGATTATTCTATCACTATTTTAATACTTTTTTATGTGAAGTACTTTGAATTACCATTGTGTATGAAATGTGCTATATAAATAAACTTGCCTTGCTTGATTTTTGACAAGATTACCTCGAACTCTTTCTTCATCTCCTGATTTTATCCTATGACAATTCTCACAGATTTTTTTCTCCCTTAACAGAAAGTACCTGAATATCATGCCTACATGTAACCTTCTCTCCTACAAACAGGGGAATTTACTTTTTGTAATATTTTTAATTAAATTTTATAATAAGACTTTATTACCAAGAAAGAGGTAATATTATGAGATTTTTCATTTTGGGGGTAAAATATCTCTTTAAATGCATTAAATGGAATATTTGTCCATGTCTGTTGTCTTCTGTGTTACAGCTCAGGGATGCGTGTCCCAAAAGCATCGTTAGCCAATTATGGTCGCATAAATTGTTACATTGAATCGTGTTGGTAACGACGGAACTTGCGACTATAGTTGGCTTCAGGAAACGCACAACACAGGCTGGTTGTGTCACGGGCTGGTTGTAGCAGAGATGAAACTGGATCCAAGTGCTGCAGTCTTTATTGATAACAAATTCAAACTAACAGAAATACTCAGGTTTTGCAGGAATACAAAAACAAGAATAGAGAAACCAGTACACAGTAATGACAAGACTAAACATAGGGCTTAAATACACAGCAAACAAGAGAGGGTAAATTGACTAGACACACCTGAACAGAACTAACTTAATCAGTAACCATGGATACAAGCAGGCAGGGGACAGAGGAAGACGGAACTAATTAACACACTGACAGCAAAACACTAGAACAGAAATACAAACATGAATGAAAACACGGTCAACACGTGTCAGGTTGTTTGTAAAGGGCTGGAGACTGTGCTGGACACTTTCTTGTGGTACCATCAGTTGCCATGACATCATTTCACTGTGGATCCAGTCTAATTAATTGCATCTAAATTATGACTCAGGTGATTGTTTAAAAAAAATGGTATCTGGAACTGAGTGCCCCTGAGCAAAGATGGCAGCAAGCAGGTTGCGTATTGCGCCAGTTAAGCAACTGCCACTGAGATGAATGGGAATGCTAACATATTGCTTTCTCCAGGTATTACAGACCTCCTGCAGGACTAAAAAAAGTAGTATATGTGTGCAGAGAACAGGACACAAAAACAACATCCTGCCTTCCAACATACTATGTGGTCTGCATGGTGCATTATGGGATAGAAACCTAAGCTGTCTGTTCTTTTAGAACAGGTAATAAAAGCATTTAAATTTCTACCTGCCAACGAAATGGCCATTGGTGAAACCAACAAAAGCCTGTGTATAAGCTTTAGCCACCACAGTCTTCCTCTGTGATTGTGCATGTATGGGTTTAAGTCCTGCAGTGGAGTCACTCAAACAAGCACATTTTTATTCTAATTCAATTAATTGATTTATTTGGTGAGTGGGTCGGTTATAGTGGTACGTGTGTCAATAACTTAAGGGTGCCTACGATAAAGAAAATGCAAAATGTAGTTCAAAACATATTCTTAAAAATTGTACTCTTTGTATTCATGTCTGCTTTATATGTTTTTTTTTTTTAACTTTCATGACATTTTCAAGAAAGGTTTAATGACCAATGTGGTGTAAATGTGAAATGAAACGTTTTAAAATATTTCTTTACACCTTGAAACGATTAATCACATCCAAAATAAAAGTTTGTGTTTACATAATGTGTGTACGGTGTATAATTATTATGTATATATAAATACACACACATGCTGTTACAATACTTGGTGTAACTTAAAACTCACAAAGGCGAAGGAGAACTTGGAACTTTAATGACAAAACTCACAGGGAACACTCAGAAACACTGGTATACATGAACGTCGACGGACAAACACTGAGAACTAAATACACAGGGCAAACGAGGTGATGACTAGACTAATTAACAAGACCCAGCTGGGACAAATGAACTCATAATGATGTGACCATGGGAACACAGGAGTGGCGGGAAAATGAACAAAGGAACAAACTCAAAGACAAGCAAAAACAGACTAGACATGTAACATTATGCCCCCTCCGAGTAGGCGCGTCCTCGCGCCGTACAAGGAACAACTGAGGAGGGAAGGAGGGAAGGAGGAAAGGAGGGAGGAAAGGAGGGAAGGAGGGAGGAAAGGAGGGAAGGAGGGAGGAAAGGAGGGAAGGAGGGAGGAAAGGAGGGAAGGAGGGAGGGAGGGAGGGAGGGAAGGAGGGAGGGAGGGAGGGAGGGAGGGAAGGAGGGAAGGAGGGAGGGCGGGCGTGGAAACAAACAAGAAAAACAAAGTCCAAAACAAAGAAAACCAGTCCATGGGGAAGTTGAAGGTGGGAGGAGCCAGTGAGGGGCCTGGAGCAGAAGAAGCCAGGTGACAAGCCAGAGGCCAGCCAAGATGAGGCCCCAGGGCGGAGTCGGAGGATGGAGGAGCCATGGTGTCGACGACTCGGTGGAAGACACCCTGGGGACGACCGACGAGAAAGCAGCCACTGATGGAGACACTGGAGGAGCTACTGGGTCGATGAGCCCGCACGAGGAGGAGCCGCGGCGACGAGCGTCCGAGGTGGAGCCGGATGACCACAGGACAGAGGCTGAGCCGGTGGGACTGAGGACGAAGGCGACGCAGAGAGGAAGGCGGAGCCAGACGAAGCCGAAGGTGCAGGCAGGTCGACGACTGACCAAGGCGGAGCCGGAGAGACGAGGGAGCCCGGAGAAGCCGTATGGCCGGAGGTTTCCGGTGGAGCCAAGGGAGGGAGGAGCCAGGGCGTAGCCGAAGTGTCGATGGGCCGCGGTGGAGTGCAGGGTGCAGAGACTGGCGGCGACGACAGGGGATCCTCTGCACTGGCTGGAGCTGATGGACTGAGGACACGGAGCGGGTCCCCACAGCATGTGGGACAAGCAGAGGGGCTGAAGGACAGCAGTGATGGTGGGGCTGAGGAACTGGCTGACTGAGGAGGTGGGAGAGGGAGGCTGGGCGGGAATTCCTGACAAGGAGACGCTGGAGAGACAGGGGGCGCTGGAGAGACAGGGGAACTGTGTACCACATCTCCAAAAAAAGTCAATTAAATTGTCCACATTAATGTCTTTCCATTCCTCAATGTAGCCACCAGAGGTCCTCGTTGCATTCACCACGGCGGGGTGGTGGGCAGGGCTCCTTTCCCAGCCCTCAAGCTCCACAAGGACTCCCTCCACGACGCATGTTGCCGGCTCACGCACTTGGTCAGACCCTCGCTGTGGTCCGGGCTCCGGGGCAATGACTCCTCTCAACCTCTGCCTGGGTTCGGGCTCGTCGATCGCGGCAGGCCGGTCTCCACGGTCTGCGGCGGGCACAGGCAACTCCCTCATGCTGGTCGTGGTGAGTGGTGGATGGCTGGTCTCTGGCAGTGGTGGAGTGGGACTGGTACTGCCGTCCTCCTCAGCAGGGCCGATGGTGAATGGCGAGTCGAGAGTTACCAGCACCCACTCCACATAAGCAGCGAAATCCTCCTTGGGACCGCCCGCTGGAAGGCGTGCCTTTGACCGCTCACTCAGACCAGAATAGTAAAAACCACAGAGTGAGCGGTCAGGGAAGTGCGTCTGCCACGCAAGGTCCAGGAATTCCCGTGCATGGATCTCCAGCGGACGGTCTCCCTGCTCCAGGCAGAGAAGGCGAACAGCGGGAAGGGCCATGAGAAACGGGAAAATAACTCAAAGAAAAGGGGAAAACGCCACAAAAAAAAAACGGTTTTGGTCCGTCGATCTGTTACAATACTTGGTGTAACTTAAAACTCACGAAGGCAAAGGAGAACTTGGAACAGGAACTTTAATGACAAAACTCACAGGGAACACTCAGAAACACCGGTATACATGAACATCAACGGACAAACACTGAAGAAACACTGAGAACTAAATACACAGGGCAAACGAGGTGATGACTAGACTAATTAACAAGACACAGCTGGGACAAATGAACTCATAATGATGTGACAATTTCATATGTTGAAAAGTGAGCAGCACGAGTAATGTCTGGAGACATGGAGTCGGGTCAGACATGATTTTGACTAGTTCAAGTATTGTTTTGTAGAAAGTCTTTCTTTAAAGTGCATTTCGTTTTGTATAAATTGTATTTTAATTTTGATCAAGGTTTCATCAACTAATTGCCTGTATATTTAATAAATAAGCAGCAAACCAAGAACGTCGGGAATGGATTGACATGCATAACGAACCCACTGGCCTGTTTCCGCGGCCTTGAATAAGACTGAAACTATAGCGTCTTTCTGTTTTTAATACATTTCTTAAATATATGTCTTAATTACAGTAGGCCTATAGATAGTTATGTTATTTGTGGCTGCACTGGGTCAGTCATTACTAGGTTAAAGTTACGCCACTGAGGCTAATCATGTTCATGGCCCCAAAAAGTTTGTGAAATTTTGATTTAGACGAGGGCTATTTGTTATGAACTGTAGGCTACATCAATAAATTACAACAAATTCGTGCTATGGGCACTGCCACTGATACAGGCAGCGGAAGAGCCTATTTTACGCTGAGCTTGCTTCTGCTTTTCAAACATAGAAGTGTGACAAAGGCACATAGGCAATATAAATTCTCTAATGTGGATAAAGGCATATTTTGTCCACATCACTATACAACATATGTCCTTATTAGGAGAAAAATATGTTGTTTTTACGACATATCTCGTTATACATTAGGCTACGAGAAGTGACGCGACGCGACAAAATGTCCTACTATAACCGACGCCTCATTCTATTTTGGATCTTTCAAATATGCATTGTATTTTAAGCGTTTGTCACATGTTGTGCATGTACAACTAGGAAATATGAATGTGAAGTGAATTTGTGGTCTCGTTTGAAATGCATTGATCAATATGCTTGCGTCGACATCACTGTAGCCTATATGTGTGCTTCTTTCTTTCTGTGTGTTCTGACCAGTAATGGAAAATATCAAGCGTCAAGAAATATCAAGAGTCCCTGTTATCAGATCTGTTGAAGATGTTGCTGTTCATGTTTGTTAGCCCAGGACATTTTACAAATCCAGACCAGACAATGTTCTACGGCCATGTCCGGAATAAAGAGTAGCCTATCCATGTCACACAGTACCGTTAGGGTGATATGATTTAACCCGTGAAATAAGATTTTGGCCATATACCTATCCAAGTCATTCGTCACAGACAGTATCAACGTCAGTAGGCTATAACTTATTGTATTTCGGCCACACCACAAGGTGTCACTGTGGCCTTAATGCTTTGCCCTCACCTACTCTGAGCTCGATTGCTATGTCTGAGGTAAACCACGCCATTTATATACATAAATAAGGAAATTAATGTATAAATAATTATTCATTTTCTATGTATATTTATTTCTTTTTGCTTTTTTACATTTCTTTGTATATTTATTTATGTATTTATTTATTTTTAATTTTGGCAGCTTTAGAATTCCATAAACACCTACTCAGTACGTGTTTTTGGACACATACCCTTTTTTTGCTAAAACACAGACTTGACATTCAATGTAAAAGTTATTGCACCCAAAAGTAACTTAAATTGGAGTTGTATAATTTTGATTATAAGCAACTCTGAATTAGCCCGAACAGAAGCCTGTGTGTGAACCCTCTAAAATGGTCACTCATTTTAATTTGAATAAGGTAATACATATGTAATGCATCCTCTATAGATTTTGAGTATAAAGATGGCATTATACTAAACCCGACAAAACTAAATTCACAATTTTCAGCAATTCAGAAGATGGTGGAAGAGAATACTGACATTTGATATTGCTTGCCTCATTGAAATGTTGTTGGCAGCACAGTGTATACCATTTTGCTCAAACAAAATTCATCCTTGACTACTTAACAAGTTTTCCAGGGGGTTCCATGTGATCCTCCGCAGCAACCAGTACTGAGCAGGCCTTAGCTCTGACCTTGTTCATTGATGCGATCCTTGAAAAGCAGTGGAGGCTTGACCCATGGAAGTGGAATGACTGAAGAAATGCAAGCATTGTGGATCATGTCTACACTCATCACATCTGAATACAACAATGCCATGCAGGAATTCAATGACCTCACCTACACGACCAGCGAGCAGCACCGAGAATCCTCAGAAGCAAGGATGAAAAGAGATCACTCTGATCTAGAAAAGATCAAGGAAAAGCTTAGCATTTGCACACCATTCTCTCCAGACCCATCTCTGAGAAACATTGTAACTGGTGTTGTTGCCAAAGAGGAGGTGAATGTGCATGAGTTTGAGACTGTTGGCAATGAGATCAATGAAAAGATGATTGGAAAACCCGTTTTTGGAATATCCTTCAAGCGGAAAGATCTGGCAAAAACCCTTACAGATGAAACCATCAAAGTTGCCCAAGACCGAACCATTGATCCTGCTTTGCTGTTCAAACGGTTCCTGATCATGTCGTTTTTACTGGAAGATGTAATGAGCTATGAGCTCTTCTCATTTCCTGCAGCCCTGTTCGAAGGTAAGGAAATCCTTAAGAAAGTCCCAACTACCAACTAACAAAACTGTCCTGGATTCCATCCCACCAACTGAGCATTATGTCTTTGATGGTGGCTCCCTGGTTCACCACTTGGCATGGAAATAGGGTGACAGTTATGGTGCCATTGCACAGTCATATGCAGACTTTACCATACGCCATTATGGTAAAGCAACAGTCATTTTTGATGGTTATAGCGAAGGTCCTTCCAACAAAGACAATAGCATCAGAGACGTGGTGAAAACAATCACCCCATCGTTAACTTCAATGCAGAGACTGAGTTTGTGGGAAGAAAGGATGATTTCCTTTCCAGACCTTGCAACAAACAAGGACTTATCAGTCTTATGACCGAGGAGCTGGAGAAGAAGGGCTGCACTTTTATCAATGCATCAGGTGATGCAGACGTGGACATTGTCAAAGCTGCAGTCAAGGCCTCAGAACATCAGCCCACAACCTTGATAGGGGAGGATACAGACTTACTCATTCTTCTCCTCTACTATGCTGGGACAAACAATAGAGACCTCTATTTTCGTTCAGACAAGTCCAAAGCTACTAAAGTGTACAACATCAGTAAGATGAAACAAGTCCTAGGTAGTGACTTGTGTTCCCAGTTGTTGTTTATTCACGCCTTCACAGGATGTGATACAAATTCACACATTTTTAGTGTTGGCAAACAGACAGCATTCCAGACACTTGTGAATGGTGAATCAACCATCCAGTCCTGCGCAAATGTGTTTCTGCTCCCACATCAAGCAAGGAATGTCATAGAGGACCATGGGACCAAGGCAATGGCAAGAAAATCGTTACCGCCCAAATAATTTGTTACCCCTCAACATCCTCAACCAAATACCACTGCTAAAGAATTTACTTCCAGATCATGGTGTGGATTGGAAAGGAACTTGACATGAACATAGTGGATTGGGGATGGAAACTGGTGGACAACCGGTTCCTGCCAGTTATGAACAGTAAGACTGCTGCCCCAGAAAGCCTCCTGCAGATGATCCACTGTAATTGCACAACTGCCTGCCGAACACAACGGTGCAGTTGCAGGGCTACCATGCATGCCTGCTTGTGGACCATATCAAGTTGGGAATTGTGAGAATCACTATAATCAACCTCTATGGGAGGAAGAGTGTGACGACTAATGGTAAATCTAGTGAAGGTCACAGTGCAAAAAAGTAAAAAAAAAAAAAAAAAACAGAATAAGAGGAAACAACGGAAGAAAATAGAAAAAGATATGTATAAATAAGAAAAGTATTAAAAAAGATATAAAAAACAAAAGGCAAAAAAAATACTGAGCCTTCACGTGGCAGCCCTGTTTTGACTAATTTTACAGTACCACACAGTTCTAATGAATTTATTCTTTACTGGAATCAAAAGAATGTTTATGAACATAAACCACCAACACTAGGCAAAACGATATGAGAAAGGAGAAATATGCAATTACTTAAGGGAAATTGTACTTATTTTTCACATAAATATGCTTGTAACCAATTGCTTTAATATATAATTGTACTTGTAATCACTTATCTATCATGCATATATGCTAATTAGAATACTACATGGCCAAAACATGTATCAGGCACCAGTATTCCAGGTCTAGGAGGAATACAAATGAGTAATGGTAATTTTAAGGACCTGACAGCCGCCATTTTGAAAATGGGGCCTTTCTTGGAGTCAAACTTATATATATATATATATATATATATATATATATATATATATATATATATATATATATATATTAGACTTAATGTTTTCTTTTCAATAGTTTCATTCTTTTAATGAGTTTTTGGTAACACTTTAGAATCCGTCATAATTGAATAACTACACAGGAACAGTAATATTAACACTCTAGTAACTACTATTAACTAACAAGAAACTGATTAACAAATTAGTATAGTGCATAGTCGAATGTGGTAGTTCACTATTAGCTTATCAGTACCTACTATTTTTTTCATACCTCCAAGAGGACTACTAAGAACTACTACATACAGGTTCATAACTAATATGAATAATGCATAATGTATAATTCATTCTAAAGTAAAGGTAATGGTAACCCACTAGTAATGACTCAAGTATTACGAAGTCCTTTAGAAGGAATTGGTTACTGATTAGCTAATAGTGAACTACCACATTCAACTGAGTGCTATGTTAATTCATTAATCAGAGTTTCTTGTTAGTTAATAGTAGTAACTAGAATGTTAATAGTGTAACTCGTTTGTTCCTGTGTAGTTATTAAAGTGTTACCGAGTTTAAAATTAAGACATTAAAAACAGGATCGTAAAAGAGGTTCATTGAAGACATTGTATGTATACAGTACGATAGCATTTTTGAATAAATTAGTAGACAGGACAAAAAAAATGAACCATCATTGAGATGCACAAACTGCATAATACATTATACACACTTTTACCAAGTTCATGTCACTAAGCTGTGCTGTGCCTTACAGTGCTACCTCCTTCTAGTGGTTAAGCACAGCTGAGCTGTAGATTATGGCGCTCCTTCACAGAAAGCAGTGGCCAGGGGATTATGAGTGAGCTGATCAAAGTAAGGCTTTCAAATCGAATCCAAAGCACATGATTAAAGGTTATTACACATTTCCTTTCCCTCGTCCACCAAATACCCAGTTCTGTTGAAGATGTCTTTGCTATTTTTTGTCCCTTGCACAGTCGCTCCCAATTTATTAGTTTACATCAGCATTTAGCTAAGCCATGTGTTCTGTCTTTATCTCCTTATTAGAAACAGAACAACAACAGAAAGGCAGATACATATACCCTAGTTGCCCCCGTGTCATTTCACAATAACGTTGCTCTCTTCGTGCCTCATTGGCTCACCACTGGGAATCAGTGTTAATTTGTTGTCTCCTCTTGCCCAATGGGGACGGATGGAATGTGGCAAATGTAAGTGCACTGTTGTGGAGTTGAGTTGAGTTGAGTTGAGTCAAATGTCAAGCTCAGCTGCACAGCCACATGCTCTGTGAGTATGCAGCATCTGTGCACATGGCACTCTGTGGTTAATGTGATTATTCTGGCGACAGTGAGCACTGTGGAAGACAGAGAAACAGAAGTCACACAAAACCATGCACGATTTTAGACTGAAGAAGATAAAACATTGTAGGTAAGATGGTTTTAGAGGCTGAAGCAAGAGAGTGACAATTTCAGACAGTATTCACAAAAACATTAAGTTTGAATACTAACTTTAGTTTCATTTACTTTGCATTGCCTACTTTAAATTATGACAGATTCACAAAAAGCTGTTAAGATGTGCCACACAAACTGTGCAGGTTGGACTGAAATGATTGTGAAAAAATAAACTCTTTAATATGGATCTTTTTCACATTTCCGGGGATCTAAGCAGTTGTCATAATTGGGTAAACTTCTATAGTGGTGAACAGTTTGCATTTGACATACAAAAGACATACAAAAAAGGGTAAAAAAAAAAAAATTATGATGTTGGTCAGAAGAGAGAAAGATGTCAAATTTGCTATCACTCCCTCAGCCATTGTATTTCTGTAATTTAATGCCATGGCGATATAACACAAAGTATAGTGTTATAATTGTACTTTTTTTTTTAATGAACATATAAAAAACTTTGTTAGATATACATGTTAATAACTGTGGAAACGTGTGATAAGGGTCCATTGGGACTCTTTAGGGGAACATGCAGAGCAGTAGGTGCTACACACAGCCAGAAACCCCTTACGGAAAGAACATTTATTTCTCTATCTATGAACGATCAATATATTCAATTATGTAACGGTATATATTTGAGAATATACTGAATAATATACACTTACCTAAAGGATTATTAGGAACACCATACTAATTCTGTGTTTGACCCCCTTTCGCCTTCAGAACTGCCTTAATTCTACGTGGCATTGATTCAACAAGGTGCTGAAAGCATTCTTTAGAAATGTTGGCCCATATTGATAGGATAGCATCTTGCAGTTGATGGAGATTTGTGGGATGCACATCCAGGGCACGAAGCTCCCGTTCCACCACATCCCAAAGATGCTCTATTGGGTTGAGATCTGGTGACTGTGGGGGCCATTTTAGTACAGTGAACTCATTGTCATGTTCAAGAAACCAATTTGAAATGATTCGAGCTTTGTGACATGGTGCATTATCCTGCTGGAAGTAGCCATCAGAGGATGGGTACATGGTGGTCATAAAGGGATGGACATGGTCAGAAACAATGCTCAGGTAGGCCGTGGCATTTAAACGATGCCCAATTGGCACTAAGGGGCCTAAAGTGTGCCAAGAAAACATCCCCCACACCATTACACCACCACCACCAGCATGCACAGTGGTAACAAGGCATGATGGATCCATGTTCTCATTCTGTTTACGCCAAATTCTGACTCTACCATCTGAATGTCTCAACAGAAATCGAGACTCATCAGACCAGGCAACATTTTTCCAGTCTTCAACTGTCCAATTTTGGTGAGCTCGTGCAAATTGTAGCCTCTTTTTCCTATTTGTAGTGGAGATGAGTGGTACCCGGTGGGGTCTTCTGCTGTTGTAGCCCATCCGCCTCAAGGTTGTGTGTGTTGTGGCTTCACAAATGCTTTGCTGCATACCTCGGTTGTAACGAGTGGTTATTTCAGTCAAAGTTGCTCTTCTATCAGCTTGAATCAGTCGGCCCATTCTCCTCTGACCTCTAGCACCAACAAGGCATTTTCGCCCACAGGACTGCCGCATACTGGATGTTTTTCCCTTTTCACACCATTCTTTGTAAACTCTAGAAATGGTTGTGCGTGAAAATCCCAGTAACTGAGCAGATTGTGAAATACTCAGACCGGCCCGTCTGGCACCAACAACCATGCCACGCTCAAAATTGCTTAAATCACCTTTCTTTCCCATTCTGACATTCAGTTTGGAGTTCAGGAGATTGTCTTGACCAGGACCACACCCCTAAATGCTTTGAAGCAACTGCCATGTGATTGGTTGATTAGATAATTGCATTAATGAGAAACTGAACAGGTGTTCCTAATAATCCTTTAGGTGAGTGTATTGTGTTAATATATTAAAATATATTGAATAATACATAAGGAATTGTCACTTTTCATATATTGAAAAATATGAGACAATATATTTACTAATATATTATAATGTATGTAATTTTATATCCATAATACACTTCATAATATATAGATATATATCTGATCAGATATGGTAGTGCATGTGTATATATTGCAGATATATTTACTATCTACTATATTTACTATATTTATATAATATATAATGTAATATATTTCTTATATTTACTTACATTATAAATGTTTCATATTTTCAAGCTAACAATAGCACAAGCACACCTGCATGTACTAAAGTATTTAGCAAAGAGACTATCACTGTGCTGAAAAAAGAACAACCGTTACTTTTTAATATAGGGATATAGTCTTAATGGTGTTTGGCCAATCGTCAACCGGACCACAGGCTCTACTCTTCAGCACAATGGTAACTCCAAAAACTCACACATGTCAGAAACACTTTTAAATTCCAAAATAATACCACTTAATTTTACAGTCACATGGTCACCTGTCACTTCTGCACTTCACTTCCCAGCATCCTCCTTGACTCTCACCTGAATGCACTTCATTATCACACACACCTGCACCTCGTCTGCACCTTCATCAGCACTCCAATTTAAGTCTTGTTCATGCTACACAGACTACTTACCTGTATCACCAGCGATTTTGCCTGAGTCTATTCTATTTTGTTTACCTCCAAGAGTTACCGTCAGTGATCATTCTCCATGATCATCTGTCTGAAGACGAGGTGTGTGCCTCCAACCTGGTTCCTCTTCTCTGTATCTTATGAGTCCCTGCACCTGTAAGATAAAGACATTCTATTACACTCTCATCAGCTGGATTCAAAGTCTCCATTGAGTGTTTACTCACCTGTTGAACTGCATATTGCTTAGTGCTGTCAAAATAAACATTGTTAACCATTCCTCTTTGTGTCCTGAGTGTACGTTCTGTAACAGAAGACCGGACCAATCTTTCATTTGAAAGCCACGTTTCTAGCATCTGTAAAACTGCATTCTACCATCTTAAAAATATATCTAAATTACGGCACATGCTTTCAATGCAAAATGCTGAACAGTTAGTACATGCGTTCATGACCTCAAGGCTAGATTATTATAATGCTCTACTGGGTGGTTGCCCTGCTTGCTCGAGTTCTTACTAGAACCAGGAAGTATGACCATATTAGCCCAGTTCTGTCAACACTGCACTGGCTCCCTATTAAACATTGTATACATTTTAAAATCTTGCTAATTACTTACAAATCACTAAATGGTTTAGCTCCCCAGTACTTGAGCGAGCTCTTAACGCATTATACTCCATCACGTCCATTGCGGTGTCAAAATTCTGGCCAGTTGATAATACTTAGAATATCAAAATCAACTGCAGGTGGTCGATCCTTTTCCTATTTAGCACCTAAACTTTGGAACAGTCTTCCTAGCATTGTTCGGGAAGCAGACACACTCTGTCAGTTTAAATCTAAACTAAAAACGCATCTCTTTACTATGGCATACACATAAAATATTTGTAATTTATATTATTCAAATCAATTAAATGATTGTTAGGCTGCATTAACTAGGTCAGCCGGAACCGGGAACACTTCCCATAACACCTGATGTGCTCATTACATTATAAAAAGAATGGCATCTACGCTAATGTTAGTCTATCTGTTTATCCCAAGGTTTACTGCAGTCAGCCGGATCCAGATCAGATGGTGGACCTGCACCCAGACAGGACCATCGCATCCCTGAAGTGTCTGCAGAGACCATGCCAATTAGTCTCCCCTCTGAAATTGCCTCATCGACATGGCATCCTCAATGGATCCGTCTCCGGCGTGATGACTCCGATCTTTCGAATATTCCTATTTAATAATTGTTTAATCGACACGTCATCAATAAACCCGTCTCCGGCGTGATGCCTCCGATCTTTCGAATATTCCGATCTAATATGACTTCAGACCTGTAAGGTTGCCATAATACTAATCATACACTGTTTGTTAACTGGCCAGAGGAGAACTGGCACCCCGACTGAGCCTGGTTTCTCCCAAGGTTTATTTTTCAGCAGGGGATTTGCCAGTCACTCCCTGAGCAAGGCCTACGACACGCTGGGCATAACAGGTGCTAACCGAAGAAGAGTCATAGGCAACAACGTCGAGGCAGCAAAAAAGGTGGCTCTGGTTGAAGAGGGGAGAGCAGTGGGGGCAGTAGAATGGTCGTGCAGCAGAAGATGTTTCTGTAACTAAATTTTGCAATAAGTAAGCTCTTTGCCCATTTACACTCATATCCAGATAATATCCGGTTATTATTTATCCATATTCCATTTACATCCAACCTTATAAATATGCCTCCATTAGTCAGATGGAAATATGACAGAATCCATCCTTTTCTTGCATTACATATACAAACATGGTGAAAACAAATATTCAGCATCTCTTTGGATTTCTACAGGTGTTTTTTGATTGTTTGTGTGTTATTGTTTTGTTTTTGTCATTATTGTTACTCTTCTTGAGTATACCAGTTAATAATATTTTAAATCTTGGACTGCTATACAGAATTTATTCATAAAAATACTGGCTAAACATCACTCCAGAATGCAACATAGGTTTCTCCTGTGTTCTGACTGTTTTTCATTGCTAGCACAGGCCCACAAACCACCTCAAACCATTTAAAGTTGTTTGAGCAGACGTATTGCTGCCCATCTCCACTGCTTCTTGACACATTTAAGCTTTTTCACCACCAGACACTTATCGGATCAGCACAAAGTGTCCAAGCGTACTTTTGAAATGGATCATGACTCTATCCAAAAGGGTTTATCTCTTGATTGATTGACCAATTCAGGCTAACGCATCTGACACTCCACATATGGCTTTCTGTCTGCTTTTAAGCTCTCAACATAGGTTTAAAACTGTTCTAACAACACAGTACACTATCTGTCTATCTATCTGTCTATCTATCTATCTATCTATCTATCTATCTATCTATCTATCTATCTATCTATCTATCATCTACTCCATATACTGCATCATCAAATGCATTATTAAACGCCTACCTGACTCACTTTTTGTTCATTTTAAAACCTGGCTAAAATGCTTGTTTATTCACACATATACACTCACCTAAAGGATTATTAGGAACACCTGTTCAATTTCTCATTAATGCAATTATCTAATCAACCAATCACATGGCAGTTGCTTCAATGCATTTAGGGGTGTGGTCCTGGTCAAGACAATCTCCTGAACTCCAAACTGAATGTCAGAATGGGAAAGAAAGGTGATTTAAGCAATTTTGAGCGTGGCATGGTTGTTGGTGCCAGACGGGCCGGTCTGAGTATTTCACAATCTGCTCAGTTACTGGGATTTTCACGCACAACCATTTCTAGAGTTTACAAAGAATGGTGTGAAAAGGGAAAAACATCCAGTATGCGGCAGTCCTGTGGGCGAAAATGCCTTGTTGATGCTAGAGGTCAGAGGAGAATGGGCCGACTGATTCAAGCTGATAGAAGAGCAACTTTGACTGAAATAACCACTCGTTACAACCGAGGTATGCAGCAAAGCATTTGTGAAGCCACAACACGCACAACCTTGAGGCGGATGGGCTACAACAGCAGAAGACCCCACCGGGTACCACTCATCTCCACAACAAATAGGAAAAAGAGGCTACAATTTCACCAAAATTGGACAGTTGAAGACTGGAAAAATGTTGCCTGGTCTGATGAGTCTCGATTTCTGTTGAGACATTCAGATGGTAGAGTCAGAATTTGGCGTAAACAGAATGAGAACATGGATCCATCATGCCTTGTTACCACTGTGCAGGCTGGTGGTGGTGGTGTAATGGTGTGGGGGATGTTTTCTTGGCACACTTTAGGCCCCTTAGTGCCAATTGGGCATCGTTTAAATGCCACGGCCTACCTGAGCATTGTTTCTGACCATGTCCATCCCTTTATGACCACCATGTACCCATCCTCTGATGGCTACTTCCAGCAGGATAATGCACCATGTCACAAAGCTCGAATCATTTCAAATTGGTTTCTTGAACATGACAATGAGTTCACTGTACTAAAATGGTCCCCACAGTCACCAGATCTCAACCCAATAGAGCATCTTTGGGATATGGTGGAACGGGAGCTTCGTGCCCTGGATGTGCATCCCACAAATCTCCATCAACTGCAAGATGCTATCCTATCAATATGGGCCAAAATTTCTAAAGAATGCTTTCAGCACCTTGTTGAATCAATGCCACGTAGAATTAAGGCAGTTCTGAAGGCGAAAGGGGGTCAAACACAGTATTAGTATGGTGTTCCTAATAATCCTTTAGGTGAGTGTAAATCCTGGCTGATTATGTATAGTACACATGAGAAAAGAAAAAACCCATTACACACAAACACACTTCAAAAAAGTATAGACTATTTAACCAGTGAAATGAATCTGAGCACTCACTCTTAGGACACAGCCAATTAAGAAGAGATTTAGTCCCCTTTACGAAACCTTGTTAGTCTCATAAGCTGATTTTTATTCACGAGAGGCACTCTTAACACATAAATTCATCTGATCAAGAATTAATTTGATTCAAAAGCTGTTACAGGGTACTGCATTATGCTAAGCCATTAAAACCCACTTGATCTTCATTTCAACTTGAGCAAACATCTTTGATTCAATTCATCATTGTCCTGATGGAAGATCCAACCATGGCCCAGTATAAGATTTCTAGCAAGGTTCGATTTTTAATCTGTTGGTATTTGATAGAATCCATGATGCCATGTATCTGAACAAGAAGTCCAGGACCTCCAGCAAAAAAATAGGCCCACAACAATAAAGATCCAGCAGCATATTTAACCGTGGGCATGGGGTACTTTTTAATCCCTAGTTGCATCAAAACCATCTGGTGAGTTTGCTGCGAAAAAGCTCTTTTTTTAGTTTCATCTGGCCAGGTCTGACAAATGAATATGCTGGAGTTTGTTTTTAGATGAGTGAGGAGGATTTTTCTTGAAACCCTCCCAAACAACATATGGTGATGTTGGGGCTGTTCGATTTTTTTGTTGTTAGGCTTTCTGACCCAAAGACTCAACTAATCGCTGCAATTCTCCAGCTGTGATCCTTGGAGAGTCTTTGGCCACTCCAGCTATCTTCCTCACTGTGCATTAAGACAATATAGACACACATCCTCTTCCAAGCAGATTTGTTACATCTTTAGTTGATTGAAACTTCTTAATTATTGCCCAGAGGATGGGAATTTTCAATGCTTTAGCTATTTTCTTACAGCCACTTTTTTATTTTGTGAAGCTAATCTTTTGTTGCACTATAACTATATTCTTTGGTTTTATCCATTGTGATGAAGTCATCGACAATTTCATGCTCCTAGTCACCCCGGTGTGTAAAAATAAAAATGTAAATATAAATGGGAATATACTTTAGAGATATTTTACTCATAAAAAATTCTAGGTGTGCCAATAATTGTGGCCAACGTGTTTTGGAGAAAAGCATTTATGTGTTTTTTGTGCATTCACACGTTTGAAGCGAATTCTCGTCTGACGCCCGAGTTGAAAAATCTGAACTTTGCCGTCTATTCATGCCGCGTTAACCAATCAGGAGCCTGCTTGCTGCTGTCACGTGGTGAAGTGACGTGATAAACTAATGGCAAGTCGATAGCGGATGAGAAACCCCACAATTTAAAAATACTACTGTTATTGTGTCACAAAATGTAGTTTTACGACTTTTTCAGGCGAGAATGTAGTTGTTTAAAGCTCAAATCTGTGGTTTATTTATAAAGAGAGCACCTATTTGAACATTTTATCTGGTGTTTTGGGAGTTGTGAGATCCAGGCAATCACCGGGTGCTCAGCACTCGTTAACCCCGGCGCGAGCAGCCTTTTTGCTAGTCCTTCTGCCGTTTGTCGCTGGCTCTGATGTCTCTGTAGTGGTTAAACATGAGATATAATTCGTCTTGTGTAGATCTAACGGGCGATATTTGGTCTCATGAATCTATCATTTGTTGCCTGCCAAATCGTTTTGACTGAGAGCAAAGTGAAGTTTCATAACTTTATTTTTTTAGGCTATTTAAATTCACCATTGTAGCCTACTAGCGCTGACTTTATATGTTTGACTGAATTGTTTGCTTTATTTCTTGTATAGCTTCTTATACCTTTTACTTATACTTTTATAATGGCTATCATTGATCACACATAAACTGACATTTAACAAAAAGAGACTGGGTTGTGTTTTATGTCATATTTAATTTTATTACAGTGATAATCATATATATGCACACTTATTGTCTGAACCACACATTAATGTGTTTAATATATTTTTTTAAATGGAAACGAAAAGAGGCAGATTGGTGTTTTATGACATATTTCGTTTTATTGTAGCCTAAAATATACATACAGGAGTGAAAGCGGCTGTCATCCAGACGCAGCTTCTGGAGCGCCTTGAACGCGCGCATATTTCGCTTCAAACGCTCGATTTATACGCGCATATGGATTCAAAATGTTCAAGCGTCCAACTAGACTAGAATTTGACGCTCTATTCACGTTTGGTGTGAACGCAGCATAAGCGGCAATGGCACGGCACTGCTGTGTTCCCCAGTGCACTTCGTCACACAGGAAAAAATCCAACAGAGGACAAACCTTTCACCGTTTTCCCGAGGATAAGGGACTACGTTGAGAGTGGTTAAAAAATATAACTGCTCCACATTTTGCATTATTAATTCAGGCAGACCGGTAAGATTCGTAGTCCACAAAGTTTCCATTGCTGCTACTGATTGATAGTACCGTATCGGAGTCCAACTTCCGGGTTTGTGTACCCCTCAACGGCGTTCGAGTTTTCAAAATGGCCGCCAGGTGAATAAGGCGAATAGATGTATAATAATCCCTTTAACTCTTATTTTAGTGCTGAATATGATAGCACCCTTCTGCACTTATCAGTTCCCCATTCACTGACGTGCATGCGTGTTTCATATCCATTTCACTGCACTGCACTGAAAATAACCATATTTTTTACTTAGCAAGTAACAACATTTGCCTTCTAGAAAATCTAAAATGCTAAAAGAGAAACCAGGGAGAGAGGAAAACAGATGTAATCAAAAAGCTGTATTGACTCAGGGAAAGTGGTCTCTACATCACAAATCGCTTTGTGTGGGAAGTGTTGTGGTACGTTCCATTGAATATGAAGTGGGTTGCAGCTATTTACCTGATCTCAACTGAGTTGAGCTTCTGTTAATCTAGAGATAGCAGATATGCTCTACAACAGTGCTCTCAGCTTTTTTGATTCAAAGACCCACCGTTATCCAACACAATATTCAAAGCCACCCCACCCATATTTTTATATTTCTGCTGTAATAATGACAAAGCTGCTTGATTTCAGACTTTTTATTACCAGATTAAATTAACCAGAATTTATTTTGTTTTCAGAAATAAAAAAACACAGCTTTGCAGTTTGTTGAAGTAAAATGTCATAAAAAGTCAAGTCAAGTCATGCTAGAAAATGTTCAGAAAGTCACTGAACATGATATTCAGATTTATGGCTCTATTAATAATGTAAAAGTTGAGCCTTAGGGCCCAGAAGTTACTCAGGAAGTTGCTCAAGGCTCAACGGATAATCAAACAAACTTCCACTGAGTGACTTCTGGCATTTAATGTGAGGTCATGACTTTACTAGTTTTGGCCATCAGATGACCTTTGCCCTTTTGCAAGTTATTTTAGAAAAGTATCTAAGATGCCAACTAGGCTTTTTTTATACTACACCAAGAATTGCTTGTGAGTCATAGCAATTCAAAAAGCGCTATCCACATTTTGTGACTATTTAAAAAAAAAAATCCAAAGCTTACAGGCAGCTTATGCTGGCAAATAGCAATATATTTACTTTTATTAATTTGCTAAATATAAACTATTTACTGACAAATCTATAGTAGTAATGTCAAAACAAAGTAAGAAAAAAAAAACATTTACCTGGAAGAAAACCGATGAAAAATGAAATGCTGAGTTAGCTTGTTTTGCATTTGTTTCCATATTATTTGAATGCAGTTTACTTGGTGGCAAAAGAAATTGTACTGAATTATTATTGATTTTTTGGGTATTCTTTGATTTTATTTTACTCACAAAAGTGCAGAATATTTTGGGTTGTGTGTTATTAAAGGATACACCACCGAAAAATAAAAATTCTCTCATAATTTTCTCACCCTCATGCCATCCCAGATGTATATAACCTTCTGGTAACACTTTACAATACGGGTGCACTAATATGCATTAATTACTAATGCTTAACTAATGCACAGATAATCGTGAGTTAATGTGTGACTCATGAAGAACTAAACCACTTATTAAAGGTGGGGTAAGTGCTTTCTGGTAACCGATGTTACCAGATTAAAAACACAAACAGTTCTCATGAACAACTCGATAGCACGAGCACGACAGTCCAATTAACGATCATATTACAAATATGACAAGATTAGAGGGTTATATCGATCACGAAAAGAGGAACCAAAGGAAACAAACATATATTAGGAGTATATTATCTTACTTTTCGGACACACTTTGGGAGCTGACGCTTGAAACAGACAGCGAGGAGGTTTAGATGCTCCATGCTTATACGGTGTGGAAATGAATGGGTCTTTATCATAGCTGAAGTGAACGACAATACGATCGCAAATGAACAAGCAAGCAAACATGACACGTTACATGAGCATATTCAAGCAAAAGCCAGCATATATTAGTTCTGTGAAACAAAACAAAATCAGTGTTACTCACCCATCGAGAAGAAATAAAGCAACCTCGGCCTTCCCGCTCCTTGAGTTCTCTCCAGCGCTGGGAAGCTGATCCGATATTGACACAGGTCCTACTTCTTGCCTGATCGTAAGCCTTCTTTTGTTTCACAGACATTTTCCACTTTCGTTTTTTATCTACCATCTCTGTCTTTCTGTCATCGCTCAGCTAATGTCCATCCTGTGTCGTGTCTTTTGAATAATGACGTGCACTGAGCGCTCTCTTCTGCCCGTCATTAGTAGACACGCCCCTTACTGCCGATTGGCTATAAGTTTGTTTTGGTACTCGGCCCGAGACACTTTTCTAAAGCAGTTTTGAAATACCACTTACCCCACCTTTAATGATTACTGCAACAGCAACTAATGAACATTCTATATGATTAATAGATTAAGTAATATATGAATTGCTATTAATTAAATGTGTCATCGTGTATTAATTCCCTAATAACATATTTTATTAACTAATAATATAAATTCATGTGTTAATTACCACAATGGTCAAAGCCATGCATTTCAACTTCCAGTTGTCTGCTTTAATTAATCATTAGCTAATAATTTGCAAAGGTGTCATTATGTTATGACTTTACTTGTTGAGGCAGATGACTATTAACTAACTGTTAAGAAATATGTCATTGTGGTTATGGGTTTTGAATTAATTTTGAATTAGTTAACAATCATGTGCCTCAACAAGTAAAGTCATAACATAATGATTGGTAAAGTGTTACCAACCTTAAGATGAACACAGATGGAGATTTTTTTTTGTTTTTTAATAAATCTCTGAGTCTATAAACTGTATTAAAAGTGGATGGACCCCTCAAAGTTCATGCTTCAAAAACCACACAAAATGTTTCACAATGTGCTGAATAGCAGCCACTTTATTGAGGATGATCCAATATTTATTATAATTTTATTATTAACTTGTGTTTACATCACTCAAATAGTGCACTTGACCAGCTACAGAGAAACTGGCAGCCAGACAACAGACAAATAACCAATCCTGAGTGGCGACGGCACTAAATGCACTCTACCAGTGCTGAGAATTCTGGTCCGAGAACGGTTTGTAATAGTGCCATGCCGAACCGAACCAAGCTCAAGTGGAAATATAACTGGAACCGTTCCTTACTGTTCATAGAATCATTCAGCCACACGGTGGAAAGCAGCTAATGATTCATCAACTGAGGTGTATGGATTACAATTGTGTTCATTTTGTGTGGTTTTTGAATCTTCAACTTTGAGGGGCCCATGCACTTGACTTGCATTATATGGACTCACAGAGAGTCCATGTGTGTTCATCTGAAGAAAGAAAGTCATATCTGGGACAGAATAAGGGTGAGAACTATCATTTCTGAGTGGAGTATCCCTTTAACGGCACTTGGCTCAAACTCATGCTTTCAAACGAATCACCATTACTTGAGGTAACACCCAAAAGTAGCACTACAAAATCTAATGGGATTTGTCTGGTATGGGGCATTCTGGTACAGGCTAGTGTATAGTCATCACAGACCAGTGCAGCATTATATAATTGAAAATGTTGAATCAGCCTCCCAATGTCTCCGTCTTGACTGACACATGAGGTCAGTATGAAGCCCTTAGGTGGGGTTAGATTTAATTAGCATCCTTCTCTGCTCTCTGTCTCTTATCCTCTGGAGTCAGAGCACTCATACTCACTCATTCAAAACACTGACCAGCCCTTTTGTTTCTGCACTGTGAACCATCTCGCAGTCTTCCTCTGCCTGAAGAGAGAGGCCTGTGCCCATTCACTTCAGCTCAAACCAGCAATGGCCACCAAATCATTAAGTACGTCTTACATCCTACTGGATATATAAATATAGAACGTGTGTTGTAGTGTCAAATCTGAAATAGAACACATTATAGAATAAGTTAGCCAATGGGGACAGATGAGCTATTTTCTTACTTTCTTAAACCAGTTTTTAAGCATTTAGCCTTTACTACTGCATCAAATACTTTAGCACTAGGTGGTTTCACAGATAATTAGCATTTTTATTCTCATTCTGAAGGTTAACACAAAATATATTGAAAAAAATATAAAAATATAAAAAAATATAAAAAAAATGAAAATACAAAAAAAATTGCAGGATATACGATATTAATGACCGTTAAAACGCATCATCACAGTCTGTGAAAAGGGTCTGTTATGTTTAGATTCATTGTGTTTTGGTTCTGTTTTGTTCCTGTTCTCTGTCAATGGGCCTCATTCATGAAACTTTTGTAAATATAGCCTACTGTATGAGTAAATTGTGAGTAATTTGCGCATACAATGGACCTTCCCAGTAACTTCTTCGTAAACATCAGAATTGATAGTTAAATGTGTGTAAGTTAATGAATTCCAATCAATAAGCTAAGCAATTAAGCGTATATACATGGCGAGCCACCCACGGATCTGATCTGCCTGTTGAACTGTGCTTTAGGCTCATCAGAGCTGGTAGGAGAATTCCTTTGTTGCTTTTGGACAAATAGGACCTGGACTCATTGCGATCTGCTTGTTTTGTCCCCCTTTTTTCCATCTTTGAACTTTGAACTGAATCATTCTAAAAGAATCAACATTTTCTTCGATCTGAATCAGTGGATTCATGGACTCAGATTAACTGAACCGATTTACTGAATCTTGAGTATTTGATTCACCTGTCTGAAAAGACTGAGTTTGAGAGAAAAGAGTGATCTGTTTAAAATTGAAAAGTGAAATTCAGAACCACATTCTGTACAGTTTTCTTCAAATTTGTTAGGTCACAAACAAACTGTCAGTGTTGAATTTTTCCAAATGTTTTATTTTATTCTTTTACTGTGCAAAGTGTAAGAAAGTTGATTCCCAACTGAGTTGAACTGTTCCAACTGCTGAATCCAAGTGCCTGAAAATTCCAGTGAGAGTGATCTTACAAATGTTGTCATTTATTGTAACTTTTTGAAATAACTGCTTACATTTGCACGCTTCAGGCAAAGAACAAAAAAGAAGAGAATATTTTCTAATACAAACCCTCAACTAAATCGCAACCAAGCCTCTGTGTTGATTGCTCACCTACTTGCTGTGCTGCCTTCCTCTCTCAGTAGTCACATCTTCTTTCTGATCCATTGGCCCATATTGAACATCATACAAGTGTGACACATCAGACCCGTGACACGCTACAATTGGGTCCCTATTAAACATTGTATACATTTTAAAATCTTGCTAATTACTTACAAAGCACTATGGTTTAGCTCCCCAGTACTTAAGCGGGCTCTTAACGCATTATACTGTAGTCCTTCACATCTATTGTGATCTCAAAATTCTGGCCAGTACCTAGTGACAATGGCCTTGTACAAGTGACAATACTTAGAATATCAAAATCAACTGCAGGCGGTAGATCCTTTTCCTGTTTAGCACCTCAACTTTGGAACAGTCTTCCTCCCTTGTTCGGGAAGCAGACACACTCTGTCAGTTTAAATCTAGACTTAAAATCTCTTTAACCTGGCATACACAGACACATTATCAATTTCCATTATTCAAATCAATTAAATGATTGTTAGGTTGCATAAACTAGGTCAGCCGGAACCGGGAACACTTCCTATAACACCCAATGTACTTGCATTGCATCTAAGAATTGCATCTACACTAATATTAGTCTCTCTGTTTATCCCGAGGTTTACCGTAGTCAGCGGGATCTGGGCCGTATCCAGATCAGATGGTGGACCTGCGCCTAGACACGACCACAATGCATCCCTGAAGTGTCAGCAGAGATTCCTGTGAAGGTCTCATCGACACGACAGCTAGTGGCACAGATCCTCAACATACACGTCTCTTTATACCAACGTAATGAATCCGATCTTCAACCAGAGGGAACTGGATTAAATATTTTGAATGTTCCGATCCAGTATGACTTCTGAGCTGTAATGCTGCATGAATCATAATCATGCACTGTTCATTTGTTGGCCAAGATTGAGCTTGGTTTCTCCCAAGGTTTTTTTTCTCTATTCTGTCACCTGATGGAGTTTGGGTTCCTTGCCACTGTCGCCTCTGGCTTGTTTAGTCGGGACACTTAATATTCAACAATATTATTGATCTGACTGCATCGACACCATTGTATGAGAACTGAACTGAGCTGGACAATGACATCACTGTTTTCTTCAGAGCTGCTGTATAGATAAATGAACTAAATTAATAACTAATGATTTTTACAGTGGAAATGAATCAGTACTGAACTTACTTAAGCTGGACAATGACACTATTTTCTTCTAGAGTTGCTGTACAGCCAAAACAAACGTTGTTGCTTTATTTTTCTGTTATCACTGTAAAGCTGCTTTGAAACAATCTTTATTGTATAAAGCGCTATATAAATAAAGGTGAATTGACTTGACTCACCCTCTGTTGACTCCACTCTGTTTTCAGTCTCCAGCTTCGTCTTGTCAAGAGGATCCCCTGGCTCTGCCTCCAGCCACTGAGTCCGTCACTCCACCTCGGCTTGTCAACCTGTTGGTTCCACCTTGGCTACTCCTTCCCTCTGCTCCACTTAGGACCATTGTCCTTATGGCTCCACCGGGCTCGCTCATCCCTCCGGCTGCACCTTGGTCAGACATCTCTCCGCCTGTGCCACGGACTTCCGGGCCTTCAGCTCCACCTTGGTCCTCAGTCCCACCGGCCATGCCTCAGTCCTCTGGCACCCTGGCTCCACCTCGGACACTCAGTGCTGCGGCTCCGCCTCCAGAACCATCGGTGTCACCCATTCTCTATGGCTTCCTGGCTCCACTTAAGTCTCCTATTTGCCTGGCTCCACTACTGGTGTTTGGACAGACCTTCATCTTGGCTGGGCTGTGGATTATCCTCCTGCTCTCATCTCCTCCCTGGCACCTCTCACCTTCATTGCCACCCTTGTCTGCCTCATCCTCCTCAAAAGCCCCCACCCTCCCACCTCAGTTGGATTAGTTTTAATTCACCTGTTGTTCATTTCGTTCCCTCGTTAAACCTGTGTATTTAAGCCCTGTGTTTTCTTCTTGTCAGTTCTCATTTGCATTTATGTGATTAGCGTTTTATATAGTTTTGCTACAGAGATCTCTTGCATGTTTGTTTGGATTATATGATTAAAGCTGCTGTCCGTAACTTTTTTTGTGTTCAAGATTTACAAAAATTGTATAATGAGAATGTACAACATGAATCCATTTTCCAAACCGTGTTTTTGTCTTACCCTGAATCATTATGGTACACTTATAATAAGTGTTTATATTGGGACAATTTCAGACCGGTCTGGTAGGAACCGCTGTGGAGGAGCTGCGTGACTCGCCATAGACATAAACAAAGAGAAGTAGCTCCGGCTGCAATGTTCTTCCGCAAGACGCATGCAATTCTGTTTATTAACCACTAAAGTACAAAAAGTTACGGACTGCAACTTTAAAGATTTATTTTGATTCTTCTTCGTCTTGTAGTATGCTTAACACAGCCAACATGACAAAGTTTTTAGAAAATGTTTTTCTTTTGTATTTCTTTTGGTTTCATATCATTTAAAAAAAAAAAATCAAACACAAATGTATTAAGAAAAGTTTCAATTTAAAGGAACACGGCTACTTTTTGGGACTTTAGCTTATTCACCGTATCCCCCAGAGTTAGATAAATCCACACATACCATTTTTATCTCTGTGCGTGCCATAACTCTGTCTGACGCACCCACCGCTAGCCTAGCTTAACACAAAGACTGGAGGTAAACGGCTCCATCTAGCCTACTGCTCAATAACTGACAAAATAACGCCAACATTTTCCTATATATATGGCGCTGCGTAAAATCATTGTGCCTGCTGCACCCATGGTACGGCAGCAAAGTTCTTGGATTATTACGCAGGAATGAGAGTATAGTCCCTAGCCATATCAGTCTAGAAAATTGCAACTTTTCATTTTCCGTCGGTCTTAGTACACAATGTAACTATACACATCACAACATGTAAATAGGAAAATGTTGGCGTTATTTTGTCACTTATTGAGCAGTAGGCTAGATGGAGCCGTTTACCTCCAGTCTTTGTGCTAAGCTAGGCTAGCGGTGGGTGCGTCAGACAGAGTTATGGCACGCACAGAGATAAAAAAGGTATGTATGGACTTATCTAATTCTGGGGGATACAGTGAATAAGCTAAAGTCCCAAAAAGTCGGCGTGTTCCTTTAATGATTAAAAATGTCATGTGGTGTAACAATCAAGTAAAACGTTATATTTTCCTAACAACTTAAATATGATGTGAGTATACGCATCTTAAAAAATATTTTTACAATACTTATGAATGAATAATTCCTAAATATTATTGTTTTTAAGGACTTGCACCACAAGTTTTTGTTGTTAATAGTTTTTCAAATATTAAGAAGCAGTGAAGTATTTTTTATTTTATTTTATAATAGATTATTCCAAAAGAATAAGATTATTTCTTCATTGTGATATCAGGGCAGTTTTTGAGTATGTACCTAAAAACAAATCTAAATGAATTAATACAGAAATTACAAATATGCTAGATAAATAAGGGGTTATATCAAATTCACTGTCTGTGTGAACCAGAATTATTATTAATAATATTGAATTTTTATAATGATTAAAAAAATAATAATAATAGGTAGGACAACAAATGAGCATCACATCATGACACAGATGCTCCAGCCTATGTTCATTTTCCAATGTTTCACTGATGTCACTGCACAGTCTGTCCCAGTGTCTGTTTCATGGCTGTCTGATTTTGGGGGACATATTGCATAACAAGTACAGGCATGATGTGCCATCCGGGTTTTCAATCAAGGAGCTTTTAATCATTTCAAAAGCTCAGTCAATTAAACTAAGTCATTCTAGCCTCCAGACTAACTGGCCCTATAATTTACTCACCTAACACACACATACATACATAGCTTTTTCTCACCCACACCCGCTGCTGTCTCCTCATGGCTTTCGCCTCAAGGACAGAGAGGAACTAATGGCAAACAGAAAGATATTGAGCGAGGGGGAAGATTGGTTCAATCAAGCAAGATTCTTCAAAATCATGCATCAGAAAGGTCATTCTTCATTAAGACACAGCTAAGAGCTTGCAGTAGCCTATAAAAACAGAATGATTAATACCATTGATTAGAACTCAGATTAGAAAAGCTCAAGAGATTAATTGTACAAACATAACAATAAGCATAATTTTAAACAACTGTGTAACTCACACTTACCAACAATTATTCAGACAGATAAAATGAGAAGGCAGAAGACAAAACAGGTGGTATAGACAAGCTTAATATGTTTCAATAATGTCCACCATAAATATAAATGTTATCATCCATTCTCTAAATAACTTCATTGTAAACTTGCACCATGTTTTGAAATTCTTTAAATCCATGTAAAGGCTTTCTGTGCCTTGCACGATAACCTTTCAGTAAATGAATGGTACTGAGGGATGATTTACGTTACAATCTCGCCATCTAGTGGCTATTCAAACATTATCATTACAATATTGTGTAGCGCAGGTGACAAGAGTGCAGTCTGCAGCCAGACCCTATTTGAATTTTTTCATTCACAAAATCTAAACTGTGAATCATTTTGAGGAAAAATTCATAAGGTTAAAGTCAGATTTGTACAAGTGACATGGGTTAGCAGATGGCTAACTGTGAAAACTGTTCTCTGTGAATTAAGGAAATTTGAACTTAATGCAAGCAGCTACTGGCTGCCCTTAGATCATGTGGGTTTGCCATGTTCTGGATGATTCCAGAGGTTGTACATTAAGTTACGTGCAATACTTTAGGCACAAATCTGATTCCATAGACAGGTCTATATGTTGATACATTTTTGAAAATATTTGGTCACAGGTCTATTACAATTTGGCACTTTGTCATGGACTACAAATATGTGTCAGGGTAAAAGTGACTGAATATGCTAGAAAAAATACTGAGTGACGTTTTCTTCCATTTTACTTTGCAGACTGGAAACGGATCTCCATCTACTCTCATATTTTATAGTCAGAGATAGAACATTTTCCTTTGGGATCTAGGGGCTCTTTTCTACTTCAAACGAGCCTTTTCTTTTAATCAGAACATTAACAAACCCTCAGTTTTCTCTGGACCTCCATGAAGTTAATTTGTTTTTTCTCCAGTAGGTAGATGAAGCTGTATTTCCAAACCTATTGAGCTGTCTTGCACAGACAAGCCTATACAGTATATGCTTATAAATAATTATAATTACTCAAGCAAATAATAAAATATATTTAAAAAAAAAAGGAAAAAAAAAAGCCTATACTTAAAAAGATGCCATATGTTTAGTATAGTGTGTGTGTATGCACACTATATTGCCAAAAGGTTGGGATACCTTTACATGCACATGAATTTTAATGACATCCCATTCTTAATCCGTATGGTTTAATATGGAGTTGGCCCACCCTTTGCAGCTATAACAGCTTCAACTCTTCTGGGAAGGCTTTCCACAAGGTTTATTAGGAGTGTGTTTATGGGAATTTTTGACCATTCTTCTAGAAGCGCATTTGTGAGGTCAGGCACTGATGTTGGACGAGAAGGCCTGGCTCGCAGGCTCCACTCTAATTCACCCCAAAGGTGTTCTATCGGGTTGAGGTCAGGACCCTGTGTAGACCAGTTGTACAACAAATGGTGTCAGAAGTTGGATTCCGCATGTGATTCGTCTGGACCTGAGAACGTTGAGGCTGATCATCCTGGTTTCCAAAGACTGGCTCCCTACCCCAAAGTTTTCAGGGAGGAGGGACAAACAAACATCTAAGGGCCCAGAGTTTCACCGCCGGAATCTCAAAGAATTCTAGGGGAAACTGAAGACAGAGTCCGTGCAGAAAAGGGTTTCTTTGCCGAGTCTGTGCGAAGACACACTGCGGTGACAACCGTAGGGTGAGGAAAAAGGGACGTCCTAAGGTTAAGTGACACAGAGATGGAGTCTGGAAATAGCAAAAAATATGATGATTGGAAAAATCCAATTTATAAAGAAATGAAAATAATATGGATAGAGTTTTGGCAGAAATCCCAGATTGGATAAAAAATTATGACTATTCTTTCAACCGTTAATGGACTGAAAATGATGGCACATTATTCGTTTGGGATTTCAGGCATGTAAGAAATTACTTTTAAGTGAATATTACCTGCCTGTTGAGAAATGAATAATTCTATTTTAATCTTTAGGGTGTTTTCGATCAAATTAATTTCTAATGATTTAAGAGAAATGGTATTGTCCTTGCAAGGCACAAAAACATATAAACTGATAGATTACAATTTTTAAAATTGCTTCGGTAAATCAATCTGGACAGGATGGACGGAACAACAGAGTCGTAAATTTGCAGATTCCCAAGTTTACTTTGATCCAGTGAAGTTTTAAAACAAATTCATTCTCTGTTCTGTCTCTGCTGTGTTAGATTGAGGGTGCTGCCAATCTTAAAAGCACTGTATTATCAAATCCATGGTGAATCATGAGTCAGATACCAACTAAGATATGCGCAACTGTATTTAGATAATTTGGCTGAATAGATTTAACTGAGATTTGATTTATGTCATGGCTCTTAAAAGCTATGCCTTAAATGAAATGTGGGCGTTTCAAGAGTTAAATGAATGCAAAGTACAATGTTAAGTGAATGCCATCAAATATATAGTTTATATTTTATATTTGTTAATTAAAGACGTCTGGTGAAGATGAAATGTCCATGGGGTAAACGAGATGATCAACACACCTGGAAGAAGATGTGGACCATCTGTTTGTGTGATGATTTTGATGATTTATTTGATTGAATCAAACTAGGGCTGAGTATTTATATAGACCTCATGATTTAATTGGTTACTGATATATTAGAAAATATATCAGTTATATGTAAAAAAAAAAAAAAATCGAAAAGAGGAAAATCTCTTAATTAATGCTATGAACTATAGGGACTCTTACTAGGTACATTAACATAAAAATAAGAATTATTAAATCCTAATGCAGACATTACATCTATAAATGCTCCCCACGTGCATCAATGAGTCTGGGACGCCCATGAGCCTTGGCCCAAGCGACAAGAATACTTTTTGTGCACAAAAAACAACAAAATAATGACTTGATTCAACAATCTTTTCTTGTCTGTATCAGTCTCCTATGCTGTTGACGTAGTAAATATGAGAATGAGTAGTAAATATGAGATACTGCGCTGCACTGTATTTTTTATGAAGCGACATTCTCATCGCTATTGGACTATTTTAACAATGTCTTTACTTCCTTTCTGGACCTTGAAAGTGGTAATAAAATTGCTGTCTATGAAGGGGTCAGAGAGCTCTCGGATTTCATTAAAAAATATCGGTAAAACTTTCCAATATGGTGCACTAATGCACTAATGCACAGATAATCATGAGTTAATGTATGAATTAAACCATTTATTAATGATTACTACAGCAGCAACCAATGGAGATTATATATGATTAATAGATTAAGTAATCACTAAATTGTTATTAGTTAAATGTGTCATATTGTATTAATTCCCTAATAACATATTATATTAACTAATAGTGTAAATTCATATGTTAATTACTACAATGGGTCAAAGCCATGCATTTCAACTTTCAGTTGTCTGCTTTAATTAATCATTAGCTAACGATTTGCAAAGGTTTCATTATGTTATGACTTTACTTGTTGAGGCACATGACTATTAACTAATTCAAAATTAATTAAAAAGCCATAACCACAATGACATATTACTTAACAATTAGTTAATAGTCATGTGCCTCAACAAGTAAAGTCATAACATAATGAAACCTTTGCAAATTATTAGCTAATGATTAATTAAAGCAGACAACTGGAAGTTGAAATGCATGGCTTTGACCCATTGTGGTAATTAACACATGAATTTGCATTATTAGGTAATATAATATGTTATTAGGGAATTAATACATGATGTCATATTTAATTAATAGCAATTCATATATTACTTAATCTATTAAACATATAGAATGTTCATTAGTTGCTGTTGCAGTAATCATTAATAAATGGTTTAGTTCTTCATGAGTCATACATTAACTAATAATCTGTGCATTAGTTAAGCATGAATTAATGCATGTTAGTGCACCCGTATTGTAAAGTGTTACCAAAATATCTTAGACTCACTCCCCCAGTTTAAATCTAGATGTAAATCTAAAGACGCATCTCTTTAGCCAAGCATTCATATAATGCATCTCATAACCTTGTACTCCAGTTATATCAGTGCACGATTGTCTTTGCTAATTATTTTCCTGTTCTGTTTTATCTCGGGATACCCATCCCGAGGTAACTAGAGAGTGTGAGCTCCAGTCTGGATCCAGCCTCTTATGAAGTCTTGAGATTTCTGAAAATTTAGTTAGCTGCTAACGAGAGTACCCATTAAAAGTTCTTTGAGCCAATGGGGTTGCTTCTGGTGCTTTGACGAATAGAGTTAAAAATATATATATATATATATATATATATACACTCACCTAAAGGATTACTAGGAACATCATACTAATACTATGTTTGACCCCCTTTCGCCTTCAGAACTGCCTTAATTCTACGTGGCATTGATTCAACAAGGTGCTGAAAGCATTCTTTAGAAATGTTGGCCCGTATTGATAGGATAGCATCTTGCAGTTGATGGAGATTTGTGGGATGCACATCCAGGGCACGAAGCTCCCGTTCCACCACATCCCAAAGATGCTCTATTGGGTTGAGATCTGGTGACTGTGGGGGCCATTTTAGTACAGTGAACTCATTGTCATGTTCAAGAAACCAATTTGAAATGATTCGAGCTTTGTGACATGGTGCATTATCCTGCTGGAAGTAGCCATCAGAGGATGGGTACATGGTGGTCATAAAGGGATGGACATGGTCAGAAACAATGCTCAGGTAGGCCGTGGCATTTAAACGATGCCCAATTGGCACTAAGGGGCCTAAAGTGTGCCAAGAAAACATCCCCCACACCATTACACCACCACCACCAGCCTGCACAGTGGTAACAAGGCATGATGGATCCATGTTCTCATTCTGTTTACGCCAAATTCTGACTCTACCATCTGAATGTCTCAATAGAAATCGAGACTCATCAGACCAGGCAACATTTTTCCAGTCTTCAACTGTCCAATTTTGGTGAGCTCGTGCAAATTGTAGCCTCTTTTTCTTATTTGTAGTGGAGATGAGTGGTACCCGGTGGGGTCTTCTGCTGTTGTAGCCCATCCGCCTCAAGGTTGTGCGTGTTGTAGCTTCACAAATGCTTTGCTGCATACCTCGGTTGTATTGAAATAGTGGTTATTTCAGTCAAAGTTGCTCTTCTATCAGCTTGAATCAGTCGGCCCATTCTCCTCTGACCTCTAGCATCAACAAGGCATTTTCGCCCACAGGACTGCCGCATACTGGATGTTTTTCCCTTTTCACACCATTCTTTGTAAACTCTAGAAATGGTTGTGCGTGAAAATCCCAGTAACTGAGCAGATTGTGAAATACTCAGACCGGCCAGTCTGGCAATCAACAACCATGCCACGCTCAAAATTGCTTAAATCACCTTTCTTTCCCATTCTGACATTCAGTTTGGAGTTCAGGAGATTGTCTTGACCAGGACCACACCCCTAAATGCATTGAAGCAACTGCCATGTGATTGGTTGATTAGATAATTGCATTAATGAGAAATTGAACAGGTGTTCCTAATAATCCTTTAGGTGAGTGTATATATATATATATATATATATATATATATATATATATATATATATATATATATATATATGAAGTCTTGAGATGACCATCACCTGTGAAGAGACGACTCCAACTCCTGCAGGACTTCTGCATCAACACGCACCCATGCTCAATTTCTATATACCCTAATCATTGTTAACAACATGTATTCTTATTTCACATAGCCCATTGTCTGTGCCTTAATTTATTTTTATATTGATTAATAATACATTGTTAGTTAACTGTACATTTCTGAAATACATAACTTGGACAGTCTCCTCTGATAACAAACCACTTTAAATTGTAATGTAGACGCATGCATTTTCTGACCCCTGTCCACCACCGAAAGCGCCAACAATGGGCACGTGAGCATCAGAACTGGACCACAGAAATTTACGGTATCCTAACTGCAGAAATTGTATCAGATTTGTCATTATTATCTTTACTGAAATATCTGGTGGACCCCCCAAGAAGTTTTTACTTCTTATGGGGGGTCCCGGATGGTGTCGGCCCTGTTGAATTCATGTGACTATGGTGCACTTAATGGCCTACAGTTAGCTTTTTACTTCTACAGATTGTCTTTTAGGCTTCAAAATTCATAAATTGTTCATTTGTGAAGATTATCATGCTGAACAAAATATGTAAGAATCATAAACTTTCATTTGGTACACTGATCTATATATATATTTAAAAAAATCCCTGAATGTCTGAGTTAGTAATAGTTAGCAAGAGTGATTATAAACACACAAGGCTATAAAAGCAGACTAGCGAGTAGATGACTTTCCTGTTCAAAGTGATATTTAATGTCCCTAACAACCTCTGTAGTCCTTTTGAGGCACTTTTTTTAACAACAAAAAAAAATGTTTAAAACGGAAAACTTTACACAAGAGCGTATAACTGTGTTTTAAGAATAAAATGTGAAAATATCTTGAGCTTGTTAACCACCCCCACCCCTACTTAAAGGGTTAGTTCACCAAAAAATGAAAATTCCGTCATTACTAACCTTAATGTCGTTCAAAATGTTCATAAAGAGATCGTAAAACTAATCCATATGAATTGAGTGGTTTAGTCAAAATTTTCTGAAGAGACATTATTCCTTTATGTGCTGAACAGATTTAATGTAGGCTTTTATTCACATATAAACATTCATCAACACACACATCAGTTATGGTAAACAAAAGCTTAAGCATGTTCACTTGACATGCGAGAACCAACGAGGTTCAGTCTCATGTTACACAGTGACAGCACGTTTGAGCTTCCGCAAGAGCCAATGAGGTTTGTTCTCACACATCAAGCAGGTTCGGATGAGCTTGTTTAGGTTTAAATGTTCAATGTTTAAATGTGAATAAAAGCCTAAATTCAATCTGTTCATCATATAAAGTGATCAAGTCTCTTCAGAAAATTTGGACTGAACTGCTCAAACTTTTTAGTTTTACAATCGCTTTATGAACTTTTTGTCAAATTGGTAGCTGTCAACGAAGGGACAGAAAGCTCTCAGATTAAAAGATCTTCATTGGTGTTCCTTAGATGAACGAAAGTCTTACAGTAATTAATTACAATTTAAATTTTTAACTTTTATTTTTAACTTTTAAATTTTTAAATGGTTAACTTCCCTTTAAGCTAATTAAAGGTCATTATAACTTAGTTCAAGTGATATAATATAATAAATAAAGTTATTTGAGCCAATGGGGTTGCTTGCTCCTAGTGGAGATTTCTGGTGCTGTGATGAATCAAGTTCAAAAGAGAAAAAAATATATATATACAGGTACTGGTCATATAATTAGAATATCAAAAAGTTGATTTATTTCACTAATTCCATTCAAAAAGTGAAACTTGTATATTATATTCATTCATTACACACAGACTGATATATTTCAAATGTTAATTTCTTTTAATTTTGATGATTATAACTGACAACTAAGGAAAATCCCAAATTCAGCATCTCAGAAAATTAGAATATTACTTAAGGCCAATACAAAGAAAGGATTTTTAGAAATCTTGGCCAACTGAAAAGTATGAACATGAAAAGTATGAGCATGTAATTCAGTAATTCAGGCAAAAGGAGCCCCAACTAATTATTGAGTGCTATACTCAATACTTAGTTGGGGCTCCTTTTGCCTGAATTACTGCAGCAATGCGGCGTGGCATGGAGTCGATCAGTCTGTGGCACTGCTCAGGTGTTATGAGAGCCCAGGTTGCTCTGATAGTGGCCTTCAGCTCTTCTGCATTGTTGGGTCTGGCATATCGCATCTTCCTCTTCACAATACCCCATAGATTTTCTATGGGGTTAAGGTCAGGCGAGTTTGCTGGCCAATTAAGAACAGGGATACCATGGTCCTTAAACCAGGTACTGGTTGCTTTGGCACTGTGTGCAGGTGCCAAATCCTGTTGGAAAATGAAATCTGCATCTCCATAAAGTTGGTCAGCAGCAGGAAGCATGAAGTGCTCTAAAACTTCCTGGTATACGGCTGCGTTGACCTTGGACCTCAGAAAACACAGTGGACCAACACCAGCAGATGACATGGCACCCAAAACTATCACTGACTGTGGAAACTTTACACTGGACCTCAAGAAACATGGATTGTGTGCCTCTCCTCTCTTCCTCCAGACTCTGGGACCCTGATTTCCAAAGGAAATGCAAAATTTACTTTCATCAGAGAACATAACTTTGGACCACTCAGCAGCAGTCCAGTCCTTTTAGCGAGACGCTTCTGATGCGGTCTGTTGTTCATGAGTGGCTTGACAAGGAATGCGACAGCTGAAACCCATGTCTTGCATACGTCTGTGCGTAGTGGTTCTTGAAGCACTGACTCCAGCTGCAGTCCACTCTTTGTGAATCTCCCCTATATTTTTGAATGGGTTTTGTTTTACAATCCGCTCCAGGGTGCGGTTATCTCTATTGCTTGTACACTTTTTTTCTACCACATCTTTTCCTTCCCTTCGCCTCTCTATTAATGTGCTTGGACACAGAGCTCTGTGAACAGCCAGCCTCTTTTGCAATGACTTTTGGGGTCTTGCCCTCCTTGTGCAAGGTGTCAATGGTCGTCTTTTGGACAACTGTCAAGTCAGCAATCTTCCCCATGATTGTGTAGGCTACAGAACTAGACTGAGAGACCATTTGAAGGCCTTTGCAGGTGTTTTGAGTTAATTAGCTGATTAGAGTGTGGCACCAGGTGTCTTCAATATTGAACCTTTTCACAATATTCTAATTTTCTGAGATACTGAATTTAGGATTTTCCTTAGTTGTCAGTTATAATCATCAAAATTAAAAGAAATAAACATTTGAAATATATCAGTCTGTGTGTAATGAAAGAATATACAAGTTTCACTTTTTGAATGGAATTAGTTAAATAAATCAACTTTTTGATGATATTCTAATTATATGACCAGCACCTGTATTATATATTAAAAAGTAACATTATAAACGCATTTACTGTGACTTCTGATCAAGTCAATGCATAAATGCATCTTTCCTGAATAAAAGTATTAATTTCTTAGAATTAACCCCAAACGTTTGCACTGTAGTGTATATACACACCTCAAAAATAAACTACAAACTACGTACACCACTCAATATTCAGCAACACAGAGAGATTACCCTTCTCTGTCTTCTATTTATTTTGCACATACTCACGCCTCCAAGCTTATGAGTTCACATCACATTTCTGCTAAATTTAGCCCTACTTCAAAAAGTGCCCAAAAATATTAGAACTAAAAGGTACATCAACAAAAGCAAATTAACACTGATGTTTACAGAGAGCATAGTAGTTGTAGATTGAGTCAAGACAAAATTAAATAAATAGGAAATTACATTAATTCACAGTCAGACAGGCAGGCAGTGTGTGTAGTATGTATGAAGGGATGGTACAGGATTGGTTTCTGTGCTCTGTATAGGAAGTGGTTGAAGGGTTTTGCTCATGGTTCAAGCTTAGTGGTCCGTTTCCTCTCAGGCTTTGCAGAGAGCCACAGCAGAGAAGCGCACCTCCCCTTTCTCCCGCTCTGTAAACTCACGGCACACCCTTGCCGCATCCTAGAGAGATGAAGTCAGTTATTCAGTCACGGGAAAAAATTACTCGTTTTAAGATGCTCTAAAATCTAGTTGACCATAATGACAGTTCATAGGAGAGAACATGCTACAGTTGTCATTAACTACAAAAGGCCATTCCCAGGAAAATGTTTGCTTACCATGACGAAGCTTTCTGGTTTTGTAGATCCATGACTCACAGGTCCATCAATTCTGCCATCTGATATGACAAAACACCCACTTTTTCATTACAGACATTTTAAAAAGGAGTTTATAGTTAATCACTGGAAATGAAACCAATACTACGCCACAATACAGGTCATCCACTTACCCAGTTCATAAAGCTGACCATTTACATTGACAAATGTAATGAAATGGAAGTTGACTTTGTCTGGCTCTGGCTGTTAGAATAAGAGAGAGATGGAAAAAGAACAATTTAACAAAGTTGTTACTTCTAGTATTTGTGCTTTGTCAGTCGTTTTGTCTTACCCGACATTCTCCTTCATTAGCAACCGCATCATGAGTTTCCTGGATGTCCTGAATAAAATTGTAACTTCATTTTAAAAAACACAAAATCAAGACTAAATGCATTTTAATTTAAGTCGGCATGAAAGAAGTTGCAATATGTCATAATAGTCTATATAGTCAAACAATAAACAATAGTCTATCCGAGTGAAACGGCTTCGAACAAGAACATATAATAATAAATGTCTATTGGTAATTGTATGGATCACTGTGGTTTGCCATTGCGGTGATCTCATGTGAGTGACCCACACTCATGCCAGTAAACACATTATCAGAGAAGAGATGTTGCAGGGGGGGAGGGGGTATTTTGATTAAACACCATGAGGGCACATTCATTATTTTTTTTTTAATAAAGAAGTGCAATAGTACATCTACTGGTGGTAAGGAATATTGCACAAATTAAAATAGTCACATGAACTTTGTGACATTTCTGAAGATAATCTTTGTTTTTGGCAAAGATTGGGGCAAATCACATGTTTTGTGTGGCTCAACTTATAATGAATGCTTAAAATACCTTATTTTTTTCAAGTTCTTTGGCTCTTTCTGCAGCAGACATCTCTGAGGTGGCTTCGAGAAACTTCTTCAGTGCAGAGTTATTGTCTATAGACGAGAGAAAAAAAAAAAATCTTGATGTTAAATCTCAAATCTGCCTCTCACCAACCTAAACTGCATACAAAGACAGTCATATCATGTTTACATACCATACGATTGACTTAGAATAGTTTGCACTTAGCTTTAGTGATGCATTTGAAATTTGTTGCAGTTTGGATTAACAGTTAAGCAATCCGAACATCTTTGATTTAACCAGTCAAATTTTCAAAAGATTTTTTTTTTTTTTTTTTTTTTTTTTTTTTAAATCAAGGCCATCAGCTCTTGAGCTCTATTCTGCACCAGTAAACATCTTATGAAGTTCACGTCTCCTAGAAGTAACAAGTCTAGAAGTCTCCACGAACCAAAATCAATACGGTCCTGGTTGTTGGCCACGGCATGTACCAATCCCACAGTTCCACAAGAGTTGACCACAGTTTGTTTCAGAAAATAAACACCTTTAGTGTCTTCAACAGACTGTTTGGAACGAAATTCCTCATGCTAAAAGAAAGAGGGATGTGGGTTAAACAGTTATTGATTCATTCTGAGAAAAATGTTAAATCTAAACTAAAATAATTTTAAATTTAACAATACTAAAATGTAACTACACACTTTGTCTTTAGGTTTACTTGTAATATATGTTCCTCACGTGAGGAATGACCACGCCCGCGTTTACTGTAATGCGTGTGCGCGCTCATGTGCGTGCGTGCGTCCGCCCGTACGTACGTACCTGTTGCGTTAAAGGGAAGAGCAGCATCATGGCACAGCAGGGTGATGGCACCCCTGACAAAGACTCATCCTCCAGACCCAACACATCCACAAAGCGCCAACTCGAGCCCACACCCAGCTTACTCAATACCTACACAGATACAGAAAAAAGGTTTCCAAAAATCACACTACGCGAGACCCGTTCTTTCTAAATACAATAAAGCAACGTTTCAATTATTCAAAGTTTGTTATGAGGGGGTCATTGTTTATTATAAACGATTAGTACATCTGAATTGTGGCATTATGCAAAAATGACAATTTATTGCTTAAAGCATGCATTTAGAATTTCTAGATATTGTTTTCGTGCATGGGTGATAATGTGTGTTAGCCCACGCCCTTTCATTTGAGACTCGGGTCCATCAGCCACAGACGCCACAGACCTGTCCAGCAGACAGTCTCATCATCTCATCTTATGACTCAGCGAACGTAGCCTACCTTATTCAGCATCTGAAACCAATACAAACGCACAAATATGTCGGCCATAATCATACCAGAAAAAGCGAAAGCATGCACGACAAACGAATTGGCTAGCGTGGCTAAATCATGACATAGCGTTAAACCTCCGGGTTTATTTCCATCGGTTTCCACTCCATGATCGCAGACGGTTGTGAGTGTCACTCCTCTGAGTTCTGAAAGGCGCCGCCCGAGAAAACACAAACCCTACTGAGGGAGCACGAGGATCATATATGCGTCCGGTCATATTCCATTTACACAGACCGGAGGGGTGTCCGCTCAGATACACGTGCTATTTATGTACTACTGACACGCATATTTAGCCCGTTAGTGAAACTTTTCTATATATTTAGAGTGTCTGAAAAAGTCAAGGCCACACGGAAGAGAGAAAACCGGAAAAAGTTGGTTCAGATTCTCCAGAAATAGGTCGGTCCGCCATCGGCCCATTCTGGAAGCTACCAGTGTTTTCCAGCTCTGATGAATCATTTGATTTAAAACAGAAACAATAACATTTTACTGTTTACGTATTTTAAAACGTCGATAAAATATGTATTATGTGCACTTAGTGACTCGAAGCTGTGTAAATCAGAACTTAAAGACTATAAATTCAACTCTGCTCTATTCACATAACTCCTTTGACCTGAGTTGATCAGCTTTAACAACCGATGACTTGCACTTTCTGGTATGTTTTAAATATGTCGATTTGAAGTGGGTTTACTACTGTCAACAATGTTTTTTTTGTCTATGGAATCCAGTTTACACAGACATGAATTGCTGTATATCATGAGCAGAGGGTAGTAAATGATTACATGTAATCTGGATACATAATCAGATTCCAAAATTAAATAGGCTACTTGTAATAAGATTATATTATATTTTGAAATACTTGTATTCAGACTACAGTTACTTTTTTATTGATTACATGATTGCATGTTATTCTCACAATGGCAGTCAAATATTCATAATTCATTGATTCTCCCTACTACTATTTCTCTTTTAAATTTTCCTTTCTAAAAACGCCTACTGCTTGTATACATTCAGAAGCTCTTCCAGGTTTGTGGAATTGCACAGACCAGCACTGGTCATGTGACTATCACTGAAAACTAAGACCAACAGCATTTGATCACTGGATTTACACAACATTTTCTCAACATTTCATCTCTAATCAACTCCTGATTAACACATTAATTATTATTTGAATTATCACTCAGTTTCAGTGAGTTTTTTATTTAACCATGCATTAATGTCTTTGAAAGGCTTCTGACTTTCAAACACATTAAAATGAACAAATTCACATCATTTCATATTTACATGCAATTCAGGGATTCTCCAACTTTTTTGTCAGATACAATTTCCTAATAAATTTACTTGAAGTATACTTCCTAAGATTTTAATTTGTAAGGTAGGTCAATAATAAAATTAAGTCAATAATAATAAAAATATATATTTAAAAAACAATTCACAGGTCTCTGATGTCGGTTAATGGTCACATGACATGCAGGCAAACAAATACATTTTAAAAATCTTTTTTAGTAGTGTTTTATTTGTATTGTTTTTATTTAAAAATGATATATTTTTATTTAAAATGTTTATGATTTAATTACTTAAAGTCCTCATGAAATCAAAATCGACCTTATTTACTTTGTTAGCAAACATTACAGGTCTTAGGGTGAACAATTAATCCATGCAAGTTAATACACAGAAAAAAATTGTTTGCCGTGGTAATCTTTAATCAAAATCTGAAAAGTAACTTCCGGTCTGGAATGGTGTGCCTTCTCAGATGATGTCCGTTTGACGGCTTGGGTTTGAATATCCTTAACCACTCCCCTCCAACAGTTAGTCTGCTATGAGCGAGAGATGGAGAGGAGGAGCACTGAAGTAAAACTCTGCCCTCTATTTAATATTCTGTTTCACTTGGAAATACGTCACAGCACTGAAATAAAATCAATTGCAACTTCTGGTTCACTGGGACTTTAATAGCTTTTCATTAAACTCATGAACCTCTGGAGTTCCATAACGAACCACAGTCTGGGAAACCCTGACGCAATGTAATATTTAATGCACTTCATTTTGTAGTTATATTTTCTTTCTCTTTGTATTTTTATATCAATATGTTACAAGATTATTCTACTCAAATCAATGTGATAAACAAGTTAGGTCAAAAGTAATCTAAAAGTAATCCAAAAGTAGTCAGATTATATTACCTTAAATATGTAATGTAATGGATTACATTACTAACTACAATTTCTGTCATGTAATTTTTTAATCAGTAACCGATTACAATTTGTAAGTAATCTACCCAGCACTGATTATGAGTTACATATTAAAGGCAACAGTATTTGAGTATGCCTAGTGGCATAACAAGAAGTTTCTCTGACTGACTGTCGAAAAAATCATATTTGTATGTAATGTAAAATGTTATTACAGTAGTCCATCCAAAAATGTCAATTCTGGCTATCACCCTCATATTGTTCCAAACCCATATGATTTTCTTTCTTCAGTGGACAACAACAGATTAATTCTTGAAAAATATCCTGCCTTTTCTTGAAAGAGAATGAGGACTGAATGACAAAAAATGACAAAAGAACACCATAAAAGCATAATAGTGAATCTCAGAAAATCTCAACAACTACTGTAGCTAGTGATGAAAGGTGGGGGCCCACAACAGTTTTTTAAATATATTTTTAAAATGTAGCTACAAGGCCCAAACCAGTGATCCATTCGCAATGATTAATAGTTTCGTCACATAAAGCTTATGGACATGTTTTATAGGCTACTTTAATGATACAGTTGTGTCCTTTTTCAAGCTTGAAAGCTCCAGTTCCCCATTTACTGTAATTGCATGTAAAAGGGGAAAACACATTATTGAAAATTGCCTATCAAAATAGTGATTTTGGCACTAGTAGGCCTAACGTTTAAAAAACTTCATCAACTATAATAAAATAAAATAAAACATGAACAATGATGTCATTCGAGCAATAAAAGGGTCCAGGTGAATTAACAGTATGTGCACATGCACTGTAATTACAGACAATTTCTTCTCGTGATGGTAAAAACAAGAGGAAGGTTTTTTAAACTGCTACAAAGGGGATGTATGATTTAATTCCTTGCCAAGTCCTTCTAGAACACAATGAAGTTGCAGTTCTGTTTGGGCTTGAAATTTGATCTTGCATGCATCCATCCATGTGGAAATCAACAATAGGTTACTTTCCAAATAAAATGTTAGATTAGTGTAATGTGACACCCATCTTTGTGTGTTTGATTAGTCTTAATATGTTGCTTGGCAAGTAGTTTTTCTCTGTTTGTCTTATTACACAGTGAGAGCACCTGGAAGTTTGTTGACCAACAGGGTGGGGAAACATCACATCATCAGATTTCACAAACTGATCCTGTCCTGGATGGCAAAAGTTTATGTTTATCATTTTGCTTAATTGAATGCTTACATTCTATGTTCTTCTGTAATGCCTGTTCCAGAAGTGATTCGTCGCTTTCGTGTGCACAATTATGTTGAAATATAAGAAGAAAGCAAAAACACCACTACCCATAAGTCACAGCGATTTGACTATTTGCCAGGGTGTGGCTCAACACATCGTAGTCAAATTTAATCCTCCTACTTCTTCATTCCTCATTCCTACTGCTGCTTCGGTGTGTACTGCAGTCATCTGCTTTTAAACTGAAACTCTTCTCTCGGTAAGTGAATGAGAAACGGAACTTTAAAAATAATCCTTAAACTTTCAGGACTGTATAGGCTACTTCAATTCTATAGAGTGAACAGGTAGGACCCTACCTGTCTGCAAACATTTCCAACATGTTTCCCATCTTAAAACCTGCTTTTATTTATTTTATAATCACATTATGCATTTGGGAATATGCTCATGTTAATGTTTGCTAATGAACTATTTTGTCGTTTATTTCTTCAGCTTCGAGAACTTTGAATTACGCGAATCTCAAACATGGTAAGTTCTGTTCATTGTTGTAATAAAAGTCTATTTGTTGCACATAGGCTATTAAGTTTCAAAGCCTTTATTTCTGAAGATATCCAATCTTCTGTTGAGAATAGTATAAACTTCCGACAGTTGCTGTCGACGCCCATCATAGCTGCGTATAAAAAAAACATCCCTTAAAGAGGCTCGAGATCCGTATAAGTCAACGTACTCGTGTTGTGTTGCAGTAAAACACCATGTTAGAAAGAAACATTGTTGCTTTCGTTTACAACAAGTATGAGTCATTTGCGTGGGCTACGACCCTGGGCGTTTCTGTCTGTCTCCTTCTCAGTGTCTCAACTCTTCTGTCCTCTCTCCTCCTCGGTTCCTCTAACTCACCCCTGTTCAGCTGAGTTAAAGTAAACTGACAGATAGTTTCCGACAACGTGGAGGATAAAATAAACTCAGTAATGTAATATTTTACTATGTTGTTATTTTGGTATGTGAACGCCGTACGTTACCTTACACTATGCATATAACCAGAGCAATGAATGAATACCGTGCACACAGTGAGAGCTGCTTTTTCAGCTGTTAAAAGTGGGTTGGAAAACACCTGGGCACTAGTTGCTGTAGGTAAATGAATATTGCTTTTGTTTCCATGTATTTGGATGTCAAATGTGTTTGTTCACTGTATTGTATGGAGAGAGGCTGAGTAACATAACTCTAAATGTCAGCTCAGTAGTCTTAGCAACTGGGACAAAAAAGGCCACAGAACTGAAATAAAAGATAAAAGTATATGTTTAAGAAATTGGATTAATCTTCAACAATTTAAGAGTATTCAGCTATATTTTGTTGCAATGCACAGCTTATATTTTATAAAATGTTTAATATAAATTAGCATTCACTTAAATGAATGGAAACTAGGGGATGGTTTCCATCTGACTTTCAGACCCATCTGTTGAGTTGAGTCATATGGAATCTCATGGTTTTTACAAAAAAAAATATATTTTGCACACCACTTATTTATAGATGCAGTACCCATTATGTGAAATTAAAATGTTTTTTTTTAATTTAAAACTAAAGTAAAATCAGTTATGAAATCATGGTTGTGAAATGAAAAATATCAGTACCCCACCCCCACCCCCCCACAACAAATATAAAATGCACAACAGCCTGTGTGATGTTGAACTAATTTTGGGTGAAATATCAAAAAGGGGATCTACAGGATGAATGCTGATTTAATAAATGTTGTGATAAATATCTGACAGTGTTAGCAAAGTGAAACTTGATAAAAAGGTACATTTGATGTCAGAAAAGGTTGCTATCCCATGTCTCAAGAATCTGCAAGTTCTTCCTTAAATGCTTGTTTTGCACATAATAAATCTGTAACACATGGTGTTGCTATCACACATCAGTAGGAATCTCTTGTTTGGAGCTGGATTTTTGATGACTCTGGCGGATGGCTCTGGTGCTCCACATTCTTAGATTACTGAAAGCATTCAGGTCTGCATTATTCAACACATTCCTGAGGCTGAGACATTAACAATATGGCTGGAGACGAACAACACATATCCTCTCCAAAACAACAAAATGTAATTTCGTTTAAAAAAGCTGTGAGTAGTAATTGGCAAGACTTATAGAAACGGCTGTGTGACAGACACGAGCTGATTTAGACTTGCCAGTTAAACACAATAAGCATGTTCACATTGCTTATTGGACAATTTCTGGGGACTTAACTGCTTCTGACCTTATATCATAGCCTTACATAATGGCTGCGTCCAAAATCACATACATCTTTTGAATAACTAATTACTTTACAGACACTAAAAAGTATTTTTTATATATTATGAATATGTAGTATGAATGTAATCTGGATGTACTACATTCGCCATGTCCTCATTGTCATGTGACCTACCAGTGACAGTTGAGTTGCTACACTGCCAATTTACAAATCCTCTCGTGTGGCCTCATGGGATAGTAAAGTGTCCATTGTATCCGCTCTTCAGAATCTCACCGGAAATAGTATGTCATCTGGGTACTTTTCACCTACTGTTTTATGAATACTCTGAATATTCTTTTCACATACTGTTACTATATACTAGGAAAGTATGAGATTTCGGATGCAACCTACACTACACTTAAAATAGAAAACAGTTATTTTACATTTGAATAATATTTCACAATATTAGTGTTTTTTTGTTGTTGTTTTTTTTAATAAAATAAATGCAGCCTTGGTGAGCATAAGAGACTTCTTCTAAAAACATAAAAAAATTTACAGATCAAAAACGTTTGAACGACAGTGTGTCTTGTAGGATTAAATCGGAGTAAAACAATAGCTACGTAGAAGCAGTCATTATAGATTGATTTGCAGTATGTTCTGAGTTTCTGCTGATACAGTGAGGTTTAGATAAAGGCTATAGAGTATAATTGTGTGTCTTGTTTTGTCAGTAGTGTGGTTGTCACCCAGGGGGCTTAACTGAGATCTAAAACCAGTGTGCTTGTCTCTGTGCTTGTATCTTTTCCTGTGACTCCTTTGATCAGACATGGTTGGAGTGTTGTCTGCTTTCAAGTTTCAGTTATGTGATTTAACCAAAAGATCACATGATCAGCAAGATCTTTGTTTACACCAGTTGATGTTTAAAGACCTTTTCTGGAATCTTGCATAACTTCCTCAGTCGGAGTGGGCAATAACATCTGTTTAAGGTCACAAACGTAATACAGCTCTAAAACAGTGTTAAATTAATTGATATATCGTGGTATTGTATGAATCATTTGTATGTCCACGTCCAGTATTCTGGTATCATTCCCCTGCCTCCCCCACACACATACTCATAGAAGATTTGTGGTAGTCACTCAAAGTTTCCATGTGGAAAACTACTGCATGTAAAAGTTAAATGCACAGCTTCTTAAAGAGACAGACCTTCGGCTGCAGAGGAAATGTGGGTGTGTTCATGATTCATAGATTACTGAAGTTCCTGAAGTGAAGTATATACATACTACAGAAAAGAGAACATGAAACTAAAATTTTGTGTTCTAATTGTTTTAGGCTGGCAGAGGAACAGTGAAGCCCCACAGTGGATTCAATGCTAATAATGATGCTGAGGTTCTCTACAAGGCCATGAAAGGAATCGGTGAGTTTGACTAACATATTAAATGCCAATTTGACACAGTATTTAATCACCTTCACCTTCAAATGAATGACTATAATGCAATAACATGGTATTATATCTATAGAACCAATATAACAGCAAACTAGAATCTGTAATGCTGTAAAAGAGGAAAGCATTATTATTATTTGGATAATCAAGGCTGTGTATGGATGCATTTGTATTTAGACAATACGTTTTGCTTGTTTAATCAGTTTATTTGTTTCTCATAAATGAGTACTCAGAGAATGTTGTATCTGGGTGTAAGAGATGGGTATCAGTCTTCTCATTATGTTAAAGAATAAAATAATGGAAATGAACATTATTATTATTATTTTTTTTTTTTTGTACTCAGGCACCGATGAGGATGCTATTCTCAAGCTGTTGACAGCACGCAGTAATGCACAGCGCCAAGAAATCAAAGCTGCGTTCAAAACCCTGCATGGAAAGGTAACATCAGCATAAATTGTTTTAAAATTAAAATAGCACTGGACATTACAGTGTTTTATTTGAATATATGCTATATTTATATATGCTATATATACATAGTTTTCTTCTTTCTGTCCATCTTTGTTCAGGATTTGGTGGATAATTTGAAGTCTGAGCTCGGTGGGAAGTTTGAGTCTCTGATAGTAGCTCTGATGACTCCTCCTATCAAGTTTGATGTCACATGTCTGCGGAATGCTATTAAGGTACATGTCAATAAATACATTTTTCAATACATGTCAATAAATTTTTTTTTTTTTAAGAATACTAATATTCATGATTTGTTGACATTAACACTTGTACAATACACTGTCATACAATTTCATTATATTTTATAGAGAGATCAGTGTATATCTGTACCTTGTATTTTAGGGAGCAGGCACAGATGAGAAAGTGTTGATTGAGATCTTGGCATCTAGATCAGCCAATGAAGTCAACGAGATCAAAAATGTATACAAACAAGGTAACTGTGTTTGTGTGGGTCCTTGACTCTTTAGTCTTCTTAGTTATTTATACTTGTATTATTTATTATTATAATTTTTTTTATTTTTAATTTTATTAATTATTGATACTTGCCAGTTATGCAATATGTGCAGTTTGTTGAATGCCACTCTCTTTAGTATTGATGATCTGTCTTGTATGTGTATTATAGAGCATAAAGATGACCTGGAGAAAGATGTGACTGGTGACGTTGGAGGTCATTTCCAGAGGATGCTGGTTGTTTTGCTACAAGTCAGGCTATTAACAATCCTTACAAAAAAATGAAAATACAAAATTTCATTTAACAATAATTTATCTGTATATGTAAATAATTAAGACATTATTTACATATACAATTTCAATCCACTGTAAAAAGCCTTAAAGCTAAGGAATAAAGGGATAGTTCACCCAAAAATGAAAATTCTGTCATTTACCCACCCTTAAGTTGTTCCAAACCTGTATGAATTTCTTTCTTCTGCTGTACACAAAAGAAGATATTTTGTGTAACAATGTCAGTAACCAAACAGTTGATGGGCCCCATTGACTTCTATAGTATGGGGTGAAAAAAATTACCAACATTGTTCAAAATAATCTTCTTTTGTGTACAGAAGAAGAAAGAGAAAATTATACAAGTTTTGAACAACTTGGTGAGCAAATTATTTTTTTTTTTTCAAAAAAATATTTTTGGGGATCTATCCGTTTAAGGGCCAGATTTACAGCTTGCACCAGCGCAAACCGTCTTTTGGCGTTTAAAAAACTACTGTTGGGATTTACTAAAGACACGCAGTGATAAATTAGCGCTGAAAAGGCATGGACAGGGTTATTATTGCGGCTGACCTGCATATGTATTTGTAGGAGTTTCTCTTTCAGGTGCAAAGTTCATGGGAGGAGAGTATTTAATTGAATCATGTGAGGTGATTTACAAAGGTTTGCAGTTTACACTCATCAATTTACTGGTCTATTTACCGACCAAAAAAATTCATCTTAAACCAGACGCTAACGGGTAGATTGCTCTGATCATTATGGAAATGATCTGGCTGCGTCTGTTCTTTAATTTACACGTCGTCAGTAGATCACGCGCAGTACTGTCAACTCCCATCAGCGCTTTTCTGAAATTGCGCTCTCACGCTACTTTGCCCTGTTTTGTAAATCTGGCCCTATAGTGTGGTATTGTCATGTGGCTGTTTTGTCATCTATCCCTTTAAGTGTGGTTGTTTTGTCATTACAATTTATTTATTTGATACTAAATTATTTATCCATAGGCCAGCAGACAGCAGGGTATACAAGAGGGCCTCATCCAAAGTGATGCTCAGGTAAGTTTATGTAAGTTTTGTTGTCATCATGTCCAGTGCAACTAAGAGTATGTTTGCACGACAATGATGTACTAAAAACGGGAAAGTGTTTCCTTTGCTTTTTTTGTTTAGAGAGATAGAGAACATTGTCAAAATGATCCCCGTTCACAAGGATCCACAAAAACGACTAAAAACGCTGTGATGCATGCCAGGCCAGTAGTTGGCGATGTCACTTTGTAAAGAAACATTATAGACTGAACACATAATATGCATGCGCATGGCGTCACCATTTTCACAAATTAGCTTTTTTGTTGTTTACATGGAGACGACATTTTCAAAAACTTGCACTTTGAAACCTGATTTTAAAAGCTTGCATTTTCCGCCAAAACGCTGTTGATGTGTAAACGAACGGCCAAAACGCATACAAAGTTTTCCGTTTTTAGTTGAAATGGTGTAGTGTAAAACGCCCCCTAATTATTTGCAAATAGCTGTTCAAAATTTTCTTTCTCTAACAAGTTTGGATGTTGAGTAAGCATCTTTAGACCTGATGTAAAATGAGGTGAAATGCTGCCATCCAGTGTAGTGTGTAATATCAGTTTGTCAGTCATATGAAGTTTAAAAACTTTTTGTGTGTAGGCTCTGTTTGCCGCAGGAGAGAAGAAGTATGGAACTGATGAAGGCCAGTTCATCACTATACTGGGAAACCGTAGTAGTGCTCACCTTAGGAAAGGTTAGTTCAACACATGCATTTAGTTAATGAAGTTGCTATTTTTGCTTTTGTATATTCGTTCATTTTCTGTTAATCTGCAGTGTTTGAGGAGTATAGAAAGCTCTCAGGCTATGAGATGGAGGAGAGCATCCAGAGAGAGACCTCAGGAACCCTTGAAGAAGTACTGCTGGCTGTGGGTAAGACACACACACACACACACACACACACACTCACACTCACACACACTCTCAGATATAGATCTCAATTAATTTCTTATTAACAAGTGCAAAATAAAAATGTTCCTTATTATATAATTATATTATAGAGGAGAAGTTAAAACAGAATATTTTCTATAACTTAATCCCCCATATACAGCACTCAGTCATGGGGGTTTTACTCTCTGTGTGGCTGTTTTGTCTCTTAACAATCTCTTCTGTGCGCCATCAGTGAAGTGTGCCCGCAGTGTACCGGGGTATTTTGCGGAGAGCCTTTACAAAGCCATGAAGGTGAGTCTGTGTTTCAATATTTGTGAATAATAAGAGCAATTCAATACAACTTACCTCTGGGTTTATATTTATCTCTTTGATAATACATTTTCTATTTCTTTTTAGTTTATTTCAGGTTTATTTTGAATTATTTTAGTACATCAAGTTAAACTTGTTTTGACAAGCTGAAAAAATAAGTTTTTTTTTTTAAAATGTAACAATTGTTTTATGGTTTTCGTTTTAGTAACTATCATAACCTTCCAAGAACTTGCCTGTTACTGTAATTCTGCTTTCATCCTGCAGGGGGCAGGCACTGATGACCAAACATTGATCAGGATCATGGCTTCCCGCAGTGAGGTTGACATGTTGGATATACGTGCTGAATTCCGCAAGATGTTTGCAACCTCTCTGCACAAAATGATTAATGTATGCTCATGTATATAGGTGTACACCTTATAACATTTTCTTGTTCACCCAGATCAGCGAAACTTAAACTTCTTTATCTTTTTTTGTTTCTGCAGGGTGATACCGCAGGTGACTACCGTAAAGCCCTTCTGCTGCTGTGTGGCGGTGATGATGCATAAGCCCTGCCTCCCTCTCTGCCTGGGTCAGATCCCATGACTCCCATCTCAGGGGCAGCTCTGTGGGACGAGGGCTCAGTCCTCTTCTGAACCCAATTCAGGACAAATTACAAAAACATGACATTCCAAATCAATAGAAGGATCTCTTGTCCAACTGTGAAGATGCTCTGCATAGCACAGAATTCAAATGAGTGAATTTTGGCATTCATATTTCCTGAAATGTAGAGTAAAAATAATTTTAGTAGAAGCTAAAAAATATGAAACCACTTGATTTGGCCTCAACTTAAAATCTGTTACAGAAAAAGAAAGTCCTACTCCTTTCTTTTGAAAGCTGAAAATGCAAGCCTTATAACGTTTATTATGAAAATGTCTATTAACCCAAGCACTATTATAAAGACCAAAGATTCAGGTATACTCAATGAAGCAATATTTTATATGTATTCAACAATTTTTCACTTATTTATTGTTTGTATGCTCACTAACTACCTTGACATTTCCATTTATAGCAATATAGTATAGTAACCAGTCTCATAATTGGCATTATTAGCAAGTTTAAGCTTTTTGTGTCTGAGTATGTTTTAAACTAGGAAAGGTTCACTGAGAGGTTTATTTCATCAATGTACCACTTTTAGCTTAAACATCCTGCCAGTGATTCACACAGTGATATAGAATTACACAGCAAATGAATATTCGCAAAAAGTTTGTCCTCCAAGGTTATTAATGACCATTAAAAGCTAAAGAAAACGGTGCTACTACTAAAATGTTTTAATATTTCATTGCAATGATGTTCATAATAAACACTCATGAAATAAAAGCAAACAAACAATCTCCTGTGTGACTGACTACATAATGACAACTGAGCTGTTTTGTCTATTGTCAAAGAATCTGCACAATATGACCTACTGAAAAAGTGATGTTTTTTGATGCATTACACTCGAAAAAGGTACAAATGCTGTCACTGGGGCAGTTCAAAAGATTCATTTTTATACATTATTTACCCCTAAAGGGTCAATATTAATACCATAAAGGTAGATATTTGTACCTAAAAGGTATATTTTAGTACTATTTGAAAGTACCCCTGTGACAGCTTTTAAAACTTTTTTTTTTCTAAGAGTGTAGAATTCTGGTACAACTATCCTTTTTGAACTAGAAAGAATATCTGAGTATATTAAACAATATCTCAAATGAAGTTAAGATTAAAACCTGCTTTTCAGGTACACAAAATAGAGATTTAAAAATGTTTTATGTTTCAAATAGGCTAAAACTTGATTAGTTGATGCTCTGTATGCTGCGTTGTAGCAGTGAAAACTCGAAAACACGTTTGTGGACAATTAAAACGTGAAAAAAACTTATTTCATTGCACTTCAATATTGTCCACAGGGAGGCGATATAGTCAAAAATGAGCTGACAGAATTGGTGATGGGCATTCCGGCTCTTTTTCGTGAGCCGGCCCTTTAAAAAATAAATGTTTTAACAATGACTTTGACTATGATAGGTGTGAAAACAATTCTAATTAAATTATTAAATGAAATCATACTCGCAGTGTTTCACAATGTCTCTAAAAATGCATTGATTTGTTATGAAAAAATAATATTAAACTATTTGCATTTAAATTACAACATTTTAATGTATAGAAACGACATAAAAAAAACAACATAATAGAACCCATATTAAAGAAAAATAAATAACTGAAAGGATTAAACTGGTCCCTCTTTTTCTCTCTTCTTTATTGCCATGTTATAACCAGTATGAACTATCTCACTAGTTACGTTATGTGCACGCACACAAGCACGCACGCACGCACGCAGTATAATTGGTTGACACTGCGTGATTGACAGGAACAGAATGTGAGGCTGATTAGACAGTCGAAATGAATGTGTGTGCGTCTTTAGGCCTATATAATTATTTTTTTGTTGTTCTTTGAATTAGTCTATTATTTTAAATAAAATATAAATCATCCATTATTTCATAATGATTTAATTTCTATATTTTTAAAAAACAGAGTCGGCTCTTCAGATGTGCGAGCCAGCTCCCGACATTCACCTACAAGAGCCGGCTCATTCGCGAACGACCCATCAGACAGAATGCAGCCACTCGATGATTAATGCTTACCAGTTTGCAGCTACATTACATGTAGTTATTTAAATCAACATGACTGGTTTTATGATTACTGTTTTCTCATTAGAAAATGAAAGATGCTCTAATAATTATCCTGTTGTTGCGCAAGTTTATACTAGTGAAGTAAGGATCCTAATGCCATAACTTTTCCCCCTGGCTAGGTACTGTAAGATACATTTCCATTAAAATTGACATTTGGCTTGTATTTCTTCTTAGCATACTGGAGAATGTCCTGCAAGTGTAGACAAGCTTTATTCACACCTGTCTTCAAAGAAACTGGGCTGATTTACACTAATTGTTTAGTTCTGGTTAAGGATGTGTGCTTCAGAGTTTGTCCACTGAATAAGTTTTATGGAATCATCTTTATGTATGTCAGTGCACCCTCAGCAAATATTAGAAAGGAAGAAATGTTGTGACTTCAGAGCAGGATATCGGCCAATAGGACTGTCTGAATTCAGGCCACCTCAAGCAACACAAAGGATAAACCCAGGCCACAAAAGAGAGAGAGAGAGAGAGAGAGAGAGAGAGAGAGAGAGAGAGAGAGAGAGAGAGAGAGAGAGAGAGAGAGAGAGAGAAATTAAACCTGTAAAGATTAAAAATCTATTACAGGAAAAGAAAGTCATGCTCGTTTATTTTTTAAAGGTGAAAGTGCAATCCTTATAAGTTTGCTATTAAAATATCTAACCCAGCACTATTATAAAGAAGCCCAAAGATTCAGGTGTAAACAATATTTTATAATTATATATTTTATATTCAACAATTTTACACTTTTGTTGTTTTTGTTGTTATGCTCACTCACATTTCAGTTTACACTTTCTGGTAACACTTTATTTTTTTATTATTTTTTTTTATGTTGCATGCAATAACAGTAAATTATACATAATTACATGCAACTAACCCTCAACCAAACCTTAACCCTATGGTAAGTACATGTTGTTAATTAATATTATTCAGCACTTAAATATATAAATACACTGTAACAATGACACCTTTAAATAAAGTGTAACCCACTTTCTGAAGAACAGGTTCTATGTAGAACCTTAAAGAGTTCTTTCAGACTCTTCATATAGGCCTAATGTATAGAACCCTTTAGGGGTTCCCATCATTTTATGGATTTTGCTTTAATTAATTAATTTTATTTTAATTACATATTATAAATTAAGTGGCTTGTAAACATACTTTATCACTGTAAAAAACAAAAAAAATGTAATAACCCATTAAACATGAAAGTATTATGCAATCATTTAAGACATTTCTCCTTGAATAGAACCTTTTTGGCATAAAAAGGGTTCTTTAAAATTCAATAGTCAAGAAGCCTAGGGTTCTAAATAGAACCCCATTCAAACTTTTTTTGTATAGCAATAGCAGTCTCATAAAACTTAGCTTTTCATATTTGTGGAAAACTTATTTGTTTCCTCATGCATGCATGTTTTGTTTGTGTGAAAATAAACCCCTCCCTTTACGGAAATTGTACGACTTAGATCTCTCAGCTCTTCCGGAGCCAGGTGCAACAGTAGTCATGCTCGAACATGATCTTTGAATGGTGAACACACACACACGTATTTGCAAAAATGTGTGTGCAAAGAGTCTTTTCCGTTTCAGTGAATGCCTGGGTCTGTTTGAGCTGCAACTTGAATAGACTTGAACGTTCCCTTACACACACCCACACACTGATGTCTGAACTGCATTTGATACTGTGAGAGGTGCGCTGTGTTCCTGTCTAACTGTTTGTTCTTTTGGTTTTGAAGAGATTATAGAATTTATCCTAATGTTATTGAGTCTATACCTGTGTATTACTTCTTCCTTGTCCTTCCTTCTTCCTTATAAATGACAAACCCATTCTATTTTATGTTTAAATTATTATATTTTATTACAACATGTTTTATTGCAACAAATAAAATGTTACTCCAAAGTCTGTATTTTAACATAATTGTTAATATTAAGTAATAGTTTCAGTTTGATTAATTATTTTTACAAAAATTTTAATAGTTAAAAACATTATGATGACAAAGTCCAAAAACCTCTGGTCTTGACTGTATGATGACATTAATGTAATCTTTGACCATTAACTGTGTAAACATTACGTGTGTGTGTGTGTGTGCGTGTTGGAGTGGAAGGTGGTATGATCACACAAATTGTAAAGTATATGCACAATATAAATATTGTTTTGGGTGTGTGTGAGAAAGATTGTGAGAAAGTGTTATCATATTTTGGGTATTTCTTATTGGTTATGGATATGATCCATAATATCAGCCAATCAAAAACATGCTCACGTGTTCTTGCGTATGTGTGGGCGAATAGTCACAAGATTAATTTTTTCTTGGGTCATTCTAATAAATGGTAGTTTTCATATTAGACTTTTGTCAGTGTACATTTATTAATTATATAACTACTTTACCGCTTAATTTTAAGCCTTCTATCTTGGAGTCAAATATTTATCATATTCAAAGATTATGCACCTGTAGATCAAATATAGCCTGACAAGACACTCAAGCAGGGCTCAATCCGAGGGGCGGGATAAACGCTTGTCTTTCAAATTCCCTCTGCACGCAATAGGATAGCACTACAACCAACCAGAGTAACGAAGAAGGTGAAGCGGAGCTAGTTGATTTTTTTCCCAAGCGGCAACCTCCCCCAGTTTCTCTTGAAGCCAATAAGGAAGTGACTTAAACTGCAATTCATCGACTGGACACTAGGGACAGGCTCCAGAAGGGAGCAGAATCTCATTGAGCCCCATGTTAAAATGCCCAACTTTACAGCAGAAAAAAACGTTTACAGCCTGGTACAAGTTGTGGTTTTGGTCTACTAATTAATAATAATAATACGACTAATTTTGCCCTTCATGACAACTGTGAGGGGGTGAATTTTTTTCATTTACATTATTCGTCTACACTATATAAAGCCTTAAAGTTCTGCATAATTAAGGGCATGGCCACTTTGAGTGACAGGTGGACAGCCAATTATCTGTATCTATTAATTGTCTGTTAGTCATCGCGTCACCTCTTTGCTCATTTTCTGATATCCGGAAGTGACACGCGATGACATGCTGCCAAGATGGCAACGGCCAGCTCGTCCATACTTTACGCTTCAAAACTGCTCTTCAGAATCCTATGGGTGACGTCACGGACACTACGTCCATATTTTTTTACAGTGTATGTTTTTACCGTATCCGGTCGGCAAAACTCCGAACACATCTTCCTTTTTTAACTTTTGACTTCAGTGCTGTTTTTTGTTCTTTTCTCAAAGAAAAGCTCAACTCCAAATCTTCTAGAGTCGCGGAGTCCAAAGCCGGTTCGAAAGGCCGCAGTTCGCCAGCTTCTTTGTTTTCACACGGAACCGTCACAACTCTGCCATCATTACGTTAAGCCTGCCCACCAACTCTATACACGATGTGATTGGCCTGACTAGAGTTTGGTTTTTCAAGCTCGCAAACCAACGGAGAGTTGCTAGACGACCCTGGCTGCAAATTACATTTGCTGCTAGGGTGCGTCTAGATTTCTAGGCTAGATCAAATATTCTTTATAAACTAAATATAAAAAAATCTAAATATGCCAAAATCAAGTCCCGCCCCACATTTTTTCTTGTTTGAGAAGCCATTTCACTTGGATATACGTCACAATATGGAAGAGACTATTGGAGCTTCAATTTCATGCCAACTTTAAGATAATATTTAATATAATTTAATATAAAAGTCGTCATAATAGGAAGTAAATGTGTACAAGATTATGTATGTGCTTTCCACATATCCCTTTTTCAATTCAGTGCTGTAAACCTGTGCTGTTTATGCTGCCTGCTCATCATGAGCACATCTGCTGTTTTACACATGTTCATACATGCACCACGGCACACATGCTCGAACAGCCGGATTTGAGGCTATATCACAGAATGGACATGCATGTTCAGTATTTGTGTGTCTGCCTGAGTGGCCATGGGAAACTAAAATGAAAGAAAAAGTATTGCTGCTAGAGGAAATGTCATGGATGGTCATGTGACAGAGCAATTATTTGGCCTTTAGGTGAGAAGAATGAGTTTCATTATGGGTTTAGTTATATAATGATTTAGGTAATCAGAGTAGAGCCTGTAAATTGTAATTTATGCTTTGCCTTTGTAACAGTATTCTTGGCAGTAATGCAGTGTGTGTATGTGTGTGCGTGTGTGTGTTTGTACATGTTTTTCTATCCCAGTGGGGACCTGAATGCACACTGATTCATGGGGACTTGTGTCACCATGGGGCTCTAAATTGAGGTCCCCATGAAGAAACACGCTTATAAATCCTGCAGAATGAGTTTTTTTTTAAATGTAAAAATGTAAATGGATAGGTTTAGGGGTAGGGTTAGTGTAAGGCAATAGAATATACAGATTGAACAGTATAAAAATCATTACGTCTATGTAGAGTCCCCACAAAGATGTGTGTGTGTGTGTGTGTTTCTGCAAAGATGGTAATATCTAAATACTTGTCCTTGTGGGGACATTTTTGGTCACCATAAGGAAAACAGCTTATAAATCAAACTAAGTGATGTTTTTTGAAAATGTAAAAATGCAGAACATTTTCTGTGATGAGTAGGTTTAGAGGTAGGTTTAGGGTTAGGGAATAGAATGTACAGTTTGTACAGTATAAAAATCATTATGTCTATGGAAAGTCCCCATAAAACATGAAATCCCAACATGTTTAGAGTTTCAATACATACTTTCTTTCTGCTGTTATTTTGGTAATGGTACACCACCGTTCAAAAGTTTGGGTTTGGTATAAAGTCTCTTTCAAAAACAAAATACAGTAAAAACAATAATAATGTGAAATATCATTACAATTTAAAGTAATTATTCCCTTTCTGTTGCTCACTTCGACGTTGTGTCAAATGAGAGACACTAGGGGTTGCAATTGGGAGTCCCAAACACCTCTGATACATGGATACTAGGAATTTGCATACGGGTATAAGGGAGAGGCATGCATCCACTCATTCAGATTTATTCTTCAGTGGCGAGAGGATGTGTCTGTGCTTCTCTCTCTATTCACCTCTGCCTAGAGTCCAACTTTGTTGGAATCTTGCTGCACATTTCAGCAGCTCTCTCTCCCATATGCACAGATGAGTGCAAGAGAGTTCCCATTGGGCGCTTCAATGAGCAACTATGTCGTTGATCTCAATACCAAGTTGGCGGCCATGCTTGCCAAGTCCTCCGCGAGCATCGGTCTGGAGTGGAATCCTCCACCCTTTCCTGAGCATTTGTGGTTCGATGATTGGTTTCTGGGCTCGGAGCACAGAACATAGCCATGCTCTGCCCCAGTTCCTTTCTTCCCGGAAATGCATGAAGAGTTCACAAGTCGGTCCCACCTTGTAGGCTCTTCCATCCTCACTACCCTCGATGATGGGGCAGCCAGGGGGTACATGGAGGTTCCTCAGGTGGCGCCATTTGGCGGAATCGTCCTGGGCCACCCGTCCAGAGAGCGCTGATGTCCTGCGAGCAGAGATTGCAGTCCTTTTAAAGAAGGATGCAATAGAGCCGCCTGTCTCTCCAGCTGAGATTATTCGCACTTTGCAGAATATCTAGGATGCATGCATAGCATGAGAAGATCTAATCAGCTCTTTGTCTGTTTTGAAGGTCAGCAGAAGGGGAAGGCTATCTCCAAACAAAGAATGCCCCATTGGATAGTAGTGGACACCATTCATCTGGCTTTCCAAGCCCAAGGCTTGTCCCTTAGAGCTCAAAGCTCACCCTACCAGAGGCATTGCAGCCTATTCAGTCCTGGCGAATGGTGCGTCATTTGCAGACATCTCCAGAGCTGCGGGCTGGGATACACCCAACACTTTCACTGGGTTTTGTAATCTCTACATAGAACCAGTTTCATCCTGAATTTTGGGTACTAACAGGTAAAGCTCGGACAAATTTTGGGTGAACTTTGGGTGTAGTGTTTGCACAAGCACCCTCCCTCTCCACGAGGTGGGAAAGTGCGCCTTTTCATCCCAGAGAAGTTCACCAGGTTTGGTGAACCCAGGACACCTACACCCCCTAGCACTCAACGGTGGTGAATTTGGTGGAGGAATTACCTACCAGGCCTATTACTCGTGGTATGCCCCTTTCAGGTGAGCCCTTGTAATCTGGCCTGTGCTCCATATGTAGTGGTTCCCTAACAGTGACCCCATATGATGTATTCTTCCAGTGTTTGTTTTCCCTATCTGTGAACCCTGCCTTCCCCTAAATGTACTGTAGCTAGCTCCATCAGTAGTCTCTGTGGCCGGTAGTCTCCCCCCACAGGGACTCTTCCCTATGTAGCACTCCCCATCAGATGAGTCCTTAGGATGTATTTTACTCATACTAACCTCCCCCTTCGGGTAGGATGGGCTCCACAGTGTTCCTGTGAAGTGAAGAGAACACTTCCCCAAAGCAACCAGGTGTACGCAGTCGTAAGCAAACCAAAAAAAAAAAAAGAGAAAGGGGTCCTACAGCTGGAGTGATCTCTCCCAGGAGTCATTTAGCCTGGGCATTGGAAGGTTGCGAGACAGCAAAGCTGCACTTGTCATTTTGGCATGCGAAAGCCTGCTAGCATCTGCACCGCCAGCACTCATGACTCAGTTCTGTAGTTGTGGCGTTTAGTATAGGGACCCCTAGTGTCTCTCAATCGACACAACATCGAAATGAATGTCTCGGTTGTTAATGTAACTTCCATTCCCTGATGGAATGGAGGAAACAAGATGTTGTGTCCTTCCTGCCACAACTCGCCACTCACCACTTCTCATTGGCCTTTTCTGAAGTATCAGAGGTTTTTGGGGTTCCCAAGTGCAACCCCTAGTGTCTCTCATTCTATTTCTACACATTCTATTTCTATACAGTCACAATTCTATTTAAATATATTTTAAAATGTAATTATCAAGTTCAAAAGAACAGCATTTTTAGTAAAAAGTAGTAAAAAAAAAAATATATATATATATATATATATATATATATATAATTGTAAAAATGTGTCAGTTCTGATCAGTTGAATTCGTTTTTCCTGAATAAAAGTAGGTATTTATTATTATTATTATTATTACCATATTATTTTAAATCTTACTGACCCCAAACTTTTGAACAGTGGTGTACATTCTAGTTTTCACATCTGTGAGTAGTTTCTGAAGTACATCGTTGCAAACTTCCTTTTCCTGTCAAGGGGAACCTTGACCATAATCATGTGACCATGATTTGTGAGATTAAAACAATACATTCCAATTATATGACAGCATATTAACACGTCACAAATCATCCTTTGGGGTCAAAAAGGCAAGGGTTTAAGTCTATAATGTGTGTACATTTGTATTAGAGACAAAGTAACATGTGCATTCATAATTTGACTCCCTGCCTATGGTTAATATGTAATCTTTAGTGTTCCTTAAAGAGGATATTGCCATAGGATGTCATATCACCATAGAAAACTATAACCAATATAAACAATATATTACAATATATAAGAACAAAATATTGTAAACCAATCACACACTTATTACTCATAACTGCTGTGCATTAGTGTAAAATGCCCCCCCCCCCCTTTTCAAATATAACTTGCTGATTAATTCTGATTTTAGAAAAATGCTTTTATTCTAAAGTATTGATCCTTTAGATAAAATCTAATATATATATATATATATATATATATATATATATATATATATATATATATATATATATATATATATATATATATATATATACACTCACCTAAAGGATTATTAGGAACACCTGTTCAATTTCTCATTAATGCAATTATCTAATCAACCAGTCACATGGCAGTTGCTTCAATGCATTTAGGGGTGTGGTCCTGGTCAAGACAATCTCCTGAACTCCAAACTGAATGTCAGAATGGGAAAGAAAGGTGATTTAAGCAATTTTGAGCGTGGCATGGTTGTTGGTACCAGACAGGCTGGTCTGAGTATTTCACAATCTGCTCAGTTACTGGGATTTTCACGCACAACCATTTCTAGAGTTTACAAAGAATGGTGTGAAAAGGGAAAAACATCCAGTATGCGGCAGTCCTGTGGGCGAAAATGCCTTGTTGATGCTAGAGGTCAGAGGAGAATGGGCCGACTGATTCAAGCTGATAGAAGAGCAACTTTGACTGAAATAACCACTCGTTACAACGAGTATATACACTCACCTAAAGGATTATTAGGAACATCATACTAATACTGTGTTTGACCCCCTTTCGCCTTCAGAACTGCCTTAATTCTACGTGGCATTGATTCAACAAATGTTGGCCCGTATTGATAGGATAGCATCTTGCAGTTGATGGAGATTTGTGGGATGCACATCCAGGGCACGAAGCTCCCGTTCCACCACATCCCAAAGATGCTCTATTGGGTTAAGATCTGGTGACTGTGGGGGCCATTTTAGTACAGTGAACTCATTGTCATGTTCAAGAAACCAATATGAAATGATTCGAGCTTTGTGACATGGTGCATTATCCTGCTGGAAGTAGCCATCAGAGGATGGGTACATGGTGGTCATAAAGGGATGGACATGGTCAGAAACAATGCTCAGGTAGGCCGTGGCATTTAAACGATGCCCAATTGGCACCAAGTGTGCCAAGAAAACATCCCCCACACCATTACACCACCACCACCAGCCTGCACAGTGGTAACAAGGCATGATGGATCCATGTTCTCATTCTGTTTACGCCAAATTCTGACTCTACCATCTGAATGTCTCAACAGAAATCGAGACTCATCAGACCAGGCAACATTTTTCCAGTCTTCAACTGTCCAATTTTGGTTAGCTTGTGCAAATTGTAGCCTCTTTTTCTTATTTGTAGTGGAGATGAGTGGTACCCGGTGGGGTCTTCTGCTGTTGTAGCCCATCCGCCTCAAGGTTGTGCATGTTGTGGCTTCACAAATGCTTTGCTGCATACCTCGGTTGTAACGAGTGGTTATTTCAGTCAAAGTTGCTCTTCTATCAGCTTGAATCAGTCGGCCCATTCTCCTCTGAACTCTAGCATCAACAAGGCATTTTCGCCCACAGGACTGCCGCATACTGGATGTTTTTCCCTTTTCACACCATTCTTTGTAAACTCTAGAAATGGTTGTGCGTGAAAATCCCAGTAACTGAGCAGATTGTGAAATACTCAGACCGGCCCGTCTGGCACCAACAACCATGCCACGCTCCAAATTGCTTAAATCACCTTTCTTTCCCATTCTGACATTCAGTTTGGAGTTCAGGAGATTGTCTTGACCAGGACCACACCCCTAAATGCATTGAAGCAACTGCCATGTGATTGGTTGATTAGATAATTGCATTAATGAGAAATTGAACAGGTGTTCCTAATAATCCTTTAGGTGAGTGTATATATATATATAAAACTAAACTAAATCTGACCATCCTGTCAATAGCTAAGCCTTTAAAACACATAAGCACATTTCCAAGGACTTGATAAAAGACATCTTTGCAGAAATGTGTGAATACATGAAAGAGTCTGTGTAAGATTGGAGGTGAAACTGATGAATGGAAAAGAACACACATGTTGGGTTTCATGTTTTATGGGGACTTTCCATAGGCATACTGGTTTTATACTGTACAAACTGTATATTCTATCCCCTAACCCTATAACCCTACCCATTTTAAAAAAAACATCACTTTTTACAAGCTGTTTTTCTAATGGGGACCAAAACATGTCCCCACAAGGACAATGATTTTGGATATTGCCATCTTTGTGGGGACATTTTATCCCCATAACGTAGGATAAACCTAAACCACACACATACACTTTGTGAGGTGCAGCAGACACACACAGACACCTATTTGGAATCTGCGGTTTGGAACCTTATCTCTTCCGCTGCTCCATGGACAATCAAAGTTTATGAGTGTGTATAAGGAGGGATGCTTAAAATGCAGGAAGATGTTTAAAATTAGGATAAGGTTTATCTCCTGTTTAGTCTCACCACTTGCTATATGTTTGTGTGAAACTGTCCATTACTTCTGCCTCAAAGCTGTATTTTAAACTTGTATAAAATACAGGGAAAATCTTGTGACCATATCACAGGAGCAGGGTATCTCTCAACACAGATATTTATAAAATATTTATTTTGCATGTCATAAATACAGTTACAATACAATGGGTGGAGTGAAGTAGAATGATGAAAATAATGTACATTTGCTGAAAGAGTGTACCATATTTGGATATAAGTACAAGGTTATGATGATGATGATGATGAAGCATGCTCCAAATTATTATTATTAAAGCACAAAATCATGTTAGGGTCCATCTTGCCCCTTGTTAGCATGTAAATTCATGGAATGATATAAAATAACTGATTTATGATAATCATGAAATTAATACCAGCAACAAAATACCACTGGGGGCCTTTTGCCGCTGAGGGGTCATTGTGCCTCAACTTTTCACTTCAAAATAAAAACAGTTTTCTTCACACAACTCTAAGTTGCCTAAATCCCCCAATATTCCCCTTTAATAAATATAAATATAAACTTTTAATAATCTAATGTAATATAAATACACACATCACTATGATACTTTTAGATTAAATGTCAACATTAAAAACGGTATGCATTCAGATATTACATTTAGTGCCACTATGGTCAAGGCAAAAACTAAAAGTAGTAGAACCGTCTTAGGCCAGGGCCCAGCTGGGGGCATGTTGACACACATGCCCCATTGTCAAAATCAGTATACAGTGCATTTTTCTGTTTACAATATAATCCGTGATGTTTTACATCTGAAAAAAACTTGAATATATATATAGTAGCCTATAACAAAAAGTAGCCTACCAACAAACGTATACATACACACGTACACCGGGGGCTGTCAGTAAAAGCGCGCGCTCTCAGCAGTCTCCGCTCTGGATCATAGTAAAGAGAAACGCGCATAGACTCCCCCAGGAATCTCCGCACTTCTCTTTGGCGATCTGACTGTGGTCAATGCGCCCCGTGCATTGGCGCTTATTGTCCGGAAGCGTTGTGTTCGTGGTTAACGGTGTCTTCTCTGTCTTGGGGGGTTTTGCTTGTGAAGTTTCGGTGAGTTTGAAATGCGCATTCAGTGGCGCGCGCTTACACATACCCGCCCGGATCAGTGCGCGAGGATCCGCGCAAAGTTTCTTCTGCTTTTTAAGTGATCTGGCGATCTGTTTCCAGTAGCCCTCGGAATTAGACCCATATTCGGTGCATGTCGCAGGCTTGGCAGTGTATTGACAGGTGAATCCATCCCCGTTTCCAGGTTTACATGTAACAGTCATGGTGTACTTATCCTCTCCACGCGCCAACCACGAACACCGCGCCTTGTCCTTAGTTGTGAACTTTCCTTTAAGTACCGCAATGTTATCATCACCTCGACGCTCCTGTCTCCTTCGTTTCCCTTTCTCTCCCCTAATGCTATCAGCAGTGAAGATGAGCTGACAAAGACACGCGAGGAACAGCAGGAGCGCGAGAGTCCCACGAAGAGATATTTCCTTCATTTCCAAAGACCTAAAAAATATTTCTTATGAGATTAAATAAAATAGGATGTCCTTTATTACATTTAAAATTATGCAACAGTCATATAGTAAATAGGTTTAAATTTACATAAAAAAAGTTAATTGATCTTACCAATAACAGTTACGAGGACAGATGTGTGATGAGGTTTCCTGACTAGTTTACGTCAAAATGAACTCACGCGTGGTATTTATACGTTGAGTGACACACCCACTTACTACAGGACAATCAGATTCTCTCACGCTCGAGACAAACCCTTAAATGTGTTCCTGCACATATGCATGAATCCACTGCTTGCGTCATTCATATATTTGCATTTTTAGAGGGGGCTGAACTAAAAGATATTTAGGCTACAACATGTCCTCGGGCCTGCGTGTTTTTTTTTTGTTTTTTTTTATAAATTATTAAAGTATGCACTGGTTCATGTAAAACTTAGAGCATCCAAGCAGCTGGTTCCCTGGGGACCGTAACCTGTTCCTGAATTCCATGAAACAGTGGTTAGACATGCTATATTGGGCTGAATATAGGGACTTGTGTTATTTCAGTTATAAAATTAGGTCACAAAGACACAATCACAGGGACCCCTAACCCCCATCACATGAGTGCACACTCACAATGACCCACTAACAAAACATGTTTACATACCACCATGCATTCCCCTCTCTATATTAAATGAAAGTGCTTTACATTGATTAACTCTACATTCATATTGCATTTTCATCTTGTTTGCACACAATTAGTGTAAAATGAGTGTTGCAACAACAACAGTAGTATACTGCCTGGGGTTTTGTGCATCTGTAGGAATTAGTGGAATGTTCACTGGAGTTTAATGAATTGAGGCCACTTTTGAGGGGCAGATGAATAGAATTAGGGTACAGAGAGACAAAAAGCAGGACCAAGAGTTTAAGATGTATTTGTACTGTATTGTATTTTCATGCCCTTCGGGTCTTTACATAAACAAAATACATTTTATTTAATCATATCTATATTAATTAAGTAGAAGTACTAAAATAACTCAAATTAACACTGAAATAAAAATTTATACAATTATATAAACAGATTTAAAATGAAAAAGGAAAATATAAAATAAAAAAATTCAAAATAATAAAAACTATAACAGTATATTTATGATACTAAAATAACACGTTTATATGTGTAAGTCTTTACATTCACGTTTTGCATGGAATATGCAAGTTGCTTAAAGGTTCAGTGTGTAGTATTTATGAGGATCTATTGACAGAAATGCAATGTAATATACATAACTATGTTTTCAGTGGTGTATAAAGACCTTACATAATGAACCGTTATGTTTGTATTACCTTAGAATGAGCCATTTCTATCTGCGGGTCCCCTTGAAGTAGCCATTTTGTGCCATCATGTTTCGGTTTCTACAGTAGCCCTAAACGGACAAACTGCTCTACAGAGTGCTAGCTACTCTCTGCTGTCTCAGACGACGACATTTTTGTCCTGTGTCGGCAACCGTAGCTTCTCAATGTGCTCCGAAAGGCAGGGGTGAGCGGTGGGCAATTGCAATTCTCAACTTCACCGCTAGATGTTTACATAGTGCACCTTTAAGTTATAAACAATGAGTCATCCATGAAAGTCCAATTTCCTTGTGCATCTTCATTACTTATTTACCAAGGGATCAAAAGAAGAATTTTTACAACCAAGGAATATTTCTTTGTTCTCATATAACTCTGATCAGTGTTGGTTATCAGGAAATGTAATGATGATCTCACACACACACATTGATAAAGCTAAGTGTGTGTCAGTGAACTTAAGTGTGATGGTTTTTACTGATACTGTGGTGGAGAACAAAGCGCATGAGCTCATCTTCACATGATTTTGTGTCCATTATTCTACTATGACACATTTTACGGGAAGGGGTATTTGGAAATTTGCTTTGTTAAACAGAAAATATATGGTTTGACTAATAATATTAGTGAAAATGCTAAATGATTTATCATAGTATAGTATGAATTAATAGGACTATTGTTTGGTCAGTGAAGTGGTACTTGAGCCTCACTGTGCGGGGCATGAAACGGAAGTTTCGATAGTCTTTTCTTCTCTATTGAAACGTATATCAGAGTGAAACGGCTTCTCAAACAAGAAAAAATGTAGGATGGGAATTGTTTTGTCTATCAGGAATTATTGGATGGTTGTGGGTTTGCTATTGCAGTGATCTCATGTGAGTGACGGATTGTCCCGCCCTCGTGCCAGTTAACACATCATAAGAGAAGAGAAGAAAAGAGAAGAGAAGAGAAGAGAAGAGAAGAGAAGAGAAGTGAAGTGAAGAGAAGAGAAGAGAAGAGAATTTCAATTTAATTTATTTCAGGCAGCTCCAGACCAAGGGCTTAAAGAATATACAATAAAAAAGAAGGTGTCTACAGATTGGCATGGCAGTGTGACATTTAGGCCCAATCCCATGTCCACCCTTTAACTCCACACTTTCTCGATTCTCTCTTGGTTGGAGGAGTCAGGGGAAGGGTCAGTTCAAACGAAGTGGAATGAGAAATTTCCCTGCATACACTGGCTACAGTGGCAACAGCTGCCCAAACGAACAAGGAAAGTATTTTTTGGCATTAATAAGGATTTTAATGACAAATAATAATTTGTTTTATGTTACATTCAATCTTGTGTTCATATTTACAGTCATGTTCTTGTGATAAACATCTCCTTTGACGTAGGAGTTAGCAACGATGTATAATGACATGTAACGGTGTAGTAGTGGTGTCCCATTTCTTAGGGGAATCTTTTCACCCCTACCCCTTGCCACTCTGTTTCAAGGGGCAAGAGGAAGGTTTAGGCGAAGGGGGATAAAATAGAATTGGGATTGGGCATTCGAAATTCCAGTCTGTTTTTGTAGCCCTAGGGTTTAAGTTTTAGCTTGTTAGCATGGCCCCATTAACCCCTGCTATAGCAGATGACTTAAAGCAGAGATGTCCAATCCATCTCATGGAGGGCCACTGTCCTGCAGAGTTTAGCTCCAGCTTGCCTCAACACACATGCCTGGAAGTTTCTAGAATGCCTATATGGTTAGCCTGTTCAGGTGTGTTTAATTGGGGTTGGAGCTAAACTATGCGGGACAGTGGCCATTTAGGAGCAGGATTGGACACCCCTGCTTTGTCATCTTCTATAACAGGGGCTAATTGAGTCATGCTAAAAAGCCAAAACTTAAACCCTAGCTCAAATCCCTCCAGATCCCTAATTAAACTGTTATGCTTTTTTTATATATGTTGCTCAGCTGGAAGATGACACACCTGTCTAACATGACAGATACTTAGAAGAATGTTGGTAACCAAACAGTTTCAGTTTCCATTGACTTTGTATATTTCCCAACATTCTTTAAAGTATCTTATTTTGTGTTCAGCAGAAGCAAGAAAGTCATACAGATTTAAAACGACATGTACATGATGACAGAATTTTCATTTTTGGGTGGACTGTCCCTTTAATTATACTATTTTGGCTTTAAAGCAACTTTCTCCATTGACTGTAGCCAGAAAAGTCTCCATTTGGACTAAATATATAGATATTTTTACAGGCAACATCTAAATAAATTACTTATATTTTATTATAGTATAGTAGATGTTTCACAGAGCCGGTTCTTTTTTGAAGTCCTTTTAAAAGCGTTACATTTTTCCCAGACTGCTGCCACTTGGCCTTTGATGACACAGTTCAGGATAGTCAATAATAAAAGGTTTGTGACTGTGAGTGTTCCTGTGATGCAATTGGCCGTCATTCTCATGATGCAATGTTTTAGCTGCTCGAGAGTCATTAGTCAGCTCTGGAGATTGGCTCAAAATACTCTGTTTGACGAGTAACTGCCAGTCAGATGAATGGCAACGCCATCAGATTGCTTTCCTTCCACGAAACAACCATTCATCACATTGCTTTTGTAACCAGATTATTGGAGTCTTTTTAAATGACATGTAACATTGCCCCCTAGTGTTGTTGATGTGCTCTGACAAAATTCGTACTGGCTTTGAAACTCCCCAATATTTTGTTCTCAGGATGTCAGGATGTCTACTGTACACACTTAAAAATAAAAATAAAGGAAGTAACTTTTTCTATAGGTTCCATGAATGTTAAAGGTTCTTCATTTAACCATAGATGAGTGTATTGCACTCTGTGTCCAGATATAAAAGTAAGCAAGCAAATAGAAAAAAAATTGTACCATTGATTTTGTTCAGACACCATACACATACAATTAAGAAATATGTTTTTATTAAACAACAGCACGCGCACTGACACATAGAAAAACACAGATAAGCACACAAGTGCAGTCATAATTACATGATCTCATACACACACACACACACACACACACACACAGGTCCCTGGAGAAAACACTTGGCCGGTGGTCAGACAATCTGAAAGTCTCCCTACAGAGAGCAGAAAATGAGAGATCAAAAGATGAAAATAGGAAACAAAAATTAATAATTACTTCAACAAATTTCATTGGGGTTATTTAGGAAACCTGCGGAGGTGTAACATAAATATGTTGTTCAAATTTGGTTAGAAAGGCATCAAGTGTTGTAAGCAGCAGTTGATATTTCATTGAGTTAGCTTTGTGGCTATTTACAACTTTCTATTTTCTTTCCACTTCTGTTGCAGCTTTTCATACTAAAAAGCTTTTGAATCACAGAATTTTTATTTGCTGTTGTAAGTTAGTTTTATGTAAATGCCTGCAGTTTGTGCATCAGTGATGTACTGTAGTTGCTTCAAGGTATTTATTTACAGATACAGTTTTACATCATACAGTTAGTATCTTTATTTAGAGTTTCTGCATACAGTCCTACAAGCATCGACTAGTTATTTACTATAAAACTATGTGCTTACCAAAGGTGGTGATGAATTAATTCTGAAACCAGCTAATAAAGTATGCGCAGACGCCCTGGAGACTTTTCCAGCAGTATTCCTCTGCCACTTTGGATGCTTGACTCTCCTCTGCCACAGTGGGTCTCGCTGTGATGGTCTTTGCAGCTTTACGCTGTGGAACAAGCTTGGAAACGGCGGTCTTGACTGGTTTAGAGGCTGGTTTGGCTGGTTGTTGGGGTTTAGGCTGCTGCTTGTGGCTGGGAGGTTTGGTAGAGTTGATGCTGGTCTTGACCTGCTGCTGTTGCTTTTGCTGGTTCTGAGAAGTCTGGGTAGGTTTTGGAATGGAGATTTTGGGCCAAGAGGCATGGAACATCATTTGGACCTCATCCGAAGCAGAGCGGCACATTTGTGGCTTGTAGACCCGTGGTCCCTGGCAGGCGTTAGGGAGCTTCCTCATGTCCCACATGATCTGAGTGAAGAAGTGCCGAGGGTTGCTATTGTATGATCTGCAGAAGTTAGGTTTGCCTAGGAAATCGCACCAGTATGACTTGCCCTTGCTCTTGCAGGAGACACGCAGCTTGGTGAAGTTGGTCTGGCCAGAGATCACCATGGTGCAGGAATCTTTTGCTTTGGTGTGGAACCGAATGGGCTCATCCCAGATGCTTCCTTTCGGCTGTGGTTGCTGTCGGCTGTGTTGGGTGTTTTCGATGTGGTTAATGCTGTTCCCCTGGTTACTGCTATTCTGAGCCTGAGCGTTGATGGCCCAAATGAAGCAGACCAGAAGGGGAGCAACACTGCATATGGCTCTCATGATGGAAGTGTAGACGGGACTGAGCAGAAGGTGTAGACCGGCTTTATAAATACTAGTCCCACAAAGGGGTCTTTGAGCAGGGCAGAGTGCACACATCCATCCAGACTGGGGGGCCTCTAGTCTCCAGTCTGGAGCTGCCTGAAAGAACTAATTGTAGGAATCTTTAGAGAAGTGTGTGTATGAGAAATTTACTCTATATGGGATCAGTGTGTAAGTGGTTTCAAGAGTGTTTAATATAATAAATGCATGGTCTAGTTACTATCTCGTACAGTTTTTGCAACCTGATCTCACTACAAACGTAAATTTTACAAGGTGGTGATTTCATATGAATTTTTACAATCTGAATCATATGAAAATATTTTTAGGAACAAAAAGTAAACCTGAAGGTCCACCCAGATACATAACCCTCAGTTGGGTGTAAGCAGACCGTATGAAAGCGTATGAATGAGATCAAACGATTTAGCCACCAATTTGCCAAAACATAAAATAGGTATGAATTGCCATGAGACTGTGTGTGTTTTGTGTGAAGGTTTTGTGGTTCGGTTTCTTTTCTGAGTGTGTGTTGATGGTTTGAGGGAGGGACATTGGTGTGGTTAGACTTATGGAACCTTCATGGTCTTCATTATATAATCATACATGCTAACATAAGTGGGCTATTGACTATTGATGTGAAAGAAATTTTACTTTCTCAAGCAGAGACAAGGAGTAATTCACCTGGAACCCATGTTTTGTCGACTTCACCTTCAATGCGGTTTGTGTCTGGATTACGTGAAGAACATGTTCTATACTAGTATGGTTTATGAGGAGTCATGGGAAATTTTTAATTTTAAACAAAGACAGTCAATGAAAATAGCTGTCTACCTTTAGCTACCGCAGAGATCAGCTATAAATATTAGACATTAAAAAGAAAGAAAAAGTGAGTGTCGAAGGAAAGGTTTTGTGTGTGTATCATGACACACACATATTATCTTACACACATGCTGTAACTTTTAACTGCTTTAAAAGTAATGTGTTTTCTACAATTCAAATAAACATGTTAAACAAAATGTAACAACTCAACAAGGCAGATGTCTTTTCTGTCCACCAGAGCGATCATTTTGTAGGAATTTATATTTGAACGAAAGCTTGCCATGCAGGCTGTAGCTGGTAATTCTTTTTACACTTTGTACATCTGGCACTAGACATGAGTTTAATATAAATATAAACAGTTATAAAATGTATTCATGCAGTCAGTTTTTATTCATTAAGAGAATATTTCACAGATAATATCAATATAATTATTACAGGTATAAATCAAATGAGATTTGTGCTAGTTATATTGTGGTTTGGACCATGTGTTTGAAGTGCACTTCCCATTTTAGACAAAATGTGAGGGTGTTCACACTCTGTTTCTGGGTGGTCGCTCCAGCTCTCATGTCTGTTGACCCCTTTAGTCAGACTTAGTAAACATTTAACACAAAGAGGTTTGAAACAATATTTTGCTAAAATACTACAGCCAATCATTAAGTAAATGATGCTCATTAAATATTAATTTACTTTGCATAACAGGAAATCATGCACTGTTTCAGCATCTGAGAGAAAAATGAAAATGCTGATGATGGCAAAGGTCTTAACTGGAGTAGAGAGGAGACCATATCATTTAATGATTTTGGTTGAGTGATTTTGACTTCCATATTTAGGAGACTTTAAAAATGTCAAAGAAAAAAAGTAAAAAGAAATAGGTCAGTGAAATGATTAACATTCAGAAAATGGTCGTCAATTTCAGGAGGTCAAACAAATCTTGACATATATGAGCTGTTTTATTTTCTAATAATAGGCCTAGTCTATGATTTTTCTATGCAACTCTGAATTTTCTTTTCTATTTTATAATTTTATAGCAACAAACCTTAAAAATAAATAAATAATACAAATGTGGTCTTTGTACACGTTGGAAACGTGTTGCCCACACATTGCCCACGACGAAATGCTACATTGAAACATGGAAGCTTTTGTAAAGAGCTTGTGAGGATGTTTTTAGGCCTATAGAGGCCTACACGTTTTTCAGGTCTAATAAAAACCTTAGCAGTTGGGCCTGAATAACAAACAACCATCGAACCAACCAACCAACCAACCAGCATCAGTGTCATTAGAACTCCTTCACTTCCGCACTCAGTGTGTACCTGTAACCATAGTGACGAAAAGGAAGGTGTTATCCGCGCTGATTGTTGTAGTAGTAGAAGAGCGGTGGCCAACAAGTTTAAAACCTGGTTGTTCACATTCGACAGCGGAGGACATTCAGAAGCGATGGATTCAGAAACGTTACTTCTACACGGAGAAGCTGAAGGATACATTCAAAGTCTGGAGAAGATGTCACTGCGTGATATCGGAAGCCCAAAGTACGTGAATATCTTATATAAAAGTAACGGTAAACTAAGGCAAACACATTCATGTAGAATACCCATGCCATTATTACTGTCGTGTGTGTTTTTTTCTCTCGTGTGTGTGTGTGTGTAAAGGTGGTTTCGCCAACATGAATTCATTGAGAAGCTGAATATGCAAGCTGTTCTGAATGCCAGTGCCAACCAGGAGGAATTCATAAAAGACCTCTTTGTTTCTCTTGGAAAGGTAATTGATTGCTTATCGGTCTAATTTGTTGGGGAAATGTACCAATTTCATGTCAATTTAAATGGACAATTAAGACATTTATATTGTTACTTCCCTGTATTTATTATTATGGATTTCCTAAGGATACCTTTTATAGTTAATAATAAATGGAAATAGTATTGAAAGAAATTTATTTTTGACAATTGACAATAAACACATTTATTGTTACAAAAGAAAAACATATCTTGTTTTCCACTAATTATATAGCCGTACAACAGTTTTCAAAATTGATAATAATAAAGATATGTTTTTTGAACGCCAAATCAGCGTATTAGAAAAAATTCTGAAGGATCACGTGACACTGAATATTGGAGTAATGGCTGCTGAAAATTCAGCTTTTTATATTAAAATAGACATTTTAAATTGTAATGATATTTCACAATATTACTGTTTTTACTGTATATATTTTTTATCAAATAAGTGCAGCCCAGGTGAGCAAGAGACTTCTTTCGATAATATCAATATTACTGCCCCCAAATTTTATAAATGGTAATAAATGTGTGTGTGTGTGTGTGTGTGTGCTGTGCTCATTCATCACTTGATCATTGATCAACTTTCCCACTGGCAATCTTACCATAATCCCACTTAAATATTTTGAAAAAGCTGATATTTTTGCATACACCTATGAAAACATATAAATTACTTTTTCCAGATACCCACACTGGTACATGCAATGATACTTACAGAAGTCTGGAAACATAAAGTGTTACCCATAATTTGCAAACTCCGGGACTTTAATCCAAAGAGTACATTTCTACTCTATATGGTGGTAAGTGCACTCAGCTTCAAATGACCTAGTTTTCAAAACCATGCCAGGCTGTTATTTAAATACATTTTCTTCCAGTCTCTTTGAGTCATTGCATTCTCTCCTAATTTCAGATCCACCATGAAGCTACCATTATAAACCTGCTGGAGACGATTATGTACCACAAGGTAAGCACATATTCACTGAGAAAACAGGTTTTTATATCTAGATTTATAATTTTTCAAAAAGTAGATGGCCTAGAAACTAAGACCACATTATGATATGGTAGTAATATGAAAATGCATAAATGTTGATGTGTGTTACACATGCAGGAGTCCAGTGAAGCTGCTGGTGATAGTGTGCTTGATTTAGTCGATTACTGTCATCGCAAACTCACACTTCTGGCAGGACGTTCTGTCTCTGGAGAGATCCCAACTGAGGACAGAATTAAACACACACAGTTGTTAGACACGGAATCTGTGCAGGTAAAGAACACCAAGGACTATAACTAACTATAAAGATAATGATAACGATATTGTTCTAAATCATTCTAAATATAAAAGAATAGTTCATACCACAACAAGGTTACTAATGTAACGGAACGGAGACGTTACTTCAGAAGTGAACTGACAAATTGGGGATCCTGCTTTAAAGAGCTCGAACATTTAAAGCGGCGGATGACAAAACTGCAGCACGCGCTTAGAATAAACAGAACATTATCGTCCGCTGGTGTGGATGCTAATATAGTTATTGTCATAATTATCTTTATAGTTATTGTTCTTGGTGTGAACGGGCCTTTACTCTTAAAAGTTAACTGTAACTGTTATGTTTTTACCAAAATGTGCATGTAACGTTTTGAGCATTACACCAAATGTTAATTTAACTCATTATCAAAAGCGTAATTCACATTAGATTTACCAGAACTTGTACAATGTTTGTTACAGGATCTGCAAAGACAAAGTGACATGCTAGAGTTTGACCTCTCTATCAAGGCTCTGTCCGTACTGTGCTACATCACCGATCACATTGAGCGGTATTACAACTACTGGTTATTTAAAGAGACAATATTAAACATTTTACATAAAACAAATGATAAAAATACACATTTAAATAAAAATAAATTATAAAATATATTTATAGTTTAAATGCATATGAATGCTGAAATTTCCCCTTTTAATGTAGTTTGAGTTTGAGTGTGCTGTCGAGGATGCTGTGCACTCATAATATGCCCTGTGTGCTGGTTCAGTTGGTGGAACATTGCCCCTGGAACAGAGGTTAGTGTGTTTCAAGCATACAATGATCATATATTTATTTTCTTTTTCATTCAAGAACCTCTCAGAATCAGAATACATAGGAATCAAATGACAGAACACCAGCAATTGACCCTATACTAAGCTCCATCCTCCTTTGTGTTCACTCAGGCAAGCTTTACACAATGTCACATAGGAATGGATCAAATAGTTTCATGAGCAGCACATTTTTTAAAAATATTTTCCCCACAGAATAAAAAATAAAAAGAATTTCTTGCAATTCCAGGATCATAACTTGCAATTCTAACTTTTTCTCTTGCAATTATGTATATTGACATTATAACTCACCATTGCAAGTTTAAACCTCAACTTTTTTCTTACAATTGCAATAATATAGCTCAAATCGTCAGAAGTCCGAATTGTAAGATATGCATGCAATTGTGAGAAAAAAAAATCTGAATTGTGAGATAAAAGTTGCAATTACTTTTTATTTCACGGTGGAAACAAGCTTCCATACTTGTCTGATGACAAGTATGGACAGCAACATTTGTTAAAGGAATTGTTCACCCAAAAATGAAAATTATTCCATAATTTACTTACCCTCAAGCCATCCTAGGTGTATATGACTTTCTTCTTTCAGCCGAACACAATGTGAATTATATTTAATAATAACCTGGCTCTTTCCAGCTTTGTAATGCCAATGAATAGTGCCCGAGTTTTTGAAGCTCCAAAAAAAACTTATCTATCCATCATAAAAGTAATCCATACGCCCGTTCACAAGAGAGTCGAGTTCCTACTACTTCTTTACTACTTTACTTTATTGCCACATCATTGACAAGGAGGGAAAAATCTTTTGTGCATAGATCCTAGCAGCAATGCAGAACAAGGAATGTGACATAATTAACTACAATTATACACAATACAAAAAATAAATGCACTATACATACAATAAATACACTATAATAAGACAATAAGACAGGAGTTAATAAACACAATTAGACAGGGGTGCGATGTAAACAGAATTTACGCAATTCACACAAGTATTGTAAGGATACAAAATAGGCATCCTCATCCGGCGGAAGGGTGACCTTTGACTCGATATATGACGTAGGTGAGAATAGACGCCTCTCACAAATGCGCATATGGCTGCTGCCGGAAGCCAGTGATTATAGTTTATAAAGTTTTAAATATGGATATTTTTCTTACAAAAACCCATCACTTCGCTTCAGAAGGCATTTGTTAACCCACTGGAGTCATATGGATTACTTTTATAATGGATGAATGCGTTTTATGTAGCTTCAAAAACTTGGGCACTATTCAATGCCATTACAAAGCTGGGAAGAGGCAGGTTATTATTTAATATAACTCCAATTGTGTTCGGCTGAAAGAAGAAAGTCATATGCACCCAGGATGGCTTGAGGGTGAGTAAATTATGGGATAATTTTCATTTTTGGGTGAAATATTTCTTTAAGGTAGGATTGGTTGGTAACAGTCTTTTTCACCCATGTAGGTAGACTGGAGAAATACACAGAGGGGAAGTGGAGGCCCGTCCTGCCTGAAGATCAGCTAAAGTTAAATAAACATGATGGCCAGGTGTGGATGGCTTTACTGAACCTGATGCTCAAACCAGACTGCCAAAGAAAATATGATTTCAATAGCTTTAACAAAGCACAACTTATGAAGGTAAGACTTTACATAGTTGGGGTAATATCTTTGCTGGCTGAGCCATTATAGTGTTCTTGTTGTGTTTTAATTAGGTATATATAAAAATACCTGCATATTGAGACAATGCCAGTTTAGTACTATATTTATAAAACACAAAATATCAAAGAAGAGGCAATTATCCCACTTTAATTCTATTCTGAATTATACATTTTCTCATAGCCTAAAAGCTCTTATACAGTCTCTGGATATGTACATGTTCTTTGACACCATATATGATTCATTTAATACCAGTTATGTATCTTTATATTTCTTTATATGACTCTGTGTGCAGCTTTGTGGGTTTTTGACAGAGGTTGTGATAGATCAGTTACCAAACCTAATTGAGCTCAAGCAATTCCTCAGTCAACTTGCTGTCACAGATCCAGTGGCCCCTAAAAAAGATCTAATCCTGGAACAGGTACTCCAGCATATGCACACATATACAGATCAAAAGTTTGGAGTCAGTAATATTTTTAAAGTAAATTAATACTTTTATTCAGCATAGATGCATTAAATTGTAAGACTTTTTCATTGTTACAATGTAAATTCTATTTCAAATAAATGCTGTTCTTTTGAACTTTCTGTTCATCAAAGAATCCTGAAAAAGATGCATACACTCACCTAAAGGATTATTAGGAACACCTGTTCAATTTCTAATTAATGCAATTATCTAATCAACCAATCACATGGCAGTTGCTTCAATGCATTTAGGGGTGTGGTCCTGGTCAAGACAATCTTCTGAACTTCAAACTGAATGTCAGAATGGGAAAGAAAGGTGATTTAAGCAATTTGGAGCGTGGCATGGTTGTTGGTGCCAGACGGGCCGGTCTGAGTATTTCACAATCTGCTCAGTTACTGGGATTTTCATGCACAACCATTTCTAGAGTTTACAAAGAATGGTGTGAAAAGGGAAAAGCATCCAGTATGTGGCAGTCCTGTGGGCGAAAATGCCTTGTTGATGCTAGAGGTCAGAGGAGAATGGGCCGACTGATTCAAGCTGATAGAAGAGCAACTTTGACTGAAATAACCACTCGTTACAACCGAGGTATGCAGCAAAGCATTTGTGAAGCCACAACACGCACAACCTTGAGGCGGATGGGCTACAACAGCAGAAGACCCCACCGGGTACCACTCATCTCCACTACAAATAGGAAAAAGAGGCTACAATTTGCACAAGCTCACCAAAATTGGACAGTTGAAGACTGGAAAAATGTTGCCTGGTCTGATGAGTCTCGATTTCTGTTGAGACATTCAGATGGTAGAGTCAGAATTTGGCGTAAACAGAATGAGAACATGGATCCATCATGCCTTGTTACCACTGTGCAGGCTGGTGGTGGGGGTGTAATGGTGTGGGGGATGTTTTCTTGGCACACTTTAGGCCCCTTAGTGCCAATTGGGCATCGTTTAAATGCCACGGCCTACCTGAGCATTGTTTCTGACCATGTCCATCCCTTTATGACCACCATGTACCCATCCTCTGATGGCTACTTCCAGCAGGATAATGCAGCATGTCACAAAGCTCGAATCATTTCAAATTGGTTTGTTGAACATGACAATGAGTTCACTGTACTAAAATGGCCCCCACAGTCACCAGATCTCAACCCAATAGAGCATCTTTGGGATGTGGTGGAACGGGAGCTTCGTGCCCTGGATGTGCATCCCACAAATCTCCATCAACTGCAAGATGCTATCCTATTAATATGGGCCAACATTTCTAAAGAATGCTTTCAGCACCTTGTTGAATCAATGCCACGTAGAATTAAGGTAGTTCTGAAGGCGAAAGGGGGTCAAACACAGTATTAGTATGGTGTTCCTAATAATCCTTTAGGTGAGTGTATATTTAGTAACAGAACTGGTTTCAACATTGATAAAAGTAAAAAATGTTTCTTGAGCACCAAATCAGCATACTGGTATTACCAGCTGAATATTCAACTTTACCATCACAGGAATAAAATACATTTTAAAATATATTTAAATGGAAACCATTTTAAATTGTAATTATATTTCACCATATTACTGTTTTACTGTATTTTTGATCAAATAAATGCAGCCTTGGAGAGCATAGCAGACTTCTATGACATCAAAAACATAAAACAATATCACCGACCCTAACTTTTGAACAGTAGATGTTAACATGTCCATTTGGTCACCTAAGACAAAATTAACAGAATCAAAACACTTTTCTCATTCATTTAGGTGCCAGAGATATGGAATAATATTGTAATGGAGAACAGCAACAAGTGGAAAGCCATTGCTAAATTCCAAGTGACACATGTTTTTAACCCCTCTGAAAGTGAATTAAGAGAGCAAGCTAGCAGGTGAGAATTAAATGTGTATCTGGAAATTTCTATTTTAAGGGATGAGAAGATGAGGTGCAGTTATAAAATGTTAGTCTAACAGTATGCATATATTCTATATAAATACCAAGTTCTGTCATGAAACTCGAGATGGTGCAGGCTGATGGGTCCTTAAGGGGGGGTTGGGGGTCTAATGCTATTTCATGCATTCTGACTTATTTACACTGTTAAAGAGTTGGATTCTCATGCTAAACATGGCCAAAATTTCAAATAAAAGAGTTTGACGTATGACAGAGTATTTCTGTGCCAAATACACTCCTTCAGGATTCAAATAAGTTTCAGAAAGTTTGGCCCTGTATGACATCATAAAGGGCGGAATTCCTTGTATGGGCAGTTCTCTTGGATGAGCGTGTGCACACATCAACCAAAGCAAAAGCAAGAGCACTTTAGCTCCACCCACTGCAAGCCTCCACAAGTTCGGCTGTTTTCGGAAAGAATCGGTACAGCGGATCTGTCTTTTATTAATATGATAAAACTAAAGACTCTTCTGAGATATGAAGGATGCAATACTACTCTATAGGTACTCAAGATTAACATGAGATTGGCAGAAACTGTGTGTTATGTACCCTTTAATGCAATCTGATGACATTTACATCGTTTACTACATAGCACATTCTGATTGGTTCCTGTCGCACCTGCAGCCAATGAGCTTGCTGCTCAGCATTTAAATAACTGGTTAGCGTTTACTATAGCAGTTTGCAGCACACTTCAGAGTTCCTCTGAAACCCTCCAACTTTCCCAGCTCCACCTGTATAGATGATGATAAGAAATCTTCTGACAGTTGTCATGGTAGAATTGTTTATCTACACCCTTCTGATTAGGTTGGCTCAAACATATAATCTGGATGTGATGGAGAATCTAATCCCAGACAAACCCAAGTGTGGAGCCTGTGGAAGAACGGGTGCAAAACGCTGCTCCCGCTGTCAGGGAGAGTGGTATTGCAACAGGTAAAGCAACACACGTTGGTTTTCTGACTAAATTGATTCTTTTTTTTATTTTTATAGATTTGACCCCTTCATGCAACTAAGTTCATTACTATACTAATGTTCTTAATTTATAAACTAGATGAAGGGCATAGTAATAAATTATAATTGCCCTTTCATGTTTTAGCTTTGTCAGTATTTGTTCAGGATTATATGATTGTTAATAATTCTATTTGTCTGGTATTTCTCTGTAGAGAGTGTCAGGTGAAACACTGGCCCAAGCATAAGCCTGCATGTAAACTCATGGCAGAGGCCATACAAAGACTACAGGAGGAACTAAACATCAGCAGCTGAATTACAGCATCACTAAATGAAAGGGATGGAGATTCAGAAGTGCATAAGAACACATCCACTATGAACTGTCATATTTAATGACAAAAAGATACAAGAAACTATTCCTGACAGTCTTCTTTCATTAGCTGCTCTATGTTTGTATATTAGGTTCAAATAGAGTAAATAGATCATTCCTGATGAAAGCTTTCATATATACATATTCTTTGTAAATGCATGCACATGAACATGATTATATTTGACATAAAACTATTATTTGGACATATTGTTAAATTGATTGATTGATAACTCTTATGATATAACCATTAGTCTCACATATTGTTATTAAATGAACTGAATTAACTGCTAAAATACATTTGAGATCCAATCACTTTGATTTTTACTGACATAAAACATTGCATTTGTAGTAAAGGACTTTATTTTGTGGAACACAAAAAGAAGAACATTTGAACAATGTCCTTGCCACTATTTTCCATGCAGTTACAATGAATGGTGTCTGGAGCTTTTAAGCATACATTAATCCTTTCTTAAAATGGATTTATATTTGTACCTTTATCAAAACACACCACAAACCATTTTAAGTTGATTGTTTTATTCTAACTTTCACACAGCCTCCATGTTGCAGTGGGATCCCACGTTACCCTGTCATTTCACACACTGAAAACAAAACACTTGGCACAAGTGCCTGTGAGTCTCAAAACATGGGTGACAACAAGACCTTGGAAATCTGCACTGTACCACTGCCAAAGAACAAAGGCCATGAGAGACGCTTGAGTTTGTGGATATATGTAATAGATGTAACATATTTGGAACTTAACAGTTTGACTTTCATTCACAAACCCTTTTGGAATATAAGAAAAGCATTTGGTTTGTACAATAGAGAACTATGTAGAAATGTATGACCACTGTATGCTGTACTGAGACATGCATTTTAAGAAATTACACACACTGGACATATTAAACTATTTTCATCATTTTGATGTGGACACAAAAAATATGTAAGACACTCAAAAGAAAAAACAAAACAAATACAACAGAAACAAAAATCTTTGCTTAAGATGAACTGATCTATAATAGTAATTTGTTTTGGTTACACTTTATTTTAAGGTGTCCTTGTTACAGTGTAATTATACATTTCAGTACTGAGTAATATTAATTAATCACATGTACTTACCATAGGGTTATGGTTCAGAATAGGATTGGATTTAGGGTTAGCTGCATGTAATTGCACTATTTACTGTTATTACTATAGTAAGTATATGTAACATGTAACAAGGACACTAAAATAACGAGTTACCTTTGTTTTTAGTTGTGTAATTGTCTTGTATCAAAGGTACTGACATTTCAAACATATAGGATCAATCAGTCTTTCAGGACATTGGCTTTAGATAATTTGTCTTTAAAGACATTGAGCCTTTTCCAGTGCATTTAACATACCATTAGCAATTTGTTTTTTACTAAGAAACGTTTCTGAAACTAATACTTGATTCATTCATTGAATAATACAATGTAGAAAAAAAGTAACATTTCACAAAAGATAACTTGATAAATGAAGTACTTCTCTTTTCTACTGTAAATAGAATCTGAATCTGGTTTGACCATCAAACACCATTTCATGGTTTCATAATCAAGAACCATCAATACAATATCACAGTGCATAGACTGATATCACAGACCTTTTTTGCCCCTTTATTGCCTTAAAATGTTAAAAAGACCTGTACAAAATCTAGATGTACCCACAATTATATCTAAAAGATGTTTTATAAAATATTAACAAAATACATACAAAACTTTCAAAAACGTATTGAAAGTGTAAAAAAGAACACATTGCTGTTTACCATGTATGATGAATTGTATGTAGAATATGCTTGAAATTCAGTTAAGGTCTGAGAATGTTTTATTGTTAGAAACTGGAATAAACATTTTCCCTTTTTTCCTGTCTTCGATTGTCGTCCTCAGAATTTGACTTAAAGACAATCTCTGACTAAAAAAACAAAAACAAATATAAATTTAGACTCGAAAAAATAGATTCAAGCCTTAAAAGCTTGAGATACTGTAACATGCGACAGAATGCGATTGTCTTACCTTGCTAAATTCTATTTAGCTCCAGTTCTCAGCACCACTGTAAAAGAAAAAGAAGAAACATTCACTAAGACTTCAAAAAAATGACAGTACTTCCAGTTACTTAATTTATACAAAGATGAAGAGTTAGGTAAAAACTTATCAAAGGTGGAGGAGTGACAGGAAGTCATGCAATGCTACATAAACAGTGAGACATGTTACTGGAAAACACATGTGAAAGATCAGTGACACCACAAATGATTTCGGCGAAGAAGGAATGGCACACCAGTGGCAGAAAAAGTGGCCGTCCGTAAGTAACTTTATGAGTCATGTACATGACTGTAGAACATGGAATAATTGTGAATTCTTGATAGGTAGAATATGTGTTGCAGAGAAAAGTGGAAAGATGGAAAGGAAAGAATGAACATAAAGTGAGAAAAATTCAAGTTTAGACAATTCAGCCGTCAGCAGTAAAAGAAACGAGAGGAATGTGAACGAATGTGTTTGTAGAGGAGACGTATGGACAACTAATGGACGAACAGAAAAACTGTTGAAAGGTTTTGTACCTGTAGGCTGCATGTACGGCTGCATACCCCGTGTGAAAGTATGTATGTGTGTGTGAATTTGTGTCACCAGTCAGGCTGTCTCGGGGGGGCTGAGGCCCGAGGATACCACCTCATTGTATCATAGGATGGATAGCTGAAAAAAATACAGGTTCCTTATAAATAAACCTTTTGAGCTTGGAAAGTTTGGAATGGCAGTATAATTTGGACAGATCAAAAAAAAAAAAAGTCTTTAGTTTAGCTCCAAAAAAGCACAGAAAACTGTCATGCAGAGTATGGCTGCGTCCGAAACCGAAAAATGCTGCCTTCGGAAGATGCATTGCAAGTTAGGAAGGCATCAAGGTATGTCCGAATCCAATGTTAGCTTCACTTCCTGTCTGCTGAGATACCTTCATCTGATCAATTTGAAGGCAACATAGATGTATCGTTCACTTTCTTTGATATCCCACAAACCTGTGTGATCCATTCTGTGACAGTGAGCTAAAAACAAAGTTGCAGTTGGTGGCCAGTTTTTGTGTAAACGTACGTTTTTGACCAACGTTTTCCACTTTTGATGTCATTTCAAGTGAGAAATTACTATTGTGGTAATTAAATATTCACTTAGTTCTCACCAAAGCTCTCTCTATTTTGCTGTAGATCATTAAACCGTCACGCTGCCTCAGAAGTCTTTCCGAAATCAGTTTTGTGAGGTGCCTTCATGCACAAACGCTGCCTGAAAAGTTATTGCCTGATAGTGCAGTGAGGCAACAAGTCAGCTGAATATGTTTTCGGACGCAGCCGATATATATGGATAGAGATGCATGCTGAGAAACAAATGTCATTACTATTACACTATTCAATATTTGCATGCATTTCATGTTTTTGATTGATTTAATAAGGTTTCATAATTAAATATAGCTGCAAGCAGCAATTATCGGGGGCAAGCACAACAGAAGCAAACAAGGAAGCAGGCAGCAGACCAACTGCAAAAATGAGTAAAGACATTTGGAGACAATTTTAAGAAAAAGGTTGAAAACCCACATAAATTAATTGAGTTGTATAGAGCCAATTTCATGTTTTGTTTAATAATAGCGCCACCAAGTGGTGCAGTCCCATCCCTTTTTTTGTGTGTCCTCAGAATGGCTCCATACATAAGCGTGTCAAATTTGGTGAAAAATGTTCTCATTTTAGATATTTTCACCAAATTTTTTATAGACATTTGTACTTATGAGCATATAAAAATAACCCACACCTGACTTCCCCTGACTATCAAAATTTTGACATTTGGCCTATGGCTTTTAGTCAACCCGATATCCTTCAGGGCATCGTGCCGATGACCCATAGTTTCGTAACAATATGCTAATGCATTTATGAAATACAGCATTTTACTACAAAATTCAAAAATGGAAAAAAAAAAAAATTTTGGGCAAACCATTTAGAAGTTATAAGCAAAAAATATATTTTTTTATATCTTTTGACCAGTAGGTGGCTCTGTGCCGAAACACTATATGTAGCCTCAGGTCATGCTTGGGATGACATGTACCAAGTTTGGTCTGAATATGCCAAAGCGTTGTGGAGATATAACCTGGTGTCCAATTTGGCGTGCTTTTTTTTATCAAATTCGTTTGCGCGTAATTCGAGAATGGTTGAGTTTATCAAAAAGCTTTTAATAACTTTTTGCCAGCATGGTCTGTAGATGATCTGATTCGATTTTCATGAAAATCAGACAAACCGTTTAGGCGACGTTCGAAAAAGTAGTTTTATTGGCTGGAAAATTTTAGGGGGAAAATTTTCAATTTCTATTGCAATCGAAGCATATTTATCCAAGGAATCAGAGAAAAAAAGTTTTGTTTCTAACCCTTATGGTTCAAAAGTTATTATTAGCGTAAACATGAGTGAAACATTGGACAAGTGGTGGCGCTAGAGAGTTTGATCTAGAGACACCAAATTTGCTGTATGTTGGGACTGCCCTCTTTCTGTCTACCCAATTTCATAACTTTCCCGCAAGCGGTTCTATGGGCTGCCATGGACTTCCAGAGCAGAAGAAGAAGAAACGGAAGAGAGTTTCACCGACATAAAAACTATGCTGATAGTTACATGACATCTATTTTCTTGCTTTGGCCAATGAAACAATATCATTATACACATCTATGCTATTTTGTGTTTAAAGCTAAATTCAATAAAAAAAAAAACACTAAAACCCTGACTAGAGTTTTGCTAAAGTACATTCAGGCAAGTATTATAATGTACAGTATGAAAGACGCTAACTGTGGAAGTCTGTGAAAAAGGTCCATACAGTACATCCTGTACATACATAAAAAAATCCATGCACACAATTGACTTCTATAGACATAATTTCAGCATGCATAGAGATGAAGAGGTGGAATAAACTCTACCTGCTCATCACGGGGTTGTTTATGCCATATAAAGGCTCACTATGATAACCACTGACAACAACATCCATACTACTGTAAAACAGTGAACATAAATGTAAACATCAACTGCTTGTAACATGAACATGAGATGTATGAATGAAAGTGAACAGTTCACAGAGTGAAAAAATATATAAAGATAGTATTGAAGGTTTCAAAGGTGCAATGATAAGATGAAAAGTAAAACAATGAAATGAAGAGATGATGAAAAGATGAGAAAATAGAAAGAAGTGGTTGGTTATCAGAACATGAACAAATGGAAAATATGAAAATTAAGAGTGGAAGTTGAAGACAAGCTGAGCCATGAGATTACTCTTAAAAGAAGGAAACAACGTTGTTGCAAACACCTGTGGAGTGAAAGTCATTCTTGAATTTTGGTAAAAGATTCAGTTTAGTTGCAGTTTTTTAGAAAAAGCATTTTATAAGGCCATATTTCACTTCACATATGACAGGTAGAGCGATCTTGTGGTGTTAACTCACTCATCATAGACGTCCTCAGTGTCCATCCTGCGGTAGAATTTGGCAAGTTTTACCGACATGATGATGCTGGGAATGAGTAACATACAGCATCCTCCCAGACCAAACCAGAATGTGTTCTAAAACACACAAATGCACAAGAGAACACATTAGCATTAATGTCCATAAACAGCTCATATAAATAAGTTTATTTAAAAAAAAACGTAAACACATATATAAAAAAATCTGCATATGTTTTAATTTAAATATGAAAAAGGACAGTACATACACTACCATTTAAAAGTTTAATTAATAGTTAAAAGTACACATACATTTACCATTTTTAAATATTTTTTTTCAATTTCTATTGCAATCGAATCATATTTATCCAAGGAATCAGAGGAAAAAAAATGTTTTTAACCCTTATGGTTCAAAAGTTATTATTAGCATAAACATGAGTGAAACTTTGGACAAGTTGTGGTGCTAGAGAGTTTGATCTAGAGACACCAAATTTGCTGTATGTTGGGACTGCCCTCTTTCTGTCTACCCAATTTCATAACTTTCCCGCAAGCGGTTCTATGGGCTGCCATGGACTTCCAGAGCAGAAGAAGAAGAAACGGAAGAGAGTTTCACCGACATAAAAACTATGCTGATAGTTACATGACATCTATTTTCTTGCTTTGGCCAATGAAACAATATCATTATACACATCTATGCTATTTTGTGTTTAAAGCTAAATTCAATAAAAAAAAAAACACTAAAACCCTGACTAGAGTTTTGCTAAAGTACATTCAGGCAAGTATTATAATGTACAGTATGAAAGACGCTAACTGTGGAAGTCTGTGAAAAAGGTCCATACAGTACATCCTGTACATACATAAAAAAATCCATGCACACAATTGACTTCTATAGACATAATTTCAGCATGCATAGAGATGAAGAGGTGGAATAAACTCTACCTGCTCATCACGGGGTTGTTTATGCCATATAAAGGCTCACTATGATAACCACTGACAACAACATCCATACTACTGTAAAACAGTGAACATAAATGTAAACATCAACTGCTTGTAACATGAACATGAGATGTATGAATGAAAGTGAACAGTTCACAGAGTGAAAAAATATATAAAGATAGTATTGAAGGTTTCAAAGGTGCAATGATAAGATGAAAAGTAAAACAATGAAATGAAGAGATGATGAAAAGATGAGAAAATAGAAAGAAGTGGTTGGTTATCAGAACATGAACAAATGGAAAATATGAAAATTAAGAGTGGAAGTTGAAGACAAGCTGAGCCATGAGATTACTCTTAAAAGAAGGAAACAACGTTGTTGCAAACACCTGTGGAGTGAAAGTCATTCTTGAATTTTGGTAAAAGATTCAGTTTAGTTGCAGTTTTTTAGAAAAAGCATTTTATAAGGCCATATTTCACTTCACATATGACAGGTAGAGCGATCTTGTGGTGTTAACTCACTCATCATAGACGTCCTCAGTGTCCATCCTGCGGTAGAATTTGGCAAGTTTTACCGACATGATGATGCTGGGAATGAGTAACATACAGCATCCTCCCAGACCAAACCAGAATGTGTTCTAAAACACACAAATGCACAAGAGAACACATTAGCATTAATGTCCATAAACAGCTCATATAAATAAGTTTATTTAAAAAAAAACGTAAACACATATATAAAAAAATCTGCATATGTTTTAATTTAAATATGAAAAAGGACAGTACATACACTACCATTTAAAAGTTTAATTAATAGTTAAAAGTACACATACATTTACCATTTTTAAATATTTTTTTTCAATTTCTATTGCAATCGAATCATATTTATCCAAGGAATCAGAGGAAAAAAAATGTTTTTAACCCTTATGGTTCAAAAGTTATTATTAGCATAAACATGAGTGAAACTTTGGACAAGTTGTGGTGCTAGAGAGTTTGATCTAGAGACACCAAATTTGCTGTATGTTGGGACTGCCCTCTTTCTGTCTACCCAATTTCATAACTTTCCCGCAAGTGGTTCTATGGGCTGCCATAGACTTCCAGAGCGGAAGAAGAAGAAGAAACAGAAGAGGGTTTCTTTCAAAAACATTAAATGAATTGTTTACATAATCAGTGCTTTTTCTATCCTAATCTAACGCTCATCTTGTTGTCTAGGTGTGTTAAATGGATTGACCCAGTCTGCAGGGATGTTCTGTGTATAGCAGTAAACAACAACATTGTACAACATAAATGGCAATTGTAAGATTGGAAAAAGCTTGCATATGCCAGAATGTCTCTGAGAAAATAAAGGACATTAGCATCTGAACCCACTCATGCATTTAGCATCCCCATCCGAGACGACGTCACGCTGAGTGAATCATCTACGAATGACTTTAAATTTACATGCCTCTCCTTTCACCTGCATCTACCCCCATCTCCCCTCCAGAATTCACCCAAAATCTATATGGTCTAAAGTGAACAAATACTATACAGAATTATACATGTTTGATATTATTTGAAATGTCTTAGTGCGACTGGTACAAAGGTCTCCTCCCCACAGAAGTAAACCAAAAAGTAATAAAGGTTTTGAGAGTTTAGAGATACTTTGCTTATTACGTTGGGTGTGGCTTTAGCCATTTGGTCTTTTGTCAGTACAGGTCTATGGGACAGTGATTAAATGTAAATTCCCATTGTTAACACGTTTCCATTTGAAAGAGGTTTCTGTCTTGGTCTGGTATTTAAGGAGATGTTACAAAGAGGTCGGGCCTCGAACCTTTACATCGGTCAGCCCGTAACGCTGAGCGTTTCATAAATGCTCAGCGTTATGTAATTTTCAGAAGTCAGGTATCCATTTTATTCTATACTTCAGAGCATTTGATGTTATGTATGGATTATCTTTGAATTGATTATGTAATTGGCATGATACATTTACCTGACTAATAATAAATTGTTACACTGATTTATTCTGACTTACTCTGGAATTATTAACTATCTCTAGTAGATTATAAACGGGTTAAACTGAATAATTAAATGTGTAAACTATTAAATATAAATGACCAAATAGCCAATTGGCATTCTAACCTAAATTCGAGGTCATAATTAAAATGGAGTCAGATAAAGATAAATTAGAATTAAATCCCTTTGCCCCGCTGAAAAGACAGAACGCGCAAGAAACCCTCAACCACCAATCGTATGCCTCCATTGGGACGATTGGGCGGGCTTACACAATGCTTTACCATAAGGTCACATTCATTAAAGTTAGTTCATGCTTACCTATCTAACAATGAGCAATGCATTTGTTACTACAACTATTCATTGTTAGTTTATGTTAGCTCAGATCCATTAAATAATATTAACAGATACACCTTTTGATAGTGTCAAAAAATTCTTCAATGCAACATTTTCTATATTTACTCGTAATAATTACTTCAATGAGCTCATTGTTTCTGCCTTGAATTATACATTGTTAGCTAACTGCATGATTTGTATATGTACATTTCTGAAATACATTACTTGGACACAGTCACCTCTGATAACAGATCACTCTAAATTGTAATGTAGACGCATGCATCTTCTGTAAAGTTGCTTTGAAATTATATGTATTGTAAAAAGTGCTATACAAAAAAATGTGAATTGAATTGAACTGAAAAGTAATAATCCATTAGTAAATGTTGAAATTAACATTAAGATTAATAAGTGCTTTAGAAGTTTTTTTTATGTTTAGTTCATGTTAACTAATGCTAACAAATGGAACCTTATTGTAAAGTGTTACCACATAAATCTCAATATATATTTTAAGGCCAATTCACACCGTACAGACAAACGCCAACAAACATCAACAAACAAGTTGGCTGTTGGATTTAGAATTTCATGAAAAATAACATAGTCATGTTCACACTGCTCCAACAGACACCAACAAATGCTGATTGAACATGTTCAGTCGGGTGAAAACAAACCCTGATCAACGGCAACAGACGCCGACAGGGGTAACACACTGATCCGACAAAACCAACAAATGTGTTTGTTGCCGTGAATTGGCCTTTGAATGCTGATGATGATGACAATTTACATTTTTGTGAAGTACCAAATTACATGGCTCTGTTAATGTGAGTGTGTGTGTTGCTTTTGAATTATATTTTTTTGTAAGTTTATAGTTTTTGTTCACACACACCAGCATACGCACTGCAATAACATCTCTCTTCCGCTGCATCTGGGAGCTCAGAGTGTTAACAGTGACAATCTTGTTCTGCTCTGTGTGTGTGTGTTGGGGGACATTCATGCATATGCTACACATGTTCACGGGTATATCCAGTATGTCTCGTGAGTGTGGGTTCATGCATGTGCTATATGTTTTAAAACGGTTTTGTAAATCTTACCACTGAGTCAACAATGAAGCTGCAGGCTACGATCTCTAGCGAGTCCACAATGTTGCTGATGGGCTTGCACTGGGCAACCTCCATTTCCAGCTGCACATACAGAGACATACATTAGTATATAACTGATTTAGTTGCAGTGTAACATGACAAAGTGCTGCTTTAAAGAAAAGCTGGGACTTTATCTTATCTTAGCATACTCACCGAGTGCTTGACCCACTCCGTATATTGTGAAAAGTATCCCACAATGTTCTTAATGAATTTTTCAGTCTCCTATGACATTTTTAACAATACAAAAAAAAAAAAAACATAATAGAGCATTTAAAACTGAGCTATTAAAAATATATACTTGTTTTCTTCATTAGTATTTTGCCCAGTAAAAAATCTAAACATCTTTAAAACAAGATAAATTTACTTGAGAAACAAAACTTCTCTAAAACAAGTCTTAAAGAGATAGTTCACACAAAAATGAAAATTAGCCAATTATTTACTCACCCTCAAGTCATCCTAGGTGTATATGACATTCTTCTTTCAGAAGAATACAATCAGAGTTATATATAAAAAAAAGTCCTGGCTCTTCCAAGCTTTATAATGGCAGTGAATGACTGTTTCTGTTTTGCAGTCCATAAAAGTGCATCTATCCATCATAAAAGTGCTCCTCACGGCTTCGGGGGGTTAATAAAGGCCTTCTGAAGCAAAGCGATGCATTTGTGTAAGAAAAATATCCATATTTAAAACTTTACAAACTGTAATCTCTAACTTCTGCTATCTGTCGTACACGCGTTCACGAGAGACTGGCGTTCCAGCGTATGACGTAGGACGCAGGCGTCGCATAAGTTCCGGTGACAAAACTCGGTTCTCGTAAGAACTAGGATATTCTCACCGGAGCTGGAACGCCAGTCTCTTGTGAACGCACGTACGACAGTTAGCGGATTATAGTCTAGAAACAGCCATTCATTGCCATTATTAAAGCTTGGAAGAGCCAGGACATTTTTTAATATAACTCATACCTAGGATGACTTGAGGGTGAGTAAATCGTTGGCTAATTTTCATTTTTTGGTGAACTGTCCCTTTAATGTCATATACAATTGGCCTCTAATTAAGATCTATGCAGTCTATGTTTCTATGGATCAAGATTTACTATTAGTAAATTAATAAATTAATAGATTCAAAAAATGAAACAAACGTATTTGTACCTGTTTGACCACGTGCGAGACATTGTTAGCGATGAGATACTCGGCTGCCTCGATGGCATTCAGGACATTTGTCACTTTAATCTAGAGGAAAAAACATTAAATTATTCACATAATAATTATATTCCCTAAAATCTATTTGGACACTTTAACCATTCCTAACCATGTATAAATAACATTGCAAACCAAGTGGCATTTATTTTATAGAAAGATTTTCATAAAATTGTGTGTATTTACTGGACTTACAGGTAGTTCTATGGATGTTTTCTGAAGCAGTTTGATGCTTTGGCCTAGAGTTCCCTACAAGAAAAAACACATACATTCTACTTAAATAAATATACAAATAAATACTATATAAATGTCTTACAATCATGGTCAACCCCTCAATGAGTCACTGGTTTCTTCTATGATTCTTATTCTATTAAATCATTTTAGTAAGTTAGGCTCAAGCGTGTTCTTTTGATTACAACTCTTTAGTCATTGCAGTACAATTTCAAAGCAAAAATTGCTGACAAATCACACAGTACAAACACAATGACTCAAAAAGAAGACACTTACACAGACTTGCAAACACAAACATTCACAGAACACTTCTGAACTACTTAAGTTGTCCACATTTACTGAAACACGTCTTTAGAAGTACATTTATTTTTGTTTAGTTCACGTCACATGATACCAGCTTTTGGCTTACCCTTGCTTTCACAAATTTCTTTGGTTCCATTTGAAAAAAAAAAAAAATAGAATAAAGAATAAAACTTAGAATACAACTTTCTGTGTCCTCATAAACCAAATGGCTTAAAACATAGGAAATTCCCAAAAAAATTCTGTTAGTGTTAGATTGTGGGTTAAAGGTTTTTTGAGCTGTATAAGAAAAACAATATAAGTCTAAGTAAATGGTTGTGTGTGTGTGTGTGTGTGTGTGTGTGTGTGTGTGGTTCAGGAATTCCCTATGTCATGGGGACAAATTGTTCTTATTTGTATTTACAATACCAGAAACCTTTGACCTTGTGGGGACATTTTTGGCCCCATAAAGAAAACAGCTTATAAATCATATTAAATGATGCAGTTTGATGCAAGTGTGTTTTACCATAGCTTGCTCCATTGGCACCACTTGGTTTTTGTGGATCTGTCTGATACTGCTGGCATGACCCTTGAGCGCATTCTCAAGAGCCCCACGTGGCTAAGAAAGAAAGTGATAAAGAGATACATTGAAAATGTATAGAATTGTCCCTCCCTAAAACACATTTTTTAAAAACTCTCACTTTCACTAGTTTATAATAAACAAACATTTCCACCACATTTTGTGTTGGAAATTACATTTTTGGAATAAAATGTATAAGACAATAATCTTACTAAGGCTAATTTCAGAGCTAGCATTTTATTTTGTACGAAATTGAATTTAATTATACAATTAAATATTAAATTCAATGTTATTTAATTATTGCGATATTGTTGGTCAAGACTTGTAATTTGTGTAAATTTATATAAATAATTTTCATTCAATAAATATGGTTCATGCTTATTTCACACTTTGTTTAGATTATAGATTTAAAATTGTTATATATTATGATGAATAATTATATTTTAAGATTTAACGAATAAAATATAATTCTACTGTAAAACGCATAGACTTGCAATACTACAGGAAGAGTTTGACTTATTTATTAACTATACACAATAATATCTATTAACAAATAGGCTCACTTCTCAGAATAACATTTTATGTCCAAGTGCTGTAAAAGGCCCTCAGTCATATTCCCATAAGCACACACACACACTGCAGCTCCACACATCCTGTAGATGTGTGTTTTCACCTCATGAATGCAGGGCCTGTGTTCCATACAGATTTCAAAATGTTCCAGAGACTGACCTCTCAGTGTTAACTGACGTGACTCACTTTGATACATAGAGTAAATAATATCTGACCTAATGAACTGCTAATATCTTCACGTGTTACAAAACAAGACATTAACTGGCTGGCATTTTTACCAGTTGAAAATGATTCATTTGTATTTGACTCACCAGTTGGTCTGCTTGAGCTTCAAGTTCATTTGCGTAGGATAAAAGATCCACAACTGTCACGCCTTTATTCACCTGTCAATGAAATCATCTTTAAAGTGTGTTCTACCGTTGTGCCTGTATAAGTGTCTATGAGAGTTTGAGGGTTACCTCAGTTAGATAAGCCTGATAGTCGATTTCTCCGATGCCTGTGTTGGCGAAGTCGATGAGGTTATCTTTGCCCTCCTGTTCCAGAAGAAGCATTCCCTGGAGATCCACATTCACACTATTAAATATCTTGGCCAGTTCCAGGTTATACTGTTAAGAAATCACAAACACATGGTTAGAGTACTGATGATATCATGCTCAGTATGTAGATAGACACAAAAATATGTGAAATGCTTTTTGTCTTTTCACGCACCACTGTGGCATTGAGAAACTTGTTGAAGTTGAACTTGGTCTCCAGTTGTAGTGCTGAGTATAAACCATTATTCTCATAACAATCTCTACGAGCAAGAGAAAACGTAGTAAATCAACACAGTAAATCAATCTTTTCAAAGAGTAAACAGCCTCCAGTGTCAAATAAATGATTTATTATAGAGATAGTTCACCCAAAAATGAAAATTCTGTCATCAGTTATTCACTATCATGTTGTTCCAAACTCAACTTTGAAACACAAATTAAGATATTTTTTTTAAACCTGAGCGATTTCGGTCCCTCGTCATATAAAGTGACTGTGTCCCTCCCTTTAGAAGACTTAAACCGCTCAATTCTTTACTTTTATAATGTCTTTATGAACTTTTTCAAGTGTCAAAGTATTGGTTGCATAGACTTTCAATAGAGAGACAGAAATCTCTCAGGTTTCATCAAAAATATCTTCATTTGTATTTCAAAGATGAATGAAAGTCTTATGGTTTTGGAACGACACAAGGTTAATTATGACAGCATCTTCAGTTTTGGGTCAACTAAAGATTTAAAATAACTACTTCTAATGGATCTTTAGTATTGAGCTTTGCTCACTTACCTGTACATACTGCCGATAGTAAGGTCGATGTTTGGATCTTGAAACAGCATGCCAGGAAGAAAGTTCTTTTTAGCAGGATGGACCATGTATGGTGTGTCAATAATCTGCACAGGATTAAAAACTCCAAATTAAATTCAAAAGAGTAAATTTTCCATATGCTAATCAGTCAATTTAAGATGATAATCGGAACCACAAGATGGGATTTGAACTGATGCAACTGTGCTGTATGTTCAAGACATTAGCCACAGGTAGGTTTTTCTAAATCCGTTTAAGGTCATATATGGAAAAGTGTGTGTGTGTGTGTGTGTGTGTACCTTGTTTGGCTATACTTGTGAGGGGCCAAATGTCCTCACTTATATAGTAAAATATTATGACAACTCACTAGTGAGGACATTTGACTGGTCAAAAATGCTTATAAATCGGCCACAACATGTTTTTATTTAAATCTATTGTTTTGCACATGTTTCTGGGATGGGTAGGTTTAGGGATAGGGATTGGGTTAGGGGATAGAAAATATCATTAACCTGATATAAAATCAATCGAAGTCTATGCAATGTCCTCACTAATATAGTGAAACAAACATGAGTGTGTGTGTGTGTGGCCTGGTAAAACCTACGTTATGGGGACAAAATGTCCCCACAAAGATGGCATTATCCGAAATCCTTGTCCTTGTGGGGACATGTTTTGGTCCCCATGAGGAAAACAGCTCATAATTCATACTAATGTTTTTTAAAAAAAGGTAAAAATGCAGAATGTTTCTTATAATGGGTAGGTTTAGGTGTAGGGTTAGTGTAAGGGGATAAAATATACAGTTTATGCAGTATAAAAACCATTATGTCAATGGAAAGTCCCCATAAAACATGAAAACCCAACATGTGTGTGTGTGTGTGTAAATTATTTGCTGTGTGTATGATTTGAAACTAACCCAGATTTACCCATGATTTTACAACCCCTTTTTTTTGCTCAAGCACACACACACACACACACACACTCCTAGCTAAACATAAATACAAGGGCTCCAGTGTTGTGTACGTTATGTGAGATTATACGGGTCTGTTTCTCTTTTCCCTTCCAAAAACTACACAGGGTTTGTACTTACATCTGTACTTTGTGTAAGACAAGATAGTTGATTTACACAGTATAGTTTTCATTTAAAACATTTTGTGTATGTACATAACAGCTATTATATATAATTAAACAGGAAATCAAATTGGGTCACACTTTTTATTTGGTGTCTTTTTACTACTATGTACTTATATAAAAAACGTTAGGTACAATGTACTTATTGTGTTCATGTTGAGGTGAGATATGGGTACGGTTAGGTTTAAGGGTGGGTTAAGATGTAAGGGAACGGTTAAAGCAGTGTAATTATAGATGCAATTATGAAAATTAATTACAGCTGTAAGTACAATGTAAAAATCTATGTACACAATAAATTATTAATTTAAATGTTAGTACATAGTAGTTAAAGACACATATAGGGCCCTATCATACACCCGGCGCAATGCAATGCCAGTGTTTTTTGCTAGTTTCAGCCCGACGCAGTTATCATTTTCACGTCCAGCGCCACTGTGTTTAAATAGCAAATGCACTCGTGCCCATCTGTTCGCCCATGGGCGTACTGGTCGAGGTGTGTTCAAGTGCATTGTTGGCGCGTTGCTATTTTGAGGCAACTGAAATCGACTGCGCCATTGACCAACAAAAACCTGGTCTAAAGTCAATAGCACAATATTTTTAATGTTATTTAAAGGTTGTGTTAGTAAAATGCGCCTATAGGCGGGTGCACAACGCGTGTACACTCTGCTTATTACACACACAGGGACGCACAGCAGCACACAAACATTTTTAAATATTAAAAATAAAAGGATTCCTCTCTGGAGAAGCGTTCAGTCTTTCTGCTCGAAAAATTCCGCCATGTAAATAGCAAATCCGCCATGGTGCAAGCGCAACTGGCTTTTAAAGAGAATGGGAGATGAGACTCTGATTGGTTTATTGCACGTTACGCCCAAAACACACCCATGACTCATTAAGAAACTAGGTACAACACTTTTGGACTATGTGCCTGACGCCCTGACATTTTTTTCCGTCGTTAAACTAGCGGATTCAGACACTTGCACCATGCGCTTCAGACCATGCTCTCAGAATGTTAAAATAGGACCCATAAAGTGGAACATCAAATGTGTTGTTAATTGTGTCTTACCATAGAGTAGTGTGCCAGTACCTTAAAAATCTGTCTGTTAGCCAGCGGTTCACACACAAGCTTCTCTATGTTTCCTCCAACAACAAATGTGGTGACTACAACTCCCATGAGCACCCAAGAGAAGATAAAGCTGAAGCCAACAGAACTGATCACCAACATAACCAAAAAAGTGAAAAAGAAAAGTTAGTATCTAACTTTCAACTATAATCAAATATATTTTGATATGCACTTTGTGGGAGGGTATTGAATATATACGTTTAATTAACTCACGCCATCAGTAGGTTTCCTCCAGTGTTGGAAAGACAGCCACGTGTGGTGGGCGTGGCATTTTTATCATAGCCACATGATCCACACAGCAAACCCAGGAAATTAAAGGCCAGAACCAGCACGACCATACAGCAGATCACTACACACCCTATCCATCTAGAGACACAAAGACAAAAGAGATATTGAAGCATTTATCATTGCTTTGGCACAAAATGCATTCAATGACAAATTACATACATTCTTTTCACACTCAGACATAAAAGTAACTAAATCTTACTGGCTTTAAAAAAAAAAAAAGCATAAACCAGAAATTGCAACCATTTTACAATGTATATCTGATTTAAACAGCTTCTTGAACCAAAAAAGGAAAAAAAGGGCAGGACTTGACAATGGCACATTATTTTTTTTTCTTACATTTGATCTTACATTTAAGTGGTAGTGTATAAATCAAATATTTATACAAAAATACAATTAACTTTTAAATATGTCATTAATAACTAGTTCAGTGCTAGGTTGCATCATGTGCTTGTCACCACTAACATCTCAGAAAAGGAGTGACGACTGAATTTATCTGTAATGTCTATGTGGCGTCAGTTTCATATTAGTAAGCTCTACAGAAGTACCTGTAGAAGTCCAGCTGGTCAATCTGGGGGTAATACGCTTCAATGTTCTTCTGGCTCTCCGTCAGGAACTTTGTGAAGTTCTCAAGTGCTGGTTCTACTGGGAACATCTTTGTGAAACCAATTATCTCTCCACATGACTTATCCAGCAGCCCTTTCACTTCTTTAACAGAGAGAGACAGAGAAAGATGAAGTGAATATATGTTTGGGAATATGGAGATGAGATATAAGGCAGAACCATATTTTTTCCCAGTGTTCACATGAAATGACAATGTCCAGCACTAAAACCCACAGTACTTGAGGCACACTTACTGGGTAGAGCTTCATTTTTAAAAAGAGACATACAGGTTCCCGGATGCATAGGAACAGATCCAAGAACAGAATAATATTTAGTTTTTTTGTCATTTATTTAGTTTCAGAGAACAAATTAAGTTAACATGTTGAGTACAGACAGATACTCTGTTGCAAAACCTAATGAAAACACAGAATTAAAGCATCATAGGCAACACTCCCTATGTAGGCAGCAAGGCAACACACCGGGTTTTAGTACAAAGCTAGATAGATGAATAAAGAGAATGCCCTCACCCGACACAATATCTTTCGTCTGTTCCCTGACCAACCTTGGTGTGTCGTTAAAGGAAGAGTATCCCTGAAGAGATAAACAAAAAGAAAAGGTGGTGAAATGACTGTCACAGTATATTATGGGGGAATTACAGTGGGTGCATGATAGTCATCTGACCTTCTGTACAATATTGCTGAGGTCTGTTTCAAGCACAGCGTCCAGATTGGCCAAAGGTGCCTCAACCTCAGGCAACTGTTGGATGACATACAGGAGTCACAAATAAACCACACAGACCAACATATTGTACAATGTTCCTAAAGACCCCATTTGGCTCCATGTCTGTTAGTTTTGAAAAACAATCTATATTATATTCTAATAAAATAAACCTTTATCTGATCTAAAATGTATTTATTTCTCTTCCAGGAAGATGGAACAAAAATACTGATGACTCATCCTGCACTACATAGATTTTTGCCCAATCAAATACAATACCCATCTCATTAATACCACCTGCAAATGACTAGCAAGTAGCTAATCATGGATCATGGCTGTGAAGTATCTAAATCTTACTGGCTTTTAAAAACAGCATGAACCAGAAATTGCAACCATTTTATGATGTATATCTGATTTAAACAGCTTCCTGAATCAATGTATAACACATGTATAACTCATTTATAATAAATACTGCAATTATCCATAAAATATTTGAATGGTCGATTTTGATTTCATAGTGAATGGATGAGCCCTCAATATGTCCTGTCTAAACTAAGCAAATTGATACACTGATACAGTTTTTTCCAGGTTTCATGGGAAAAACATGACTATATATTAATTTTAGAAATTATTACATTTAAAATACGGTATAGAGTTAGAAGCCTCATCTGTACTGAACTAAGTAAAACTCGCTTTTAGTGCCACTCAGTGGACATTTCACCTGAAGAGTCATTGATTTCCTACAAATGGTTTACTTTTTGTTGTCTGTGTACAAAATTGGGATAGAAGAACAATATTTTAACATAAACATTAACATTTAAGATTAAAACTTAAAAAGTTATGTATTTCATCTTTAACTATTATGCATAATAATTGACAGATTCTAATACCAATGACACCCTGATAAACATACATGTATAAATGGGTTGTGTGTGTGAGTGTTACCCCATTAAAGTTTGCGCTGAGAGCGAGCTGGCTGAGTGTTCCTCGGATGGTGTTGCAGGTGTGTGTTACGGCTCCATTAGAGCAGGCTGGGTCGTTGAGTGTGTTTGAGAGAGAGGCACGTTCAGACTCAAGAGAGTTCTGGAGCCTGCCCGTCCCTTCCTGTAAGGTCTCCAGTGATGTGGTCACACTCTCTAATGACTCTTTGGCCTCCCGCATTGCTGTACACAGACAGAGCACCTTCATTATAACACGCTGATATGCAGAAAAATAAATAAATGAACCATTGGGAGGGATTACACTACTGCAAATACACAACTGATCACAGAACAACCAAAACATTTTTATGTATATGCCATTTTCTCATATAAATGAGTTTTTTCCCTTTATTCAGATTTTTCTGCAGCTATTTAGGTTATTTTTTATCATAAAACAAAAATATGATGAAATGCAAAAAAATATGGAAGCATTACATAAAGATACACAAGACTGCTTATATCAGCAATACTTAAAACAACAACAGAATGAACAACAACAATCACAATCTCTATGTTCACAAAACACATGGGTGAAACCACTGACTTTTACCTTTAATAGCACCCTCCACTTTAACTTTTTCCCAAAATCACAAGCAACAGAAACAGAAAGGAACAAATTAATAAGAATAGTATCAGTGTGAGTGTGTTTTGTGGGGTTCCTGTAGCTTAAACAGTAGAGCAAGGTACTAGCAACATCAAAGCGTCTTTAAATCTGTTTTGGTCGAACATTTCTGTTTGTCATTTGCTGTCTTCTGGACCAGGTCACTTTAGCAAAAGAGATTTTAATCCTAAATCTCAAGTCTTGGTCAATTTGTTTAAATACACAGAACTTCTACAATGCACATTTGTCAGCAGGAAAGAGAAAAGGTGTGAAGGTAAACATTTAGGGCATCACATTTAGGGTTTGTCAGTTCAGTTAGATTTTTTTAACAGACTAAATTATGAAACCTCATGCAAGAGTAAGAACTGATTAAACTCAACTCAGTTACAACTGTAAGTAATTAATTATTTTAAAGTTATTCTTAAATAAGACGAAATAAAAGGAAACTATGGAAGCTTGTTTCCGCCACAGAATAAAACATTTTAAAAGATAATTGAAACTTTTTATCTCACAATTGTGAGTTTACATCTTGCAATTCTGACTTTTTTTCTCAGAATTGCGTGATATAAAGTCACAATTGCAAATTATAAAGTCATAATTGCGAGTTGTAAAGTCATAATTGCGAGATATAAAGTCATAATTGCGAGTTATAAAGTCATAATTGCGAGATATAGTCATAATTGCGAGATATAAAGTCATAATTGCGAGTTGTAAAGTCATAATTGCGAGATATAAAGTCATAATTGCGAGATATAAAGTCATAATTGCGAGATATAGTCATAATTGTGAGTTATAAAGTCATAATTGCGAATTATAAAGTCATAATTGCGAGATATAAAGTCATAATTGCGAGATATAGTCATAATTGCGAGATATAGTCATAATTGCGAGATGTAAAGTCATAATTGCGAGATGTAAAGTCATAATTGCGAGATATAAAGTCATAATTGCGAGATATAGTCATAATTGCGAGATGTAAAGTCATAATTGCGAGATGTAAAGTCATAATTGCGAGATATAGTCATAATTGCGAGATGTAAAGTCATAATTGCGAGATGTAAAGTCATAATTGCGAGATATAAAGTCATAATTGCAAGATATAGTCATAATTGTGAGTTATAAAGTCATAATTGCGAATTATAAAGTCATAATTGCGAGATATAAAGTCATAATTGCGAGATATAGTCATAATTGCGAGATATAGTCATAATTGCGAGATGTAAAGTCATAATTGCGAGATGTAAAGTCATAATTGCGAGATATAAAGTCATAATTGCGAGATATAGTCATAATTGCGAGATGTAAAGTCATAATTGCGAGATGTAAAGTCATAATTGCGAGTTGTAAAGTCATAATTGCGAGATATAAAGTCATAATTGCGAGATATAAAGTCATAATTGCGAGATATAGTCATAATTGTGAGTTATAAAGTCATAATTGCGAATTATAAAGTCATAATTGCGAGATATAAAGTCATAATTGCGAGATATAGTCATAATTGCGAGATATAGTCATAATTGCGAGATGTAAAGTCATAATTGCGAGATGTAAAGTCATAATTGCGAGATATAAAGTCATAATTGCGAGATATAGTCATAATTGCGAGATGTAAAGTCATAATTGCGAGATGTAAAGTCATAATTGCGAGATATAGTCATAATTGCGAGATGTAAAGTCATAATTGCGAGATGTAAAGTCATAATTGCGAGATATAAAGTCATAATTGCAAGATATAGTCATAATTGTGAGTTATAAAGTCATAATTGCGAATTATAAAGTCATAATTGCGAGATATAAAGTCATAATTGCGAGATATAGTCATAATTGCGAGATATAGTCATAATTGCGAGATGTAAAGTCATAATTGCGAGATGTAAAGTCATAATTGCGAGATATAAAGTCATAATTGCGAGATATAGTCATAATTGCGAGATGTAAAGTCATAATTGCGAGATGTAAAGTCATAATTGCGAGATATAGTCATAATTGCGAGATGTAAAGTCATAATTGCGAGATGTAAAGTCATAATTGCGAGATATAAAGTCATAATTGCGAGATATAGTCATAATTGCGAGTTATAAAGTCATAATTGCGAGATGTAAAGTCATAATTGCGAGTTGTAAAGTCATAATTGCGAGATATAGTCATAATTGCGAGATGTAAAGTCATAATTGCGAGATATAGTCATAATTGCGAGATGTAAAGTCATAATTGCGAGATATAGTCATAATTGCAATTTATAGTCATAATTGTGAGTTATAAAGTCATAATTGCGAGATATAGTCATAATTGCGATTTATAAAGTCATAATTGCGAGTTATAAAGTCATAATTGCGAGATGTAAAGTCATAATTGCGAGATATAGTCATAATTGTGAGATGTAAAGTCATAATTGCGAGATATAGTCATAATTGCGAGTTGTAAAGTCATAATTGCGAGATATAGTCATAATTGCGAGATGTAAAGTCATAATTGCGAGATATAGTCATAATTGCGAGTTGTAAAGTCATAATTGCGAGATATAGTCATAATTGCGAGATGTAAAGTCATAATTGCGAGATATAGTCATAATTGCGAGTTGTAAAGTCATAATTGCGAGATATAGTCATAATTGCGAGATGTAAAGTCATAATTGCGAGATATAGTCATAATTGCGAGATGTAAAGTCATAATTGCGAGTTATAAAGTCATAATTGCGAGATGTAAAGTCATAATTGCGAGTTATAAAGTCATAATTGCGAGATGTAAAGTCATAATTGCGAGATGTAAAGTCATAATTGCGAGATGTAAAGTCCAATTCTGAGGGAAAGTTTAGAGTTTAAAAAAGAGTTTATATATATCACGCAATTCTGACTTTAAATCTAATAATTGCGACTTTATATCATGCAATTCAGACTATTTTTTTCAAAATTGTGTGATATAAAGTCGCAATTATGAGTTTTATTTTGTGGTGGAAACAATCTTCCATAGGAAACACATTCCTGCGGCCTTAACTTTGACTTTAATTGTGACTTTATTACTTAAAATGTGACATTAAATCTCACAAATGTGACTTTGTTTCTAGTAATTCTAGCTTTATATCTGACAACTGAGGCTTTATTTTAAAAGCCACAATTTATTTTACTTAATTATGGCTTTAAATCTTACAATGTGACCTTCTATCTCACAATATGAATTTCTTATTTTAAACTTTACCTTACAATTATAATTGTTTTATTCAGGCTTCAATAGAAAGTCCTTTGATCTTGAATTCACAACAAGGAAAGAGAATAAAAGAGAATCTGAATTGCGCCTGGCATTTATTTGCAAACACTACAGACACTACAATGTATTTAGCACCTTCAGTAGTTAAATGTAGTTTTTCTAAATGTAGTTAGAATGATAAGTGAAAAAGACTCAAGGTTTTGCATTGAATTGCCATGTTAAAATGTCAGTCCAGTTTAGTGAATTCGGCCTCTCAGTGTGTATGTATGTTTGTTTTTGCACCTGTTGTCATGCGAAGAGCGTTGTCTAAAGCAGGTACCACTTCTCTCTCCAGCTGATTATGAATCTGTCCACCCAGCACAGTCCCAATATCTGATAAACCACATCGATAATAAATTAAAACATTATTAAATGCAGCTCCAGCATAAAGTACACTACCGTTAAAAGGTTTGGGGTCAGTAATATTAGAAAATAAATTAACAGTTTTATTCAGCAAGGACACAGTAAATTGATTAAAAGACACAAAAAATGTAAGCAGCAAACGGTCAACACTGATAAGAAAATAGAAATGTTTCTTGAACACCAAAACATCATATTAGAATGATTTCTGAAGGATCATGTGACAGCCTGGAGTAATGGCTGCTTCACAGGAGGAAATTACATTTTAAATATATTAAAATAGAGAACAGTTATTTTGAATTGTAATAAATTGTCACAATATCACTCTTTCCCTTTCAGTCGGTAATGTTCGGCGTGATGTCTCCGTTACCTCCTTCAGGGAACGAGGGTTATGTACGTAACCGAGACGTTCCCTTTCAGTCGGTCACGTCCGAACGTCACCGACGTATTGATACCCCGACGTGACGTCTATGTTCCCTTCATATTGTTGAACAAATAAATGCAGCCTGGGTAAGCATAATGACTTTCAAATAATTATTACCAACTCCAAATTTTTTAACGTTAGTGTATGTTCACATTGTGACACAATAGAGGAAGAAAGAGAGAATACTTACTGTCTAAGTCTGATAATATTTTGTTCTTGGCTGTTGTGTACTGTGCAGCCAGGTAGTCTATTTGCTACAACAACAAAAAAAATAAAGACAAATACACTTAGACTTAGTATTAGTAGTAAATGTCTGTGTTTGTCTCTGTGCTTCTGATCAGGCCCACGCAGAATCTGCACCCACAGAATCAGCATATTTAATTTTTTAGGCTAATCTGATTAGCTTTTCACCTAACAATAACAGTGTAATACTCTTAGCTTTGTTCACAAATTTTACCACTTTTACCACTGCATCTGTTAATGGCTTACCGCTGGTGTGTAGTTGGCAAAAGCTTTCAGGTCTCTTATGTTAGTGCTGACGAGACGTCTGGTGCTCCTGATCTGAGATGTGATGTTCTGGTTTGCTGCATAAGTGATCGTCACTCCCACTCTGTAAACAAAGCAACACATACATGCATTTTTGAGAAATAGTGTGCTCACAGGTAGTTATGACACTCTTGTTGTGTTAGTGAAACAAATGACAAATTGCATATTTAGGAATGAGTAAATTAGAAATAAAATAGTAATACATTTGACAGTCTGGTCTAATCTATGACTGAGAGAGAGAGAGTTTGTAACTAATTTTATTTTGGTTGTTTACAAATATGTATAAATCATATATGCCTGCTCTATAAATTACTGTCTGTGACATGCAGTAATATCAGACGTCCTCAGTGTGGTGCTGTTGTCATGCTAAGAACAGCCGAACTGGGATGCTTTTCCCAAAAGCATTATTAGCCAACAACTGTCGCAAGTAAAGTTCTGTATTAATAACAACTAAACTATAACTATATAGTAATGTGATTGGGTTTAGGGTGCAGATGGCTTGGTCTTGTTAGCCCATCCCTTACAAAAAAGAAGTGTTCTATTAGTATACTTTCAGTCTACTTTTTATATACTTCTCAGAAATATACTTAAAATTGCACTTAAGTATGCTTATACACTGACAGAAAAGTCATATTCATATAAAAGTCATATAAAAGTATATTTGGCCTATACTTGTACGCAATCTTTTGATCGAGATATACTTTAAATTATAATTAAGTATTCAAAGTAAACTTGGCTTGTAATTGTGTTTAATCTTTTGATTGAGTAAATTATTAAATATACTTTTTTACATAGTTTTACATACAGTCTTTTGAAACTTACATTGTTTAAAAATATTGATTAGAATATTGATAGAAAACAGATATGTTCCTAATTCTGCGTATCTGAATTTTGTGTAGGCTAGTCCACTGGTAGTGCAGATAGGAATTTACTTACTTTAATTACTTTTACTTTTACATTAATTAAATATTGTAAAACTTATACAGTAGGGGGCGCTATGACACGTCTTCTAGTACAGAATCTCTTGATCAAAATACAGGGGAAGAAGAAGCTGAAACAAGTGATAGATTTCTCACGCAAATGTAAAATAACGCAATCATCAAACATTAAACAGCATGTAAACAAAACTGCCTAATGTTACCAAATGAAATGTCGAACGCATGAAGAGGAAACTACTGTGAAGCTTTGGGGATTCGGATCTACTCCATCTGTGTTTTGATCATCGTTCTGGATCTGATCAAGGCTAGTCTTTGACAAAAATGCGATTATCTTTTTGTTTAAAATGCTGCCTTTCTTTATGAAACTTACCCACATTCAAGTGTTGATAAAAAAGATGCATGAAGCTATAATAAAATGTTTTTAAAATTAGTTAAAGTACAGTTAAAGGTATACACTAACCTAAAGGATTATTAGGAACACCATACTAATACAGTTTGACCCCCTTTCGCCTTCAGAACTGCCTTAATTCTACGTGGCATTGATTCAACAAGGTGCTGAAAGCATTCTTTAGAAATGTTGGCCCATATTGATAGGATAGCATCTTGCAGTTGATGGAGATTTGTGGGATGCACATCCAGGGCACGAAGCTCCCGTTCCACCACATCCCAAAGATGCTCTATTGGGTTGAGATCTGGTGACTGTGGGGGCCATTTTAGTACAGTGAACTCATTGTCATGTTCAAGAAACCAATTTGAAATGATTCGAGCTTTGTGACATGGTGCATTATCCTGCTGGAAGTAGCCATCAGAGGATGGGTACATGGTGGTCATAAAGGGATGGACATGGTCAGAAACAATGCTCAGGTAGGCCGTGGCATTTAAACGATGCCCAATTGGCACTAAGGGGCCTAAAGTGTGCCAAGAAAACATCCCCCACACCATTACACCACCACCACCAGCCTGCACAGTGGTAACAAGGCATGATGGATCCATGTTCTCATTCTGTTTACGCCAAATTCTGACTCTACCATCTGAATGTCTCAACAGAAATCGAGACTCATCAGACCAGGCAACATTTTTCCAGTCTTCAACTGTCCAATTTTGCTGAGCTCGTGCAAATTGTAGCCTCTTTTTCCTATTTGTAGTGGAGATGAGTGGTACCCGGTGGGGTCTTCTGCTGTTGTAGCCCATCCGCCTCAAGGTTGTGCGTGTTGTGGCTTCACAAATGCTTTGCTGCATACCTCGGTTGTAACGAGTGGTTATTTCAGTCAAAGTTGCTCTTCTATCAGCTTGAATCAGTCGGCCCATTCTCCTCTAGCATCAACAAGGCATTTTCGCCCACAGGACTGCCGCATACTGGATGTTTTTCCCTTTTCACACCATTCTTTGTAAACTCTAGAAATGGTTGTGCGTGAAAATCCCAGTAACTGAGCAGATTGTGAAATACTCAGACCGGCCCGTCTGGCACCAACAACCATGCCACGCTCCAAATTGCTTAAATCACCTTTCTTTCCCATTCTGACATTCAGTTTAGAGTTCAGGAGATTGTCTTGACCAGGACCACACCCCTAAATGCATTGAAGCAACTGCCATGTGATTGGTTGATTAGATAATTGCATTAATGAGAAATTGAACAGGTGTTCCTAATAATCCTTTAGGTGAGTGTATTTCAAGTATAAAAAAATAATATCTACATTTGAACATAGTAGTATACTGAAAGTGCTAAAATAATATATACATAGTAAACTATAAGTATAATGTTATGTTCACTTAAAGAAAACTTACAAGTATATTTGAAGTATTAAATTACTAAACTAGTAGTTTACTGAGAGTACACTTCAAAGTAAAAAATTTACTACTTTTATTAAAATAGTAAACTCCTAGTATACTTATAAGTTCACTTGTAGTACAAATGCAGTGCAAATGAGAAACATAGATGTGCACTTAAAGTTTACTACTGTTACACTTATAGTACACTTAAACATATACTTTTATATACTAAAAGTGGGCCAATTTAGTCCCAAGCAGTTTTGAAATAGTATACTTACAAGTTTACTACTAGTACACATTGATATTAGTATGCTTACTACATAAAGTATACTTAAAATATACTTGAACATTACTTAAGTATACTTCATAAAGTGAACTTGAAGTGTACTTCTTTTATCGTAAGGGATGGTAGAAACTACACCATTTGGACAAAAATAGCATATTTCTCACCATTCAAAAGTTGCTGCATGTTCTCATTAAATAATATTTTTCTCAAGCAACATTTAAATTGCAAATATTTCATTATAGAACGTTTGAACATTTTTATTTTTATTTTTGACAGCTGTTTCTCAATCAGCATTACGTTTGAAAAGATCCTACAAATCTGATGGCTTCTTAACCCCCATGACCCTATTTGGAAATCAAGTATCCATTGGTTGCACACTTCCAAATCTCAGCAGATGCAGTAAGTCAGGTATTTATTTCACTACTGTATCGTGAATACTGAGATATCTATACTCATTTGACATGGCATACTTTGTAGCTAAAAGGTATTTGAACGCAGGGTTAGTCAAGACACATTTAGAGCTCAGGTGATTGGTTAAAAACAACCTGGAACAAAGATGTCAGATTTCTGAAACTTAAAGAAATAAATTCTTTTATTCAGTAAAATGTATTAAATTGATTAAAAGTGACAGTAAAGATTGTTATAAAATAATATTTCAAATAAATGCTGTTCATCTGTTCAACTGTTTCAACACTGATAATAAGAAGAAATGTTTCTTATATATTTATATATATATATATATATATATATATATATATATATATATATATATATATATATATATATATATATATACACACTATATTGCCAAAAGTTTTGGGACACCTGTCTTTACATGCACATGAATTTTAATGACATCCCATTCTTAATCCGTAGGGTTTAATATGGAGTTGGCCCACCCTTTGCAGCTATAACAGCTTCAACTCTTCTGGGAAGGCTTTCCACAAGGTTTATTAGGAGTGTGTTTATGGGAATTTTTGACCATTCTTCTAGAAGTGCATTTGTGAGGTCAGGCACTGATGTTGGACGAGTGGGCCTGGCTCCAAACGTGTTCCTCACGGGTTGAGGTCAGGACTCTCTGCAGGCCAGTTAAGTTCCTCCACACCAAACTCGCTAATCCATGTCTTTATGGACCTTGCTTTGTGCACTGGTGCACAGTCATGTAAGAACAGGAAAGGAACAATTCCCAAACTGTTCCCACAAAGTTGGGAGCATGAAATTGTCCAAATTGTCTTGGTATGCTGAAGCATTAAGAGTTCCTTTCACTGGAACTAAGGGGCCAAGACAAATCCCTGAAAAACAACCCAACACCATAATCCCCCCTCCACCAAACTTTACACTTGGCACAATGCAGTCAGGAAAGTACCGTTCTCCTGGCAACCGCCAAACCCAGACTCATCCATCGGACTGCCAGACAGAGAAGCGTGACTCGTCACTCCAGAGAACACGTCTCCCCTGCTCCAGTGGCGGCGTGCTTTACACTACTGTATCAGACACTTTGCATTGCACTTGGTGATGTAAGGCTTGGATGCAGTTGCTCGGCCATGGAAACCCATTCCATGAAGCTCTCTACGCACTGTCCTTGAGCTAATCTGAAGGCCATACGAAGTTTGGAGGTCTGTAGCTATTGAGCTATTGACTTCTGCGCACTGTGCGCCTCAGCATGCGCTGACCCTGCTCTGTGATTATACGTGGCCAACCACTTCGTGGCTGAGTTGCTGTTGTTCCCAATTGCTTCCACTTTGTTATAATACCACTAACAGTTGATGGTGGAATATTTAGAAGTGAGGAAATTTCACGAATGGACTTATTGCACAGGTGGCAACCTATCACAGTACCACGCTTAAATTCACTGAGCTCCTGAGAGTGACCCATTCTTTCACAAATGTTTGTAGAAGCAGTCTGCATGCCTAGGTGCTTGATTTTATACACCTGTGTCCATGGAAGTGATAGAAACACCAAAATACTTTTGGCAATATAGTGTATGTATATATATATATATATACACTATATTGCCAATATTATTTTGGCAATATATATATAGTATGTGTGTGTGTGTGCGCGTGCATGTCTGTGTATATATTAGGGCTGGGCAAAAACATTTTTTTTTCGATTCATCGTTTTTTAAAATGTGGTCGATTCAAAATCGATTCTCAAAGGCCACGAATCGATTTTTTTCCATATTTATTTCCGCAAACATTAAACATAAGATTAACGTCAATCTAATTACTAGTCTTCTCCACTAGATGTCACTCTCTTATTTGCGCGATGTTACAAAGGAGCGAGAGGCGCGCATTTTATTCATTCAGCGATTAAATGGCGGCTTCCGGTGCGTTGTAATACTACAATTCTGCGGAACCCTCCAAAGGGATGTTGCAACACCCCCACAGCCGAGCACACAACCGCTTAAAATAGATCACATACATGCAAATGCTTGCCTTGCATTATGATCATTAAATATGAGTGTTCACTTAAGCACATACGTTAGCTATTATAGTCAAATCAACTGAGTCAATAGACAGCGCAGGACCAATAATTAAAACCTAATAGCCTATATTATAAACAGATTTCCTCAAATAAAAGTTAGTCCACATAAGTCAGCACGTTACGGTATTGTTGTTCGTTCAATATTGGAAAATCATCCAATATCCTTTTTTTGTTTTAGAATAAGTATATCAAAATATCCATAAAAACTAAATTGTATAAAATACCGCTCAGATAATTTTTTTTTAGAATATAGTTGCATCAAAATTGTGTCTTATTTAATATAATTGTATGTATTTGAAATATAGAGATTGGTTCTGTTTTAATGTACCCAAGTGTACCTAAAATAAAAAGAGTTTAATATACAGGTTTGTGGCATAACTTCTTTTTAATTACCTACTTGTAAACTTATGTTCACTGTTCTTTTTTATAAATATAGTATTTGTATTAAATCTATATTCATTGAGTTGAATCGAAAATCGAATCGAGAATCGAAATCGAATTGATTTGAGAGCTTGCGAAACGAAATCGAATCGAATTGGAACATCTGAATCGATACCCAGCCCTAGTATTTATACATATATTATGTAAACAAAAACTTTTATGTTGCTGTAGATGCTAGTAGTAGATGAAAAATACATATAAAATACATAGTGTTTAAATATAATAAATGTATATTTTTAAATTATGACGTCACATTGAGACGAGGTGAATCAGCAAATGCACACACACACATTCACTGGTGCTCACATAGCCACAAACTAGAGATAACACTTTACTAATTGAGTGGTGCAGATACATATTAAATTGTGGCATCTGATTACAGATTATTGCCAGACAAACCTCCTTCCCTGTTCCCCCACTCTCTCGTTTCCCCTTTCACTACTGTCTCTCTCAGTCTTAGTCCTTCTCTCTCTCATAAAAAAAAGGTTTAATAAAGGGGAAATGTGATTCAACAAAGGAAGCCATAGAGAGAGAAAAAGAAAGGAGTGAAGAAAGAAACAGAGCAGATTTGCACAGTCATGTTCTCTGCTCCCAGGCCTCGTCCAGCACAATTACTGCAAACCTCTCAGTAAGTCATTGAAAGTCCATCAAGACACGCACACACACACACACACACACACACTCACAGTACAGTCTATGCCTTACAAACGCCCATTGTGACCCAAGCAACTGCTGTCAGCACTGTCACAGGAAAAAAAAAGAAAAACAGAAAAGAAAAAAGAGAGGCAAAAAGAAAGAGGGAGGTGGGGTATAGAAATAAAGAGGGGACTTTCTCTCTGGACAGACTGAGGCCTATCAATGTCACATGTGTGAATGTGTCTGTGTGTGTGTCATTCTAGACCACTGCAGGTGTGTTCACCACACTCTCTAGAAATGGTGCAACTCAACTGGTTAGAACAAACCTCTAAATTGACAATATGCACAATTTGTTTCATTTTACCAATTATCTGTTATTTCCTAAAATTTCAGTGTCAGTTTAAAAATCATTAAAAATCCAAATCTGACAGAAAAGAATACATTAGAAAACACAAGTGCACAAGCACACACTCAGACCCAATAACTAGTCTTGACTAGATTAGTGTGGAGCAGCACAGCTTGTGTTTATTAGAGAGCAGTGATAGGATGATGGTGGTTCAGTGTATCTGTCTTTTTCTAGACATAAATAAGTCTAATGTACTTTACCAGAATTACTGTTCACATTCTCATGCAAACTGGCCCACAGACAGTGACATATGTATTTACTGATCTGCATATGTTCTGAAAGATTTCTTAGCTAAATATTCTGAATTCATTGAATATATATATCTACCTGAAAAATGTTATATTTTTGTTCCAGGTTTTTTTTGCTCCAATCACCTGAGCTGTAAATGCTACATGACTAACCCTGCGTTTAAATGTGTACTTTTTGTGTTACAAAGAATACAAAAAGACATAGGTCAAACAAGTAAGGTGTCTCGGCATTCAGTGTATACATAATATCAAAGACTTTAGATATACAAAGACGGTGCACTCGTATTACTATGAACGGGAGAAAGTGCAATGCGCAATATGGCGGAATAAGTCCCGCCTTCTAAGTAAAAGAGCCAATCGCCAATTAGTCTTCGCGTCACTGCAGCTGCTGTTAGAAGCTCCGGATGCTATAGAAATACTCAGTGTTCTGAGATGTGCTCTTATGACTGCACATGTGCATTGGTTGGTCCAACTTGAAAAATGTATTTTGTTTTGTCAAGATTTGAGCATTTAGAAACAAAATTTATGAGACAGTTGTTGTCAGATTTCACTGGTGATTTCAAATATGCTTGGTGTACAGCTTTGTAGAATTTGATGTTTTTCATTTCAAAGGAGATGCAATTGCATGAATAAAATAGCTGCCTGGGAGGTATTTCAAAGATGGCCGCTGACTGAAATGACTTGCCTGAAAGGGACTTTGATAATATCTAATTACAGTTTTTCCTGAATTGCTAAAACACTAAACCCCATTCTCTGAGCCAAATTCTCAATAGCCTAAACCAATTTGTCAAATAAATGACTCTTTCTGCAAAACCTTAAACAAGTTCATGCATTTAGACACTGTTTGCAAATCTCATTAACTCTCTTTGCTAAACTCTAAACACATTCTCACTCACTAAAACACATTTCACACTGTGATACTTTTGAGTACCAAAACACTAAACACAAGAAGCAAAAGTTAAACACAACTAAAACACAGTTGTCATCGTTTACACACAACAACTCAAAATTGTTCACACTTATTTCTAATGATGTGATTAAGCCAACTGTACAAAATATAGGCCTGTTCAGGTGCACAGAATGTTGATACCAGCAATAGAGGGAAACCGTCTGAGAGGGAGAGGAGGAAGAGTACGTGTAAGAGATGGTGGACAAGGAGGAAGAGGCTGAGGATGAGAAAGAGCAAGGTGCGGAGACTATTGTCAAGACTGATCTGGCACAACAGGGTTTTCCCCTTTGCCTGGGAAAACGACGACATTGCCTGTGATGTGGAGCCCTCAACAATATTCAACAATATGATTGATCTGACTGCACTGACACTATTGAATGAGAACTGAACTGAGCTTTATAGATTAAATAAACTAATCTACAGTTTTTCTCAGTTGTTTACACACAAATACTTGAGACACAATGACCACAACATGTAACTCATGCACCAACCCCCTGAACCAATTCTGCTAAACTACAAGCACAATTCCTGCTTTACACTCAAATTGCAGTTCTAAAACACACTTTTTTCAAAACACAATCCTTTTTAAGGAACACCCTGCCATTCAAATATGCACACTGACTAATCACATGGGCAAACACCTGTCACACAGTTTTACAATTAGCAAACAGAGCTTTAGCATAAAAGGGCAACAGGTGAGCTCTTCTGTTTTGGAGCAGCATTTTTTTTTTTTTTTTACTGTAACTGTATACAGTAAATTCTTCTGTTATTTTGTATGTAGACCACTGTATGTGCAACTTTGTGTTGGTTGGGATGTACACTGTGTACATTGTTTTTGTGGGAAAAATAAAATATATTTGTTACTGTGTATTTGTGTGTATATTCTCAAATATTTTACAACACACTTATGTATGTACTGTCTTTAGTAAGTGTAACACTGAACCCAAAAAATACATTATGAAGTCATTATGATGAATGGAGAATAAGTGTTTTCCATTCATCATAGTGTTTTACATTGAGCACATCAGTGTTCAACTGGTTCTTATAAATGTCTATTCATATGATGGTTTGTGTGTGTCATTTGAAAACAAAATACTATTTTGAGAAGAAATAACATTGTTTTGAATGTAAAGTTTCATTTAGCAGGAGAATTGAGGGGTTTTGCCCATTGTGTGTGTGTTTTTTGATTTGTGTGTAGAGTTCTGAGAGTATGAGGCATGCTTTCAGAAAATGTGTGTAAACAATCGAGAAAAACTGTAATAATTAATGATCTTTACAACGGAACTGAATCAACATTGAACTAACTTGAGCTAAACAATAACACTATTTTCTGTTGCTGCTTGTACAGCCGAAATGAACTCTCTTTGCATCACTGATCATCATTTTCCTGTTATCACTGTAAAGCTGCTTTGAAACAATCTGTATTGTATAAAGCACTATAAAAATAAAGAGGACTTGACTTGACTCAATCTCTCACTGACCTTGATTTTGCAGTTGCACAACATTTTTGGGTGTACAGTACTGTAACATACTTTTCATTTAGAGTTTTCCTTGACCTTTTGCATTTAGACTGCTGTATTTTTACAGTAAAAGTATTGAAGTGTTCATTACCATACAATATTCAATACAATACTGTACTTGCAGTACACAGTATACAATGATTACTATACTTTCTTACATAATTGCAACATTTTTTTACTGCATGCAATATACCTTTTTTTTCTGTAACCTCATGTTCTGGATGCTGTGTTCTCCATTTTTTGATGTAGAGTCTAATGAATGAACTGTAGTGCTTTTATTATTGACTCATGTTTGTATGATCTGAAAGCTTTGTTTGATTTTGAGAACAGGTGAAATAGTTTTGAGGCAATTGTTTTATTTTGCCAGAAGAGTCAGGGGTTTTGTGAATGTAGTTGGAGGATTGGATTTGTGTTTAATGTTGTGAGAAAATGAGTGATGGTTTCAAGAAATGTGTTTTAGCAATTCAGGAAAAACTAATAATTCAATGAGAACTTTTTTTTGATATTGTACAAAATTCACAAAAAAAATCCATTATCCATAACTATTCACTGACAAGGCTGGTACACAAGTGGTACACAAGGGGAAGTACCACTACTGTTAACTGGCACAGATTATTGGACATATATATAATTCGTACAAATTCAAAACTAGACACTTTCATTATGACATTATGCATAACAAGTCACTTTTACAAGCATGTGGAATATATAGTTAAAGTGTTGAAAAGTGAGGAAGACTCACGCGAGGAAGACAGAGGTAGCGATGAGTGTGGCCATGTAGAAGCCTCGCAAGCAGTCGCCGTTCTTCTTCTGTCTCTGATGCATCTCACCCCCACAGTTCTCACAGCATCGGCACACACAGAAACACAGACCCACTACCGGCATGAACAGCACAAACAACACTCCCAGTACTGTCAGGACTATGAAGCCAAGCTCATAGAAGATAGCCTGGAGAGGACAGGAGAGCAATCAATCTTAATATTTGCTGAGCAAAGCCCCCAAATGAAGATAACAAAGCTTGAATTCCTAAAATGATAGAAAAATGTGATTTATATTTGGGTCAGATACAAATTATTTGTTAATTAATTAATGTAATATTTTATCACATTATATATTTCTTGAAACATATCAGTCTTTTACTTAAAAATCAACTTTTACTTTAAATGTTTGCATTTTAAAAAATAAAATGAAAGTGGGAGTAAAAAAACCCATAGAAAAAACAATTTGTAGTTAAAATGGAAAAAGTGGCAGTGCATATGAGCATGTAATGGACATAAACTAAGTTTTTAAATTTTTAAACTGTACCTGTAGAAGTAATACAACATTCTCTGGCTTCATTGCCATAGAGTTGAAGAGACATCATCAGTGTGCATGGCGAAGATAAAGAGAAAGAAAATGAAATTGGAACATGTGCTTCCATATGATCTATTATATACTATACAGTATGGCCATTATATAAACACATAAATCCTTAGCGGAACCAAACACAAACACACCTTCTTGTAATCATCCCCTTTGATTCCTCCCATGTTCTGCTGGATCATCTTAACAATGAGATCTGTAACAAATTTAGCAGAACAAAATAAAATCTTATGGTTACTGACTGTAAATTTGAGAAACCTTCAAAACATAACTCACATTTTCAAAGCACAAGAAAGTTCTTCTACCCTGTGCATATTACTTCAACAGGAGTAACATTTGTGAGAAAGCAAGTACGATTTAGTGTTTAACGATTGAAATGTTTGCTGTTGAAAGGTTAATTCTGAGAAACAAACAGTTATTTGTTCATTAATTTATCTGTTGCTATTAGTTTAGCATGTTTGAAGGGCATTGAAGTTTAGGTAAAAGGGTTATAGCAGTTGGCCATACACGTGCAATTAGAATCACAGTAGTTACAAACATTCACTGTTATACAGATTCGATTAATGTTAATCACAGACTTGTGTAAAGCACTGCAGGTGTCTGTTAAATGCTATGTTAACAGTGGCAATGACATCTGTCTTGTTGTCAGTGCTAATGCTACATTAGCATCTGTTACAAACCATCTGCTAAGCCTACATTTCTTTGTAATGTGTGTGTGTGTGTGTTTTCATGTTTTTCTATCCCAGTGGCGACTTCAACCTGAATGCACACTGACTCATGGGGACTCGTGTCACCACGAGGACCTAAATTAAGGGTCCCCATGAGGAAACAAGCTTATAAATCATACAGAAGGAGTTTTTTTGAAAATGTAAAAATGCAGAAAGTTTTGTGTGATGTTAGGGGTGATGTGATGGTTTAGAGGTAGGGTTAGTGTAAGGGGATAGAATATACAGTTTGTATAGTATAAAACCATTACGTCTATAGAGAGTCCCCAAAAAGATACTAAACCAGACGTGTGTGTGTGTGTATTTATACTCATGTATTAGGTTATAATAATTAATAATTTGTTACATTTATACAGCACTCAAATTGCTTTACATAAAAGGGGGGAATCTCCTCAACCGCCACCAATGTGCAGCATCCACCTGGATGATGCGACGGCAGCCATATTGCACCAGAACGCCCACCACACACCAGCTTATTGGTGGAGAGGAGACAGAGTGATGAAGCCAATCAGTATATGGGGATGATTATGACGCCATAATGATGGAAAGAGGCCGATGGGCAAATTTGGCCAGGATGATGGGGTTATGCCCCTACTCTTTTTTAAAGGACATCTTGGGATTTTTAATGACCACCGAGTCAGGACATCAGTTTAATGTCTTATCTAAATGAGGGTGCTTTTTTTGACAGAATAGTTTCCCTATTATTATACTAGGGCGTTAGGACCCACACAGACCACAGGGTGAGCACCCCCTGCTGGCCTCACTAACACCTCTTCCAGCAGCAGCTACATTTCTCAGGAGGTCTCCCATCCAGGTTATACACCACATGATTGCTATTTATAGTCTTCTACACACACACACACACACACACAACTTTGGTATTGTAAGTAGACCTTAGTGAAAAAAGCACTTAAAGTCACCAGTTTTTTTATGGCATATTGCAGTATTTATGTATTTATAAGTGATTCATCCATGCACATCATTATTTATCATTATCTAACTATCTAATCAATTCACGATGGGCAAAGTCAAGTCCACCCTACGACCACCCTTTCTTGTTAAAGAAGCCGTTCACTCTGATATATGTCACAATGGGGAAGAAAAGACTTTTGAAACTTCCATTTCATGCCTTTAATAAAATACTATAAAATGCTACATAAAAATTGCTAATAATTTTGATTAATATATATTAGCATAATGTACTGTGTATAACATATTTTTAAAGCTATAAGTAGGGTTGCAAAGGGGCTGAAAATGTCCAGTAAATTTCCAAAAACTTTCCAAAAGTTTACAAAAATCCTGCTCAGTCTCATCTATCATGTTTTACCTGATCTTAAAGGGTTAGTTCACCCAAAAATGAAAATTACCCCATGATTTACTTACCCTCAAGCCACCCTAGGTGTATATGACATTCTTCTTTCAGATGAATACAATCTGAGTTATATAAAAAAATGTCCTGACTAATCCAAGCTTTATAATGGCAGTAAATGGCAGCCCAAAATTTAAAGCCCAAAGTGCATTCATCCATTATAAAAGTAATTCACATGGCTCCAGGGGGTTAATAAAGGCTTTCTGAAGCGAATCGATGGGTTTGTGTAAGAAAAATATCCATATTTAACATTTACGTCACCTCTTTCAGGTTAGGGTGTTACTGACTGCAATAATGGAGAACTCACACAAAATTAAATGCATCTCCCTGAACCGCATACCTCTCCAGAAAACTTTCTGGATTTGTGTTTTCATTAAGACATTAGTTATCTTTATCAAACCATTTTACACACAATTTTCCTAACGAGGATAATGATTTGATAAACATACTAAATAATATCTTAATGAAAACGTTTTCTGGAATAAAGTTTAGGTTCAGAGAGCTTAGCAAACATCCTGACCTAAAATAATGAGTAATACACCATATTTCCAATACTCTTTCTTGCATGTAAAACAAGCACACACAAACACAAAGAGAACCTATACTGTACATAATCATGTATCTAATGATATAATGAGTGAATATGAATGATATAACAGTGTTCTTTCTGAAACGTCTCCTCCCCTAGTGGTGATTCTGTAGAAGTGAATAGCGCACTGTAATGCTCACGCACGAACATAAACAAACACTTAACCCTAAAACACCTTTGCATAAAAGGATAAGCTTCTTTACAGTTGTACTAAATTTAGCAGGTGTTTTTTTCTGGCATGACACCTTGCAGGGAGATCAACAGAACATGATCCAAAATATAACACCACAGCCAAGACTGTGCTTTAAAACCCTAACAGCACTGCAGGTCACTGATTCCTGCCCAGACCAAACAATATAACATTATGACAAAGCATAATTTACTCTGTTACTTACTGAATTGACCCAATAGGACTTTCCTGATAGTTTAAGTTATGCATGTAAACACATTTTGTAAGTTATCCACTGTAAAAAAAAAGGTGCTGCCTTAAATTTTAAAGTACAATAAACTTTAGTCATTTTAACTGACTTAGTTAAAAAAATGTGTTGAATCTTCTATAACTTATTTTGATTAATTAAAGCAATGTAAAAACAAATGTCATAAGTTATTGATCATATAATTTTTACTGTGTACACACAAGCAATATGTGCAGTGTTAAGTTGGCTGAACTTATATATGAGCCTCACTGACTAGCTTATTGCAGTGAAGAACTGTCCACTTAGAAAGAGAGTCTGACCAACCACAGTTTTTTGTGTGAATTCTTTTTTTAGTTTAAGGGTGGGCAAGACTAAACTAAAAGACCCAGCAGTCTCTGTAAAGGGCTGTAGATACAATATATTATAGATACAATATATATAATATTTTACCATTCAAAAGTTTGGGGGTCAATTACTTTTTTCTTTTTTTTTTTCTGGGAAGGAAATCAATACCTTTATTCAGCAAGGATTCATTAAACTGATCAAAAGTGACAGTACAGATGTTAATAATGTTACAAAGATTTATATTTCAAATAAATGCTGTACTTTTTAACTTTATATTAATCAAAAAAATCTGTAAAAAACAAACAAAGCAGAATATGTTTTAGTATATTTAGTATATTACAAATGTATTTAATTTGTTCTCTGTAGCTTTTTAATTATATTACCTCTTATATTATATTATACATCGTGTTACCATGAAAATCAAGCATTTACATTTCAGGGGGGCCATGTGTTGGTTGAGAATCTAAGTGCTTATATACTATTATAAATTATCAGGCAGATATATGTGTGTGAGATATGGCAACTCTTTATCTCAAACTGTGCATTTGTGTATAAGATAGAGCAAGAGAAGAAGAGAAAAAAAAGGGTATCACTGGTTATAATGGCATATGGTTAATCCTCTTACTGTGGTCTTGCAGTTGGGCAGTTAAGTGGTCCCACTCCCACCCCTCTAATGCTTTCTTTTTCCCTTTTCTCCCTTATTCTACAAAACCCTATTTCTTTCTTATTTAATCCTCACCCCCCTTTTCACGCACTCTCACTTCCTACCTCCCTTTTCCCACAGATACAACAAGCTACTCAAAAGCATTGAACAAATGAAGCAGGTGAAGCACATATGCAATGTTTATAGTACTGTGACCCTCTTTGACAGCAGTACGGTATGATATATTATATGACACGATGGCAAATACAGATAAACATTGACTAAACCACTGACTAACAGAGAGAATAGTCAAGTCACCTTCATTTATATAGCGCTTTTTACAATATACATTGTTTCAAAGCAGCTTTACAGTGATAACAGGAAAATAATGGAAGAGAGATTGTTTTGGCTGTACAGCAGCTCTAGAAGTAAAGTAAGTTTTTGATTGATTCATTTCTGTTGTAAAAAATCATTAGTTATTTACTTTGGGGACAATTACACAACACCATTTTCAACCAAAATAGAAAACTCTCAATGCGTTACGACCGCAGGTTTTGAAATCGTTTTGAAACGATACCGTTATCATCTTCGTGTAAACGTAAAAAAAAAACGGTGACGGCACGTAAGCATTACGCGTTTAGTCTGTAGGCAAGCGCATTTGAATACGTGTGTGCACAGGCGCGTAGTTTTTCTTTACAAATTACTTGTCTGGCATGCATAATACACCGTTTTTAGTCGTTTCCGATCATTTTGATCATGTTCTCAAGAGAGTAGTACTTCACATACACACACAGACAATGCCTGTATATAAGTGGGTCATATCACCCTGTCCTTCAATTACAGTGCAGATTTTTAAATCCAGTGATCATCAGTAATATTAAGCTTTATCTGGTCTGAGACGGAGGGAGTCCCCGGATTAAACCTCAGACTCAGACTGTGTACATTCACATCCCTCTATTCTTTCATCTGTCCATTCCTCAGATACAGTAGCATAAATGCGGTTAGATTAAACTCTATTATGTCTATTAAGCATAAATCCACCTTTTCCTTCACAGACAAAATGCCCCAACTGTGTGCATGTGAGCTGTGACTTATCTGGAAAATGAGTTGCAGACAGTCGGAATGGAGAAATATAGTGCTCTTTAACCTAAACCATGTGCTCAATATTACTGCTGTTTAATCCAGTAATCCAGCCTCAATTCTACATCAGAAGTACCTTTCTATAAGATCAAATCTGCAAAGAAACTGCGGAAGGATCTGTTAGTGGTTTGTGTTCGATTTATTTATGTCTGTAAATCCACACCTGCATGTTTACAGGTTAAAAACAGCATCCCATTTCTTAAAATGTGCTATTTTTAAGAAAGCAGTGGTTTAAAATCAGAAATGCTACAAAATGGTTATTTTGGAGTTGTTGGACGGTTGTTCACTTGGATGTTTTGTCAGGAGCAGGCATTCACTTTGCATGTACCTTTGGAGCATATGGCACTCATGTGGATTATCAGCTTACCTGATTGGGCAGGTGACTCATAGAGCAGATTGGCTAATTGGTTAGGCTGCAGGGACTTAACCATGCAATCCTATTGTACTCTAAAAACACACACACACACACACACACACACACACAAGCGCTCCTCTCGTGTTCAACATGCTGACCTCAAAAAGAAATCCACCTGACAACAGCCTGACCTTAAAATTTCATTTCTGTGAAGGCATATACCATTATATATATAATAATGTTTAGTATATATATATACACTCACCTAAAGGATTATTAGGAACACCATACTAATACTGTGTTTGACCCCCTTTCGCCTTCAGAACTGCCTTAATTCTACGTGGCATTGATTCAACAAGGTGCTGAAAGCATTCTTTAGAAATGTTGGCCCATATTGATAGGATAGCATCTTGCAGTTGATGGAGATTTGTGGGATGCACATCCAGGGCACGCAGCTCCCGTTCCACCACATCCCAAAGATGCTCTATTGGGTTGAGATCTGGTGACTGTGGGGGCCATTTTAGTACAGTGAACTCATTGTCATGTTCAAGAAAACAATTTGAAATGATTCGAGCTTTGTGACATGGTGCATTATCCTGCTGGAAGTAGCCATCAGAGGATGGGTACATGGTGGTCATAAAGGGATGGACATGGTCAGAAACAATGCTCAGGTAGGCCGTGGCATTTAAACGATGCCCAATTGGCACTAAGGGGCCTAAAGTGTGCCAAGAAAACATCCCCCACACCATTACACCACCACCACCAGCCTGCACAGTGGTAACAAGGCATGATGGATCCATGTTCTCATTCTGTTTAAGCCAAATTCTGACTCTACCATCTGAATGTCTCAACAGAAATCCAGACTCATCAGACCAGGCAACATTTTTCCAGTCTTCAACTGTCCAATTTTGGTGAGCTCGTGCAAATTGTAGCCTCTTTTTCCTATTTGTAGTGGAGATGAGTGGTACCCGGTGGGGTCTTCTGCTGTTGTAGCCCATCCGCCTCAAGGTTGTGCGTGTTGTGGCTTCACAAATGCTTTGCTGCATACCTCGGTTGTAACGAGTGGTTATTTCAGTCAAAGTTGCTCTTCTATCAGCTTGAATCAGTCGGCCCATTCTCCTCTGACCTCTAGCATCAACAAGGCATTTTCGCCCACAGGACTGCCGCATACTGGATGTTTTTCCCTTTTCACACCATTCTTTGTAAACTCTAGAAATGGTTGTGCGTGAAAATCCCAGTAACTGAGCAGATTGTGAAATACTCAGACCGGCCCGTCTGGCACCAACAACCACGCCACGCTCAAAATTGCTTAAATCACCTTTCTTTCCCATTCTGACATTCAGTTTGGAGTTCAGGAGATTGTCTTGACCAGGACCACACCCCTAAATGCATTGAAGCAACTGCCATGTGATTGGTTGATTAGATAATTGCATTAATGAGAAATTGAACAGGTGTTCCTAATAATCCTTTAGGTGAGTGTATATATATATATATATATATATATATATACAGTACTGTGCAAAAGTCAAATAAGCCAGTTATTTATATATTTTACTGTATTGTGTCAGTAGGAAAAATCAGTTTACATTTCCAAACATTCATTTTGCAATTAATTGTAATAATCCAGTGAGATTTTTATTTATTGAGATCAGATCATACCGGCTGCTATCAGACTTCTTGTGCATAGTTTTTTTTTTTTTTTTTATCTCACTGGATTATTACAATTAATTGCAAAATTAATGTTTGGAAATGTAAACTGATATTTCCTACTGACACACTACAGTAAAAAATATAAATAACTGGCTTAAAAACATTTTTCGTGTGAAAATACCAACCTGCCTAAGACTTTTGCACAGTACTGTATATATATACTAAACATTACTGCCCAGGAAAAAAGACACAGTTCACTGAAGCCAATAGTGGGGCATGTTGTCACATGATATGGGATAATTAGTCAGAGTGAAACCTACCATTAAACAGTCTATAGGCTTTCAAAAACTAAAATAACTGCACAAAGCAATTCATTATAATTATTATTGCTGATATGTACAAAAATGCCAACCCCAATAAAAATGAGACTAAAAATGGCCAAATTCTCTGTGTGACAGCTAACCCAGGTGTCACAATACAGTGTAATGTAACAGTTAGGCCTATACAATGGTACGGTATGTTGCACACAATTGCAGTCTCTATGCACCCCTCATTAACTCACTGATTAAAACATCATTTTTTGAATTACACCTGGAAATCTGTACATTAATGAACTCTCCAGTGCTATTATAGTGGTCAGACTCCCTTTCTCCAGCTTACTACACACAGTACAGTAACAAACCACTGCAATCTTATCCAGTGTATCATTTCCAAACCAACGTATAGGTTCTGCAAGTTCAGAAAGCAAAAGAATGATGAATATGATTCATAAGCAGATCACTGAGTGCATCCAGGCATAACAATACACATCATAAATGGCAAGCTGTGTTAACATTTATTCCTTAAAACTCACTTCTATTAGTTTTTGTTACACTCTAAAAAGTGATCAGTTGATTTAACTTTAAAATAGTGAGGAAACCTGTTGCCTTAAAATTATTAAGTAAATAAACTTCATGCTAAATTGAAAAAAATAAGTTATGTGGAATTGTTTGCCAACTTAGAGTCAGACCGCTGCCTTCTGAAAATCAGCATCCTCAGAAACACTTTTAACAACTTATAACGGCATATAGTTCATCATAACATCGTAATATACATCATATTCATAATTCACTCACTATATTGCTAAATGTACACAATTTTTCATTTCAACAAAAAAATATACCGGGATAACCTGGCTTCTCTTGAGACTTGCCTGCTTCATAGCGGTCATAGTTAATGATATGCTAAATCTGTCCGCACGTTGACGTGATTGCTTACAAGGTAGTTTGTGACGTAAAGAAACACCGGCGATTTCAAACAGCATTTTTGAAACTGTCTTTGGTTCACTGAAGTTTTTAGAAGAAAATACTCAGCAATGGTGTTGACTTATGAATTTGCACATGGTTTGTCTTAAAGCATATTAAAAACACCACATAAACATAAACAACATTAGCTTGATTTTCACAACAGGGGGTCTATAAAGCAACAGTTTTCAATAACGGAAGAATATGTAAAAGTATAGCATTTGTGGTAAAAGCTAAAAATTAACATGATAAATAGCTGGCTGACTTATCCATTTGTTGACATGAGATGTAAAGATTCAGATGTAATTAACATATATTTGATCAACGTTATAATGAAACCATCATATTTAAAAATATGATATTAATCATATTATATAATAAAATATATTTATTTGTTACTACTGTAAAATTATATTAGATTAGTATATGGGATCTCATTCAATGCTTTCAGAATCTTTACTTTTTTAAAATAATATGATTTCTGTATTTTTAAAATGAACATATTTTAATGACTTTTTAATGAAAAAATAAAATGAAAATAGTACAATTTTTGCTAAAGTGATTGGTTTGAACAAGTATTAACTTAGACATTATTTAAAACATATTATTTTAGCTAAAGTAAATAAATTGTGCCTTTTTCTCCATGCTGGTGAGCCTTTTACCCCTTGTGTGGGGTAAAAGGCCAACCTTGTCACCACGATTTTAAACACACAAACCACTTTTATGATGTATTTTTCACACAAAATATGTTGCTCCATCAGTGCATATATTTTTTTTCTGCAATCATATATGGGAGTAGTGAAAAGCACATTTTTCTTAAGGTGTGCCTTTAGCCTTGTACCCTACAACAGTCATTTATGCATAATTAAGTGACATGTTAAGTCCAAGTATTGTAACTCACACTCAGAATGTGTTGTCTGCATTTAACCCATCCAAGTTAGTGCACACGTTATGAGTAGTAGGCTAAGTAGTGAACACACACTGAAAGCCGTGGGCACATAGACCCAGAGCAGTGGGCAGCCATTTTGCTGTGGCACCCAAGAAAAGATTGGGGGTTAGGTTCTTTGCTCAAGGGCACCTCAGTCATTTTCCTGCCAGGATTGAGAATCAAACCTGCAACCTTAGGGTTACCAGTCTGACTCTCTAACCATTAGGCCATGACTGCCCACGAGTGATTAACCCTAAACATTAAAAACACTAAGTACATGTTACTAATTAATATTACTCGGTACTAATTTGTGTAATTATTACACTGTAACAAGGACTCCTTAAAATAAAATGTTACCAAAGTTTAAGGAATGAGTGTTAAACGGCTTGCCACACGATGCCTAAGACTTCACTATCTGATACTAAGGCAGGCACTTGCAATATTAATCTATCAAAAGTCTATAACGCACTTCTGTAAGTAGCCTATATGCCTATATGCCTATTGCCATGTGAATTTGATACACGCGCAAGAATGAGGAAAACTTTTGCGCGTTCTCAAAGCCGGTGTACATCTCACCTTTGGGGAAAGGGTTGGGCTGAACCACGTACAGAAACGCGTGGACCATGTGGAAAAGAACACCGATGGGACCCGGTTCATAATACGCGTGCGTTTCGTACACCACCGACGGCACGAAGCCAAAGTCCAATGGAGCTCTGAACATCGAATCATGGTGCTCGTCCCGGGCTTCGCTGCTCGTGAGACCCCAGCACATCACCAGCACGAGCCCTACTTTCCACCACATGTCCATCAGTCCTTTTCGCGGGATGATTTTGGTTATTAACGGGAGGGAAAGTGAAGGGAAGAAAAGGACAGATTAAGTGAGACAAAAGTATATTTGTTTGAAATGCTCTCTAGTCCTCGACATTAAAAAATAAAAATCAGAAGAAGAAAAAATGAACCCGGGACGCATAAAAAAAATAAAAATATTCCAGCTTGTGCGTTTATTCCCCGTTTCCTTCTGATGGCTTCATGGTAAACATCCCTGCGGTCTGGATAGCTCAGGATGAGCTGAGTGTTTGTCTGCCCTGCGCCTCCCGCTGCGCGCTCCACTTCTGTCTGGTGGCCGGTGGAGTCTCTGTGCACGCGCACTGGAAATGGCTTTAGAAGGAAATCATGTATTTTAGCCACTACAGTGTCTTCTCTAAAATTGTGCAAAGCATATAACGGTCCAACAACATTACAGACAATACTGTCAATAAATGAACCATGTGGCACAAGGGGGATTTGTATTAAAAATAACAGATTTCAGCTTTTGCCAAATATGAAGATCACAAAACTATTAATTTATTAATTGATTCATTCATTCATTCATATACAGTGTATATATAGTCTTGACTTCTTCTTTTAGGCTATCCCAATGACATTGTACTGTAATTTGTTGAAAGTCCAAATCCTGTCCAGTCTCTTGCAATATATACACTCACCTAAAGGATTATTAGGAACACCTGTTCAATTTCTCATTAATGCAATTATCTAATCAACCAATCACATGGCAGTTGCTTCAATGCATTTAGGGGTGTGGTCCTGGTCAAGACAATCTCCTGAACTCCAAACTGAATGTCAGAATGGGAAAGAAAGTTCATGGTTGTTGGTGCCAGACGGGCCGGTCTGAGTATTTCACAATCTGCTCAGTTACTGGGATTTTCACGCACAACCATTTCTAGAGTTTACAAAGAATGGTGTGAAAAGGGAAAAACATCCAGTATGCGGCAGTCCTGTGGGCGAAAATGCCTTGTTGATGCTAGAGGTCAGAGGAGAATGGGCCGACTGATTCAAGCTGATAGAAGAGCAACTTTGACTGAAATAACCACTCGTTACAACCGAGGTATGCAGCAAAGCATTTGTGAAGCCACAACACGCACAACCTTGAGGCGGATGGGCTACAACAGCAGAAGACCCCACCGGGTACCACTCATCTCCAAAATAGGAAAAAGAGGCTACAATTTGCACGAGCTCACCAAAATTGGACAGTTGAAGACTGGAAAAATGTTGCCTGGTCTGATGAGTCTCGATTTCTGTTGAGACATTCAGATGGTAGAGTCAGAATTTGGCGTAAACAGAATGAGAACATGGATCCATCGTGCCTTGTTACCACTGTGCAGGCTGGTGGTGGTGGTGTAATGGTGTGGGGGATGTTTTCTTGGCACACTTTAGGCCCCTTAGTGCCAACTGGGCATCGTTTAAATGCCACGGCCTACCTGAGCATTGTTTCTGACCATGTCCATCCCTTTATGACCACCATGTACCCATCCTCTGATGGCTACTTCCAGCAGCATAATGCACCATGTCACAAAGCTCGAATCATTTCAAATTGGTTTCTTGAACATGACAATGAGTTCACTGTACTAAAATGGCCCCCACAGTCACCAGATCTCAACCCAATAGAGCATCTTTGGGATGTGGTGGAACGGGAGCTTCGTGCCCTGGATGTGCATCCCACAAATCTCCATCAACTGCAAGATGCTATCCTATCAATATGGGCCAACATTTCTAAAGGATGCTTTCAGCACCTTGTTGAATCAATGCCACGTAGAATTAAGGCAGTTCTGAAGGCGAAAGGGGGTCAAACACAGTATTAGTATGGTGTTCCTAATAATCCTTTAGGTGAGTGTATATATGTGCCAATTTGTATTGTTAAAAGTGATAAATGTGTTGTCGTGTGCATTTTCAATCATTCTCCTCAAAATCTTAACCATAGTTTACATCTGAAAATACTGACAAACTACAATGTTATATTGAATACGTGGCTAAACATTTTGACTATCTTGTTTGTGAACAATGACACAAGGACTTGTCATTTTGAATGGCACTGATGTTCATTGACATAAAAACTTACTTTTGAGAGATGAACTAAGGATTTTGAGCAAGTTATAGGCTTTTGAAGGTTGTTCATTGTGTGGTGCTGTTTGTACGAGTCGTTTCGATGAATAAACTTACTCGTTTGCAAATGTTAAGGATGACTGCGACTGTGAAAAACTGTAATTTGTTAGATCTATTGTGCATGGTTATCAGACTCTTTTCATAGTCTACTGATTCTTAATGCCTTAGTAATGAACAGTCAAAGAATGATGATGACTGTTATGATAACTGAGGTCACAACTTCAGAGCCATGAAAAGTTTAACTACCAGTCATTTTCACATAAATACATGGTCCTATTCACTTCATAGAGTCAAAAAGTCAAATGTGTTAAAAAACAGCAACTCCAGACTCTGCCAAGACACTAGCTGACAGTCCTCTTCCCTGAAATGTCCCACAGCTACATTTGGAACAGCTGAAAAGCCTCTGTGCGGTTGTGTGTGCATGGACATGAATACCAACAAACAGAACTGAGAGTAAGAAGAAAAAAAAACAGACAGAGAAAGAGGCCACAATTTGTATTATGTCAAACATCACAACCAAATTTGATGTGAACACACACACACACACACACTATCTTTGTGGGGACTCTCCATAGGCATAATGGTTTTTATACTGTACAAACTATATTCTATCCCCTTACACTACCCCTACCCATCACACAAAACTTTAGGCATTTTTACATTTTCAAAAAAACTAATTATGTAGGATTTATAAGCTTGTTTCCTCATGGGGACCTCAATTTAGGTCTCCACGGTGACACGAGTACCCATGAGTCAGTGTGCATTCAGGTTGAAGTCCCCACTGGTATAGAAAACACACACACACACACACACAGATCAAGTGTAACTAGGACAATAACAGGGCAAAATCATGATTATACAACTGTTTTATTGTCTTTAAACAATAATATATCTTATTTTAATTATAATATTTAATAGGCCTATGCTCTGAGACGAGTCTCTCAAAATTCAGCTACAGTCACATGAATTCTTAATTTTTAGAATTTAGAATTCTTCAAAATCTAATCTAAACCTGGATATAAACAGTTTATGATTAAAAATGAAAGAATAAAATATACAAATGCATAACAGTTTACACATGTAACCTATGTGCAAGGGGTAATGTAATGTGCTAAAGAGGCATACAGGTAATATGAATGAATAAGAGATTTTTAAATATCTGAAGAAACATTGTTATATAAAATACAAAATATAAAATATGTTTAAGATGCTGTGTTTCAAATCTATTTAACATGATGCACTGTATTTTTAAAGATATTAGGAGATTTTTAATCCAGTTTTAAATACTTACCTCACAATGGTATTCATTAATTCTGTGATCTAATTTTACACACATTCCAAGTCAAAATCTCAATCGGTTTAGTGTTCAGATCTCTATGGTTTTAGCACAGATCAAGTTTAGCGTTACATAATCTTTAGGTGACTATTTTTGGCTTGGGGTTGGAGAGGTTGGATTTAATCCAGTCCTTGACAACTACATCACCTCACACTTTTGCCGCCACTATTCAGTGGACAGTTGTTGAAAAAGAATATTCAATAAAATTAAAAAAGATGTCATTGCTTATTACAAGACATACAGTGAAAAGTGATCAAGAGAATGTTAAGTTGGTTTTACAGCTTCAGGTGTCAGTGGGGATTTCCATTTTAATAACTAAAGCGTTGATGAGAAAGCAGTCTGTTGAGTGGCTGTGCAAACAGACACTTAATTAAAAAAGGTGCAAAAAAATGAGAACTTCATGAGGTGTGTGTACCTTTATCCTTCATATGTGTGTTTGAGTGATTTAACTTTTGTGTAGCATGCAAGGAATTCAGGAATATATTTTTATTATAAAAAATATAATAATTCTATACAGGGAGTGCAGAATTATTAGGCAAGTTGTATTTTTGAGGATTAATTTTATTATTGAACAACAACCATGTTCTCAATGAACACAAAAAACTCAATATCAAAGCTGAATATTTTTGTATCAATATTTTAAGTAGTTTTTAGTTTTAGCTATTTTAGGGGGATATCTGTGTGTGCAGGTGACTATTACTGTGCATAATTATTAGGCAACTTAACAAAAAACAAATTTATACCCATTTCAATTATTTATTTTTACCAGTGAAACCAATATAACATCTCAACATTCACAAATACACATTTCTGACATTCAAAAACCAAACAAAAACAAATCAGTGACCAATATAGCCACCTTTCTTTGCAAGGACACTCAAAAGCCTGCCATCCATGGATTCTGTCAGTGTTTTGATCTGTTCACCATCAACATTGCGTGCAGCAGCAACCACAGCCTCCCAGACACTGTTCAGAGAGGTGTACTGTTTTCCCTCCTTGTAAATCGCACATTTGATGATGGACCACAGGTTCTCAATGGGGTTCAGATCAGGTGAACAAGGAGGCCATATCATTAGATTTTCTTCTTTTATACCCTTTCTTGCCAGCCACGCTGTGGAGTACTTGGACGCGTGTGATGGAGCATTGTCCTGCATGAAAATCATGTTTTTCTTGAAGGATGCAGACTTCTTCCTGTACCACTGCCTGAAGAAGGTGTCTTCCAGAAACTGGCAGTAGGACTGGGAGTTGAGCTTGACTCCATCCTCAACCCGAAAAGGCCCCACAAGCTCATCTTTGATGATACCAGCCCAAACCAGTACTCCACCTCCACCTTGCTGGCGTCTGAGTCGGACTGGAGCTCTCTGCCCTTTACCAATCCAGCCACGGGCCCATCCATCTGGCCCATCAAGACTCACTCTCATTTCATCAGTCCATAAAACCTTAGAAAAATCAGTCTTGAGATATTTCTTGGCCCAGTCTTGACGTTTCAGCTTGTGTGTCTTGTTCAGTGGTGGTCGACTTTCTGCCTTTCTTACCTTGGCCATGTCTCTGAGTATTGCACACCTTGTGCTTTTGGGCACTCCAGTGATGTTGCAGCTCTGAAATATGGCCAAACTGGTGGCAAGTGGCATCTTGGCAGCTGCACGCTTGACTTTTCTCAGTTCACGGGCAGTTATTTTGCGCCTTGGTTTTTCCACACGCTTCTTGCGACCCTGTTGACTATTTTGAATGAAACGCTTGATTGTTCGATGATCACGCTTCAGAAGCTTGGCTATTTTAAGACTGCTGCATCCCTCTGCAATATATCTCACTATTTTTGACTTTTCTGAGCCTGTCAAGTCCTTCTTTTGACCCATTTTGCCAAAGGAAAGGAAGTTGCCTAATAATTATGCACACCTGATATAGGGTGTTGATGTCATTAGACCACACCCCTTCTCATTACAGAGATGCACATCACCTAATATGCTTAATTGGTAGTAGGCTTTCCAGCCTATACAGCTTGGAGTAAGACAACATGCATAACGAGGATGATGTGGTCAAAATACTCATTTGCCTAATAATTCTGCACTCCCTGTATAACGATCAGGCATAACATTATGACAGGTGAAGTGAATAACACTGATTATCTCTTCATCACGGCACCTGTTAGTGGGTGGGATATATTAGGCAGCAAGTGAACATTCTGCATTCGAAAACCTAGGTAGCTGACGTGTTGCCTCGCTGCTTTATCAGGCAATGACTTGTGAGGCAGCATTTGCGCACGAAGGCACCTCACAAAACTGATTTCGGACAGACTTCTGAGGCAGCGTAACAGTTTAATGATCTACAGCAAAGTAGCGCGAGCTTTGGTGAGAACTAAACAAATATTTGATTACTACAGTAGTAATTTCTTGCTAGAAATGACATCAGAAGTGGAAAATGTTGGTCAAAAACATAAGTTTACACCCAAACTGACCAGCAACTCAAACTTTCAGACGCCATCTTTCTTTTTCTAGCTCAACTGTCACCGAATGGAACACATACAGTTGTGGGATATCAAAGACAGCGAAGGATGCATCTAAAATCGATCAGATGTAGGGAGGCAGGAAGTGAAGCTAACATTGGATTCGGACGTGATGCCTTGATGCCTTCCTACCTTGAAATGTGTCCTTTGAAGGCAGCATGTTCCAGTTTTTGGACGCAGCCTTTGTCCTCAAAGTTGATGTGTTAGAAGCAGGAAAATTGGGCAAGGGAAAGGATTTGAGCAAGTTTGACAAGGGCCAAATTGTGATGGCTGGACGACTGCATCTCCAAAACTGCAGCTCTTGTGGGGTGTTCCCGGTCTGCAGTGGTCAGTATCTATCAAAAGTGGTCCAAGGAAGGAACAGTGGTGAACCGGCGACAGGGTCATGGGCGGCCAAGGCTTATTGATGCACGTGGGGAGCGAAGGCTGGCCCGTGTGGTCCGATCAAACAGACGAGCTACTGAAGCTCAAATTGCTCAAGTCAATGCTGCTTCTGATAGAAAGGTGTCAGAATACACAGTGCATCGCAGTTTGTTGCGTATGGGGCTGCATAGCCGCAAACCAGCCAGGGTGCCCATGTTGACCCGTCCACTGCTGAATGCGCCAACAGTGGGCACGTGAGCATTAGAACAGGACCACGGAGCAATGGAAGAAGGTGGCCTGGTCTGATAAATCACGTTTTCTTTTACATTACGTGGATGGCTGGGTGCGTGTGCGTCGCTTACCTGGGGAACACATGACACCAGGATGCACTGTAGGAAGAAGGCAAGCCGGCGGAGGCAGTGTGATGATTTAGGCAATGTTCTGCTGAGAAACCTTGGGTCCTTCCATCCATGTGGATGTTACTTTGACACGTACCACCTACCTAAGCATTGTGGTAGACTATGTACACCCTTTTATGGAAACGGTATTCCCAGGTGGCTGTGGCCTCTTTCAGCAGGATAATGCGCCCTGCCACAAAGCAAAAATGGTTCAGGAATGGTTTGAGTTTGAGGTGTTGACTTGGCTTCCAAATTGGATTCCAAATCCCAGATCTCAATCGAATCAAGCGTCTGTGTGATGTGCTGAACAAACAAGTCCGATCCATGGAGGCCCCATCTCGCAACTTACAGGACTTAAAGGATCTGCTGCTAACATCTTGGTGCCAGATACCACAGCACACCTTCAGGGGTCTAGAGGAGTCCATGCCTCGAAGGGTCAGGGCTGTTTTGGCAGCAAAAGGGGGACCAACACAATATTAGGTCATAATGTTTTGCCTGGTCGGTATATATATATATATATATATATATATATATATATATATATATATATATATATATATATATATATATATATATATATATTAGAGCATTGTAACCTTATCTGGTGTCTTATGAAATCATTCAGGTTTCATTAGGGTTACGACATTAACAACAACAAAGGTAGAAAACAACAAAACTTTAATTAACACAAAACCCTGATTTCTCTCCCCAATTCCGTCTCTGAAACATCCCATACAAGGGGTGTGACATCGTCATTCCTCTTCATTTACTACAGAAAACACAAGTTTGTAAGAACCTTAGATGCTAAAGCCAATATGGGTACATAAACACACTGAAAACAACAAACTGATATTGACCAGTGAGAAAACAGTAGTGAAGTCCAGCAGTGTGGAAAGAAATTGGATGGTTGTCTTTTTCAGTATTTCCAAATAAATGGATATGAGTATGTATTACAAAGGTTCAGTCAAGCAAAACCATCTTTTTGACTACTGATCCAGCCAAACTTCAACCTTATTTCAAAAGTCAAAAGGTGATTTAACCCCTGGGAATGCACAGGCAGTTACATTAAAAAGCAAAACAAAACCAAACATTGCTTGCTTATAGTGGTCTCTCTTTCAAAAATAAGAAAAAGTATTTCTAACATAAGTGTTTCAAATGCAAAAACAATGAGAAATGCTCTTTGACATCATTTTGGCAGTTTAAGTCAAGTGAATGCTTCTGAAATGTTTTGAAATGTGTTTGCGTTTGATGCGTAAATGATTCCTTGGCATATGTGATATTTTCAACTTAATACAACTGAGCACCTTACGTAATGTGACAGCCTTATATGATGACTGTCGACATGTTGCCTTGAGAGTAAATTGTCAGACTGAATGCCACCATATTACAAAGAAAAGCAGTTACAGCCACACATTTGTAATACAAGTAATACAAATTCCTAATTCAGTCCAAAAAAAAAAACCCAACTTAAATTCTGACCTCCAGTACTACTAAGAGATATATTAGTGGTTCACAATTTTCTTTTAAGACAGTGTGGTCTGTTATGCAAAGCAAATGTATAAAAATGATTCTCTATGATGATAATGCACTCCAATAAGTTCTATACATGTATTATTACTGATCATGGGCACTGGTTTAGAAGTTGGTTATTATGAAATTTTGACTCATTGTTATTCGCTTACATTACTGGCTTCTGATGCTCATAGATCTGTAAAAACATTGGGGGTCAACAGAGGCCTTTTTTCAAATGCTCTCAAGATATTAGCTTTGCTTTGGTCAAGATTCTGACTTTTGGAATGTTGTTAATTGACTATTTAGTATCTGTTTCAGACTTTCCATCCCTAAATGGAAAATATTGAATTCCTTAATTTTAGCTGGCAAATCGCATTATGCTACTGGACTATTCAGTTTTATGTTTCCATGCGTCTATCTTGCATTAATCTATGATCCTTTCATTCAGATGCAGACTTATAAAACACTTATTCTACGATGTAAATCAATCAGCATATCACAAACATGCGTTTTAGCACAGTGTCACATACTCATAATGGCCCTTTAAAAGGTCCTTACCTCAGACGATGCAAAACTTTTTTTTTTTTCTTCGATGGAAACCCTGACTTCAAACTCAAATACAGAACAGTCTTAAAAATATAAATAAATAAAAATGTGATAAGGTATTTTAGCCTGCTGCCTGCTTTCACTCAAAGACACAAAGAAAATCTGCATAACACACCTGTAAATTACAAAACTACACTTCAGTATTGACTGCCAATGAACATGGTGATATGTCAAACGAAAAGTCTTTAGACGGAAATTAAGGATTGTAGATCTGAGGGGACACTTCCAAATACAGAAAATGTGAATGAAGAAAATAATTTTTAAACCCAGTTTTGTCAGATGTTTTGGAGCACTGCAGATCAAATTTTCATGATTATTTGAATCCTACCAAATTGAATAGTTTTTTTTTTTCCACACATGAATCTGTAATTTTAGAATATAATCCATCCCTTTCTCTCTTTTTCTTCAGTCCATGCCCTCATTAAAAGAAGAGCACAGTGACCACTGAACCAAGGTCTCCCCCGCCGTCCAAAGGTGACTTCCGCTGGTGATCTTGAAGCTTTGAAACTTTACTGGGTGGATTCCACATGAGTAAAACTATGTGTGTGTTGATATGATTGACTGTGTATGAGTGCGTTTAAGTCTTAAATAAATTAGGTGCATCATTTATTAATAAATATCCTGCAGTTCCTCGCTGTCCCATTCCTACGAGCTCAAGTTCAAATGTCAAACGAATCAAGCTGGCAGAGAGGGCGGGCATTTCAGTGCATACCTGGCATAAAACTTGAGTTGTTAATATCAGTCGATACGGTTACCGCAGATAGTAAAGCGGTCAATCTCCAGCAAGTCTTTTTTGGGCGCCCTGTGTTTAAACTCAGCATCGTCCTGAATAAGGCTTTTATCTTCTGATTCATCTGGTGTAGTGAGGAACTGATCTGATTCGCTGGTGGGGAGCTGAGGGGCGGGGCATTCATCCCTTTGGGTGGGTTGAGTGGTGACTGATGCAGACATGCCCTCCTCCGCTGGCTCACCTTCAGAGGGGGTGTGAACACAATTAGTCAGTGAGAACAAACCCTTTATAAGACTTTCAGACTTTTTTTCCTCTCTGTTTTCAGGGTTTCTTGTGTGTTACCTGGTGGTTCTCGTGTGTGTTTGGTACGGTTTGCTCTGCTGGACACTCTGCTGGGAGCTGCAGAGGGGGGATTTTGAAACAGCTTTTCCTCCATTTTTGCCTCTTTCACATACATACAGGATTTCCCCAACAACAAAATACTGTTCAGCACCTTCAGGGTGATCATTCTGAATAAACACACAGAAACACACAGACTCAGTGCAACATTTGGATTATATACATTACTGTTCAAAAGTGTGCAATTTATCAGTACGATAAAAAAAAAAAAAAAGATCCTTATGTTCCTGAAAGCAGCATTTGGTAACACTTTAGTTTAGGGTCCAATTCTCACTATTAATTAGTTGCTTATTAGCATGCATATTACTAGGATATTGGCTGTTTATTAGTACTTATAAAGCACATATTAAAGCCACAATATATAATTTTTCGCCGCTAGAGGTCGCTTATTCAAAACAAAGGCGTAGCTTGACGTAGCTAGCCTTGATTTCGCAGAGCTTTTATTATGCCGCGGACGACCGCTTCTGCTTTTTCCTGTCATGCATATGTGGGGTAATGCAGCGCTGTTTTATCATATTAGATACATTATTTGAGGGTGTTGAAAGTTGTTATAATGCTACTTTGTGCATTCGCTCTGCGACTACTATGAGACGCACACTGCAGTAAGCTAGATCGATATCAGGCATGGTAAAACATGGTACTCGCAGTAAATCAAGAAAACAAGATTTAAACAATAAGACTAACTGTGTTGAGCTATATATTCTGTCTATGAATGTATCCAAACAGTTGCTCACCTTACGAATAAAACACAATATAGTAAAGCAGCTTTGGTGTTTCCGCGGTGTACCCAACGGAAATCGAGGGTAACGAGGGTATGATGTCATTGATAGGCATTAAAATAAGATTAAAATATCCAAAAACCACTAGAACAATGTTATATATTTTGTTGACTTGTGTACTTACATTATCCCAAATGCTTCAAAGAATGTTTAAATCCAGAGAAATAAGCAATTTTAACCAGGACTGTCCTGGTTAAAATTGCTTATTTCTCTGGATTTAAACATTCTTTGAAGCATTTGTAACTTTTCCGTCCACTAGAGAAGCAGCAGGACCGAGTGTTGTGGGAGCTGAACAAGGCCGCTGGAGCGATTGCGCAACACACGCCTCGCGAGCAGCGGGACTTTTATTATGCCACAGTTGCCGGCGCCATTTCTGCTTTTCCGGTCATGAGTACAAGGTAACGCAGCACTGTTTATCATATTAGATACATTTGAGTGTGTTGAAAATTATGTTATGACGTTACTCTGTGCGCTCGCTCAGCTGAGTAAAGCGTTTCTGCTAAATAAAACCGGAAACCGGGTAACGCAGATATGGCGCAATTGACAGGCGACTTCCTCACACGTCCCGGTTCCTTGGTTAAAATAGCAATTTTCTCACGATTTACAAATAGTTGGAAACATTTGGGATATTGTAAGTACTCAATTGAACAAAATATATAAAATATATACATATAACATATATATAATGTTACATAGTGCACCTTTATGAGTGAGAATTGGACCTAAACTAAAGTGTGACCCTGTATTTTAAGGGTTAGTTGCATGTAATCATGCATAGATTATAGTTATTACTACAGTAACTACATGTTACATAAAGTATTACCAAATATTATTATAATTTAAAAGAATGTTTTTCTATTTTATTATATTTGTCATTTATTCCTATGATGGAAAAGCTAAATTTTCAGCATCATTACTGCAATCGTCAGTGATTTTTTTTTAGAAATCTTTCTAATATGCTGAAGAACTATCACAGTTAGAAATGGTTGTGCTGCTTAATGAAGCGTGAAAATTGTGTTTCCTTTGAGGAACAGAAAGTTTGAAGAAATATTTATTTGAAATAAAAATAGTTTTTAACATTATTAATCTTTAGTGCCATTTTTAATTAATTTAATGTATCCCTGCAGAATACAAGTATTAATTTATTTAAAGAAAAAACATTGATGCCAAAAAAAATATTAAATTAAAATGAATACATTTAGAAAATGTTAAAAAAAAGAAATACTTTATTTAAATTAAATGCATATATTTCTTAAAATATAATTGATTAAAAAACTACTTTTGAACTGGTACAAATATTGTGAACTCATACCCCAGGTAGAAGAGCACGACACATACAATGGACAGAGAGCCCTGGATCTTCACAGAACTGGTCACCACCCGGATCAACTGTTAATCACATACTACATAAGTATACCTGTAATAACAGTTACTTCGCACAGTACCTTTACTGTTAATGGCTTTAAAAGTATTGAAAAATACAGCTTGTGCAAGTAAATACAGTGCAGTTTACAAGAGTCACTTTAAATGGGTCAGGTTTGTGTAAAAAAACTACCTAGTAAGGCATATTAACAAGAGCTGTGCAGCAAACTGACACATTTTTTATTTTTGTTGCTTTTACATTGTACTGTATGATAGATTTGGTATTGTCATTGTGATGAAATAAAGAGGAGGCAGGTTACCAGTAAAGCAAGAGGAAGAGGAATGAAGCCCATCCTCCTGGACACACTGTCACTGTAGTCTGTGTATGCCTGGAAAACACACACATATATCAGTATCTGATTAATACAGCTGGATGAAATGCTCTTCAATGTGATCAGAACAGGACGAGACAAGCCACTAAAAAAAATCATGCCTTTCAATTCAAATAATCAATCTTTGATACATAATTCGACATTTTGTCATACACTTCAGATAATGTTCGGAAGATTACAGTCTTGCTTAAAAGGGGTCTTTGATATGATAAATTCACATGCAAACTTACATTTTTCTGTCTGCTGCTGACCAGATCAAAGGCCAAGCTAGCTCTGTATTCACTGTAGACCTGCACAAACACACACACACAGTTACAAGGAATTATGACTTGCGATTCATTAACTGAGTCAAATATTAAATCATTAAACTAAAAAGATTCAGTAAAAGGTACATTAGAATGATTCCATCAAACCATCTTTTGAAAGGTTCTTTAAAGGGTTAGTTCATCAATGTTAGTACATTCATCAACACACACATCAGTTATGGTAAACGGAAGCTCAAGCATGTTTGCTTGACATGCAAGAACCAATGAGGTTCACTCTTGTGTGTTACGCAGCACATTTGAGCTTCCGCAAAAACCAATGAGGTTTGTTCTCACGAGTCAAACAAGTACGGTTGAGCTTCTGTTTATGTTCGCTGATGAATGTTTATTTGTGAATTAAATTTCATCTGTTCATCATATAAAGCTATTCAGGCTCTTCCGAAAATTTGGACTAAATCGCTTGATTCATATGGATTAGTTTTATGATATTTTTATAAACCTTTTGAAGCATCAAACTTTTTGAAGCGCACTTGCTGAATAAAAGTACTTCTCAAAAAGCTCTTACTGACACTAAACTTTTTAATGGAAGTGTAATTGGTAACGATTAGAGTTTGGCTAAAATGCTGGTTCTTTTTTTTGGCTAGTGTCCACTTCTAGGAAAAATACTGTACAAGAGAGAGAGATAAGTGTGCACGTGTGTGCTGTGACACTAATCTTCCTACCTAAACTTAGCAGATCTGTCTCTAATCCCTGCCAGTAACTATACTCCTCTTTCTGTCATTACATATCGCTCTACCCCCCATACACAGTGTGTTTTGCCTGATTAACCCTTTTTCCTCATCTGTTCCCTCTATTTTTTTCTCTTTCAGACAGTTCAGTTTAGTTTGTAGTGTCATTGATCTTTCATTTGATGAGTATCTCAACAGTAGAGGGACACTACACTGGACAGACGTTGTCTAAAGAGAGCTCCAAACCACTTCTAGCTCTGTGTGTGCTGATAGATTTGGGTCAGTGGATCTGTCAGGGTTACCCAAGACACTGAGAGCGGTGCTGATTTTCAAACACATCCCCAAAGGAAACCTGTATCTCTTTGTAAAGGCTTCCTCTTGACTGAGACAGAGGTTTTTGTTTTTTTTCGACAAGCAAGAACATTCTAGAATCCATGCATGGGAGAGCGCTTTGATTGAATTAGGTCAGATCACAGTTCTCACGTTCTGTTTTTCTTTAGATAAAAGTTAGATGGATACATGTTTTAGTGTATTGTCATTTCAGTAGCATTAGGTCACACAAAAAAAGCCTTCCCTTTACACTAAGACCTACTGTATTCAAGTTACTGTAGTTCATTTTTAAGTGATCCAATGTTAATATAATCTACCTATAGTGTTTCATATTTAATCTACTGTCTTTTTAATATCTTAATGGAAGAATTTACCCCAAAATTAAAATGATCCCTTTAAATCACAATCACAACAGCATGATAGCAGCAGAAGAATCGTGATATCAAGCAGTATGATGATACCACTCATTTTGTATGGATGCGAATCTTATAGCTCTGAAAAAAAAGGGCGTGTATTGCTTTTAGGGATTGTTATTTAATATTTTATTAAATATTATATTATTTTATAATATTTATTTGTATTTAATATTACACAATTACATCATTATTACTATTATTATTATATTTGAATATTAATGATACTACATTATGATTATATACACCGATCAGGCATTACATTATGACCTAATATTGTGCTGGTCCCCCTTTTGCTGCCAAAACAGCCCTGACCCGTTGAGGCATGGGCTGAATCCGAAATCACCCCCTATACCCTTAAATAGGGCATTATTTGAGGAGACAGCCATTTGTAGTGGTGTCCAAAACCATAGTGGACGTTATTGAGTGCACTCATTCAATCTGACATTGCACCGCAATAACGAGTGTACAGCTGATGTACACACAATGGCTATCTGAATTTACTCACTCGTTTTCATTCACTCCTTCAAGTGAACTATATTAGTGGACTAACGTAGGGAATAGTGAATGAGGGTTTAGGGGGCGATTTTGGATTCAGCCACGGACTCCACTAGACCCCTGAAGGTGTGCTGTGGTATCTGGCACCAAGATGTTAGCAGCAGATCCTTTAAGTCCTGTAAGTTGCGAGGTGGGGCCTCCATGGATCGGACTTGTTTGTTCAGCACATCCCACACATGCTCGATTGGACTGAGATCTGGGGAATTTGGAGGCCAAGTCAACACCTCAAACTCATTGTTGTGCTCCTCAAACCATTCCTGAACCATTTTTGCTTTGTGGCAGGGGGCATTATCCTGCTGAAAGAGGCCACAACCACCAGGGAATACCGTTTCCATGAAAGGGTGTACATGGTCTGCAACAATGCTTAGGTAGGTGGTATGTGTCAAAATAACATCCACATGGATGGCAGGACCCAAGGTTTCCCAGCAGAACATTGCCCAAAATATCACACTGCCTCTGCCGGCTTGCCTTCTTCTCATAGTGCATCCTGGTGTCATGTGTTCCCCAGGTAAGCGACGCACACGCACCCGGCCATCAACGTGATGTAAAAGAAAATGTGTTTCATCAGACCAGGCCACCTTCTTCCATTGCTCTGTGGTCCAGTTCTGATGCTTACGTGTTGGTGCATTCAGCAGTGGACAGGGGTGAACATGGCCATCCTGACTGGTCTGCGGCTATGCAGCCCCATACGCAACAAACTGCGATGCACTGTGTATTCTGACACCTTTCTATCAGAACCAGCATTAACTTCTTGAGCAATTTGGGCTACAGTAGCTCGTCTGTTTGATCGGACCACACGGGCCAGCCTTCGCTCCCTACGTGCATCAATAAGCCTTGGCCGCCCATGACCCTGTCGCCGGTTCACCACTGTTCCTTCCTTGGACCACTTTTGATAGATACTGACCACTGTAGACCGGGAACACCCCACAAGAGCTGCAGTTTTGGAGATGCTCTGACCCAGTCGTCTAGCCATCACAACTTGGCCCTTGTTAAACTCGCTCAAATCCTTATGCTTGCCAATTTTTCCTGCTTCTAACACATCAACTTTGAAGACAAAATGTTCACTTGCTGCCTAATATATCCCACCCATTAACAGGTGCTGTGATGAAGAGATAATCAGTGTTATTCACTTCACCTGTCATAAAGTTATGCCTGATCGGTGTAATTGTTATTTTGGTAAAAATATTACACATGTATATTACACTAATGCCAAATTAACATTTAATCTTTTTCCGGGATAACAAACACATCAGCACATTTTATTAATATATGTTTTTATATTTATATATGTATTTGTAATATATCTAACATATAATATATTTTATGCAATACATTTTAAAGAATACTTTGGCTCTGCCAGTATTTTGAGGCTGGTATACAGTGCAACTACAATTTAAACTCACATCTGCTGTAATGTCGTTAAACTTGGTGATGAAGGCATGTTTGACAACGTCCACGGCAATCTCAGACGCGATTACCATACAAACATCAGGAAACAACACCCAGAGATGATCTATGAGCAATAATCAATGATTAATACACACATCAATGTTGTGTATGCACAAACTCTGAGATGAGTCAGTTGCTAACTGGATACCTGGATTCCAGGAGAACTGCTCCATGTTTCTGAGACAGACGATTAGTAAGAGTGTGTAGTTTGTAAATCTTTCTTTAATGTCTGTAATGAGAAAGACAGAAAGAAACACTGAGACAATTCATCAGTTTGAGAAGACATCTTTTCATTAAGTACATTTACATGGACCTACCACTATTGGACATCTGGAAGAGGTTGTTTTTCTCAAACTTCTTGAATACACTTCCTTTGATCTCCACAAACTGCATAAAGACAAACACATACATTAATATAAACCCTACAAAAGAAGGTGTTGAAGGATGTGCTGCTGTATAATGTAATATACAGAGACTAAGATGTAGAGACTAAAGTAATTTGTAATGTATTTCATTTAACTAAACATGCATGCTAGCTGTGCATGTACTCACATTATTAGACATCATGATGGTGAGCAGTGACTTGTTATGCGAATTGAAAGCCACGTTCAGTGTGGTGGCCTGAACCATAATCAGAATGGCATGTAGAACTGGATTATCAATTAAGGAAAGCAGTTTCAGTTAAACAATTTAGTTAAATATATTTCATACAGAACTTGAAACTGTAGTTGTATTTACTAACTTTTTAGTATTTTTGTATTATGTAATTTTATTGTATTTTTTACTATTCATTTTACGATTACACTATATATTAAATAGCAGAATAATGAGTTTAAAGGGATAATATAATAAAATAAAATAATCAGTGCTGGTTAGATTACTTACAAAGTGTAGTGGGTTCCTGTTTCCAAATTCCATGACAAAATTTGTAGTTAGTAGTGTATTCTAGATTACTCATTATAGGTAATGTATTCTGACTACTTTTAGATTACTTTTGACCTTACTTGTTTATCACACTGATTTGTATCGATATGAAAATGCAAAGAAAAAGAAAATATATTTAATTCTTTGTTATCAACAACATGAAGTGCATTAAATATTACATTACGTCAGGGTTTCCCAGGGGTATCGTACAAAAATGTAAGTAATTCAATTGAAAAAATATATAAATTTTAAAATAAACTACTACAAAAAAACTCAAATAAAATAAATACTTACTAAAGAAGATTAAAAAAAACATTTTATATGTTTACCTGATGTCATGTGACCATTAACAGACATCAGATTACTGTGAACTTTAATTATTATTATTATTGGCTTACTTATTTAAATCTCAGGGGGTGCTTCAAGTTAACATATTAGGTCAAAGAGGTTCAGCTGACAAAAAAATTGGGGAATCCCTATTATGAGAAAAACATGTAATCTATAAAAACGTAACTGTAGTCTGATTACGAGTATTTTAAAATGTAATATAATCTAATGACAAGTACTTAATTAAAATTAAGATTACATCAGTTTACATGTAATCAGTCACTACCCAGCACTGATAATAATTCAAATATTAATAATGAGTTATTATTATAATTATTATTAATTATTGAAATTCTTAGTTTGAATATTAAATGATTCAAATCTATATAAAATCTATATAAATATCTAAATATAATATATGACTAAGTGGCATTTGAAACAAAGCTGGTGTGAAGGATACAGACGTAGAGAACAGCCATGAAGAAATGTGGGATAACTCCTATATGAGCTCTCTTTCTCTCTTTTGGTTCAGTGGCAGTCCAGTACAAAGCATCCAAAATATCCTGACCGAAAGACGAAAACAAGCGATCTGCCACCTAGAGGAGAAACACAGAGTGTGTCCATTCACCTACTGGCAATATAATAGTAACAAATGTGAGTGTCGTGACACTGTACCTCCAGCATGTTGTAGATGATGTAGAGTTTTATGACAGACTGACCCCGGATCAGGTGGTACATCATGGAATAATCCACATAATGCATCATGAAATAACATAGAACCATGATAAAACCCTTCAGAACATCACACACCTGAGCGGGCTGCAAGATACGAGATCCACTGCACACACACACACGCATACACAAGACAAAACATTTTCTGGTTAAATTGGTTCCATAGACATCTGGAATTCTGAAATGGAAGAGTAGCTGATTATAATCATAAAGCAGTTCTTCTGTTGGTAAGATCTTCCACACACAGCCGCTGGGTTAGTGGTCATGAGACACTCTCAGTGGTTCATGCATCATGCTAAAGATTTCACAACACGTGACTTGTGCGGGGGGAAGATCAGCAGTGTAAACATTCCCAAACACATCAAATAATGTGCTGTTATAAAACATTATTCTAAAATAAGTTCATTTATTAATTTTCACTTTAAACTGAGCTAATTTAACTATAAATTAAATATTTACAAAAATGAAATCTAAATATTTGCTCTAACATCAATTCCATTATGAGTTTTACTAAATGATCTGATGCATCATTAAAGGGATAGTTCACCCAAAAATGAAAATTCTGTCATTATTTCTGCTTAACATTTCTCTAATATATATTGGTTGATTAAGGGATTTATGTCTGAGGGTTCTTTTGTGTTCAGCAGAAGAAATAAATTAATACATGTTTGGAACTTGAGGGTGAGTAAATAAATGATGACAGAATTTTCATTTTGTTTCAGTATGAGTCATAATTATTTACATAAATATGCTTAAATCATAAAATGTAATTAGAAAGATAATATGGATCCACTGTAGTGGATTACTGACTAGAACAATATAACAGATTTTACTTTAACAGACTCAAGAATTGTATTTTAAGTGACTATGCTACAGATGTACTGTAAATGGCACTGGCACATAGAGGAGCAATTTACACATCAATAACTGGCAAAAATACAAATTTGATTGTCAAGTACCAGGCAGGTACAGCATGTGCTTTGGTATTTTTGTGTAAATGAACTGAGCTCTTAAAAAATGCAAATGCTATGTTAATATTACATCATTATAATAGTACATAGACTACCGTTCAAATGTTTGGGGTCAGTAAGAGTTTTCAAAAGAGTTTCCAGAGTATTCAGCCAGGACACTTTAAACTGATCAAAAATGACAGTAAAGGAATTCATAATGTTACAAAAGATTTCTATTTGAAATGCTGTTCTTTTAAACGTTTTATTGTCATGATTTGCACAAAAATATTAATCAACACAACTGTGATAATAATACGAAATATTATATTATAAAATACTATATTTATATTGTACTATATTGTATTTATAATATTATAGATACATGTGACACTGAAGACTGTAGTAATGGCTGCTGAAAATACAGCTTTGCTGTCACAGGAATAAATTACATTTTAAAATATTTCACAATAGAAAACTCTTGTTTTGAATTGTAATAATATTTCACAGTACTTATTGTATTTTTAATCAAATAAATGCATTGTTGGTGAGCATAAGAGACTTCTTTCAAGAAAATTTGAACGGCAATGCATATTGATATACTATTATAAAGGTTTGTTACTAGACAAAATGCACATTGTTAGTATTTACACTGGGGTGCTAACAGTATGTACACCTATTTACACTTACTGTAAATAGAATCTGCGTTCCTTTACACATAATTGGCTTCTGCCAAATATATTTTAAGAAAATAATTGTATTATAATACATGCACTGAATGCAACTTACTGAATTTCCATTATCAGATGCATTTTACATCCCTAATAATAAGATATTACATTAATAAATTGCATTAATCATCATTTGTTTCTCCTTTATCAGAGCTTTCCTTGTTTACCGTGACCACACTGCCATCCTGTGACTGATCATGTAAGTACGCCCTAAACACTGAAAAAACAACATGGCAATTCTGGGAATGATCCCAGATGATTTTAGTAGTCCAGGGTGAAATCAAAGCACAACAGTGCAAAATTAGACAGCTATGGCAATGGAAGCCAGTGTGAGAAAGAGAGTGTGTGTATGAATGTGTGTTTGAACACAGCCGCTGCAATCATACTAGCACGGGTGTGTGTGCTTAAAGCAGCTGCAGTCATTTTTTTCTGCATACCTGCTCTTTTTGCAGTAAGGACATATACTAGCTCTGCAGGCAGAAGAATATACAGTGAACAGCAGCTACACCCATATGCACAATCATTTTGGGTTTAGGTGTGTGTATGTGAGTGTCTGTAATAACACTGTGAAAGAAAGAAGTGGACAGCTCAGATGTTTCAACCTGTTGGTTTATCAGAATCATAAAGTCCTACTTTTGGGAATATTCCTCTGTGCATATCCTGAGTACAGTGTGTGTATTACCTGAGGCCGCAGCAGGGCAGTGTCAGCAGTCTGATCAGGGCTAGCAGCACTCTGAGGGGCAGCAGAGTGAACACGTACAGAAACACATCCAGACACAGGAAAAACCCAAAGATCATCAGCTACAAAGAGAGTGAAGAAATCAGCGATAGTCCTGGATTTGGTATAACTTACTTCAAAGGCTCAGTCTGTCAAACTCCAAAATGACAAAAAAGTACCATAAAGTTTGTGAAAAAACTTGTGAACTATAATCCAAATAGTCTTGTAGCTATTTGATAGATTTGTGTAAAGAACAGAGTGAAATTTAAATCATTATTTACAGAAAATCCAATAAAACACAGCCTTTAGATGCATCATGTCAGGTTTGACAAAAAAACGTTCCTTCAATATTAAAAATGATGTCTTGAATAATGTTTAAAATATTTATTTTTATCATTTTTATAATAAAAATGTTAAAAATGTATAATTCATTAATGATTATGTACAAATTATAAAAAAAATAATTTTTTTTTTTATGATAAAAATATTTATAAAATGAATAAAATGTAATACATACATTATTATGTTTTAATAAATCACTGATTCTTGAGATAAGGGACAAAACATGTTTTAGATGTTAAAAAATAAAAACTAAAACTTCATTATTAAAAATTGGTATTTTTGTAGACAAAGGTCTCAGATAATGAACCATGTAAGGGAACAGGCTTATTTCTAAATATTTTTTTCTAAAAATGTATATTTATTCACTCTATAATTTAATTTGTGTCAACTCCGTCAGACACACTAAAAAGCATGCTAATTTAATATAAACTATCCAAAAACAATGTCAAGTCTTCAGTTATGTAATATTGGTGTTCAGTAAAGGAGCTAAGTCATAAAATACATTTTCTGTTTATTTTTTGTTTGTTTTCACACTATTATGAACAACCCAGTTTCTAAATTCCTTAATTCTCCTCCCTCCTTTTAATATTAAACATATAATCACCAATGTTCTTAGGTAATTAAGACATAATATCATGAAGTTCCATTGATGTTTTAACATTTTTACACAATAAATTGAAAAAAAAGAATAAGACATTTCTTTCAAAATTAACAAAAATCTTCACCTGACGGTATAAAATACTGATGGAGTTGACAAATACTGACGGTGTTGACAAAGGTTGAGCTGAGGCCAAATATACAGTATATGTAAATAGAATCATGAAACAGCATAAGAAGAATTCCCCATATGCAAAAAACATGTTAAATCACATTACAGACTTTTTGAGAGCACGTGTCAACCATCATTCATAAAACGGAGCTGACGTCTGATGGAGTTGACAAAATTGAATTTTTTTTCACCTTAACCACGTGTTCTACAGTGGAGCAATTTTGTTTTTTTCCTCAGTTGTAGCTGCCTTATTAAACTCATCAAAATGGCAAGATTTATCCCACAACTATTTACAGAAACTATTACACTGCGATGACGGACTTGACATGTTAAGGCTGTGACCGCAGAGACTTCAATATTGTTTGTTTAAAATATTAAAAAAATAAATCACTTCCAGGACTTTGTGTCCTACTGTGAGATACACAATGAGCAGGAAATAGTAAGTGCACTTCAGAGATAAAGCTGCCCATGACACTGCCTGATTTATTCAGAATTATAAAAAAATCCTGACGGAGTTGGCGCAAACTGAGGACACAACTTTTATAGCTATTTTTTTAATGGAAAATATAATTCAATATTGTTTGATATCTTAAAGATCTCCGACTTTTAATGTAACTTTGTATTTTTTAATTTGTTGCCTTTTTAAACCTTTTTACATTGTGACCTAATGCTGAGGACAGGTTAAATTACATGTGTTTCCAAGTATAGAGTGTGATTTTAAAATAATACTAAAGAAATTATTTAAAACTAAAGCAATAAATGTCCTGAGTATACAAATTTCCCTTAGATGTAACTTAAGTATTTTTTTTTATTCTTACTTTTTAACATAGGGCTTTTGTGTTTGGGACATGTTTTGTCCCTAATCTCAAGAATCAGTGAAATATAATTAAAACACTAAATTATATTTATAATTAGAGTAAAGAATTACATTTGAATTGTTTTCCTTTAATATATTGATTTCCACCCATAAAAAACCCATAAATGTAAACACTGTGAAGCCATCATAATATGACACAACAACAACCACCAGTGGAGTGATTTTGGGACACATCTGTTTTTCCAGATGAGGGGAGAGGTGCGTTCATTATTAATTTAATTATTTTTAGTGCCAGATAAATAAAACAATGCACAGTGTGATGAATGATATTGTACTGAATAGAATGCATTAATTATTTCATTGAGTATGGATTGTGTAATTTCATGCAGTTGTGTTTGGTACCTTCTCCAGTTCTTTTGGAATACGCAGGCAGGTGTAGACCCTCTCTCTCCGCTCAGTGTATTTGGCCTCATTGTGTTCCAGAAAATATCCTCTAGTCAACTCAGCACTAATAAACCTCACCAGAGAGAGATCTGCACACAGACATTCAAAATAAACACACACATGAATGTGTAGTCACAGCCTCCAGCACAATGAAACCATTTTAGTCATTACTTAGCACTATACTGTACACAGAGAGTGCAAAGGATGGAAGCTCAAAATGTTCCTGTGTGTGTGTGTGTGTGTGTGTGTGAAAGGAGGATGAATAAACAAGTGCACCAGCATAGACCTCTCACCAGCACTCTCAAATCTGTACAATTACAAAAAAAGAGAGAAAGACTAATAGTGAACTAAGTGAACTAATATCCACTAATAGTGAAAAATTATTGTGGATTTTAGAATCTAGTTTTCCAATGTAAGGATCATTTAGATAATTTTAGATAATTTAGTAATTAAAATGAATGTCAATTTATTTTACATTTTGCTATTTCAAAAGTCTGTTTAAAAAAATTATAGGTCTAGTATTGATGTTGTTTGCATTGTAAGAGCAATTTTTAAAAAAATGTTTTAATGAGAATTGTCTTTAACAACCTGTAATAATGCTGAAAGGTCAAAACAACAAAACAAGTTGGATGCAAAAAAATCACCAATTAGCCCTTTGAGTTGAAGGGGTGGATTCTTGAATAAACTGTCGCTTCAATGTATATCCTTTGAGTGGTTGTTAAGTTATTAATCAATATTTAATTTATCCTTCTAAATGACTTCTTCAAGCTTATAGGATTTACATAGTTACAGAATTATATGTCTGCTTAATGGAATGTGCTCTCTCCATGTTTTTGAGAGAAGCACCCAACACATGTTAAAACATATACTCTTTTAGCTGACAACGACAGCCGAGGTCACTTCAGCCTGTCGCCCATGTGACCAATTCTTAGTTAAGGCATTTACTTCACTTTTAATCTTTAATCACTAGAGTAATGACGAATATTGTCTGAACCTCTCACTGAGAGAAAGTACAAGTATCAGTATGTTTTGGGAAAGTTTCCTGGTCAGAGCTAGAGTTCAACCAACTTCAATCTTCACTAAGCTGTGTATCTGTGTGTGTGCGCTAGTATTCTGTGTTACAGGTCCTGTATTGGTGAGGTTAACAACTGACACCCCGGGGAGATGAAATGAGAAGTTTCCCGACAAGCTGGAGCCTAGAAACGCAGATCCGTGACCTCGGAGGGTCACTTCGTGCCTAAAGTCAGGATCCTTGTGTCATCGGGATAATCAATTGAGATATGCTTCTGCCTATCAGGCCATATTTGGAGATTTTCTAAGTTTATCTATTTCTTAACCAATCAGAATCATTCAACCTGAAGTAGCTTAGTGACCTGTGTAAAGTATAATTGCTGTGGATTTGTGAAGGTACGCAGAGCAGCCTACAAACTTTTTTGTGCATAATGATTCTTTGGTTTATCTTTTTTAAAACTCTTAAGCTCTTGTGGAGCTGCATGATTAACTCGTTAAAAGATTGCAATCTCGATTCAAACATCCATGCAATCTTATTTCTAAATACCAAAGATTTGGTTATGTCTATTAAACCTTGGACGAGTATGATCACAGGGAACATTCAGATCTGCGTTGTCGTTGACACTGATCCAGAGAGAGCAGTTGTCATATGTGAGTATGAAACAGCTTCACTGTCTTTTCAACCACACAGTATTGTTATTTCTGTTACAAATTTTCAAATGGTCACAGAAGTACAGGGATAAAACTTTATATATAGTCTGGATATAAACACTGATGTCAACAAAAAAAAAGTGTAAATCACCTATTGAAAGTAACTTGACTTAGTATTTACTACATTGTTATACCAGTAGGTGAAAAATTTATTTGTCATTGAATTTCATTCAAGTGATTTGTTCAAAAACGCTGATTCATCCAGTAATGAAACAAGTGAAATCGTTTATGAGTGAGACAGTGAATCATTCATTCAAACCCCCCCCCCCCCCCCCCCCCCCCGAATTAATTAAATATATTTTTTTAAATAGACTGCAGCTCTATTTTAAACAAAATATAGAAAAAAAATATGATTCTCAATTTATCTCATGCAGCTCTAGTGGAGACTGTGGTCACTGCACAGACTTAAATAGTACATTTAGGCAAGCTTCCAATAAAGCCACAATAAGCAAATTATGTTTTCATATCACAGCAGTAAAGGTTTTGTGATTTGATTAGGAACATTGCTGACAGTCGTTGTGTGATGGTGGTTCTCTGTTAACACACACTTGATCTACAGCAGAGCAGATCAGTGACATAAAAGTTCTATTTAAGTGGAACAGAAAGTCCTGGACTGTTTTTAGTGCATGTTTATGTTGACCTAAAGCCAAACGTGTTGCGATAAGGGCAAGATAGTGTCCTGAGTTGAATAACACACATTGCAAATGCGTTTTGTGGCCAACACACAGTATGTTCTATTTTTTAACAGTAATAGAGAAGGATAAACTTGAGGATTAACAATGGGAATGAGTTTGAATGGGAAAACAAACAGAGTGGAGAGGGACAGAGAGAGAGCCAGAGAGATAACAGCTTCTCTGTGTGTAAGTGTCTTGTAACTAAGTTACATGACAAAATGAGTTAATGTATCATCCAATGAACACCTGTCTATTTTCACAAGGTCGGTGTCTAAGTCTGATGTTGGTTACATGACATGCAGTGTTTTATTTTGATAATATTATTTTAAATGGCATTTTAAACTATTTATAATTAAATATTAGAATTTCCCCAGTTTGGAAAACCTTCTAAATATCTTGTCTAAAGGAAAGCCTCTGCAATTCTAGTACCATTATCCTCAATTCTTTCATAAACAAACACCCACACTAAAATCCCAGCATTAATGAAAACAATATAAAGACTGTTATATTTTATGAACATGAAGCAATTCATTTCCTTAGGGAAATCACAGCTTGAACCCACTTTATATTATGTCTATTTATTTGTATAATTGTCCATTTTGTTTACATACATGTTTTGACATTGTACTACTTATTTTTAAAAATGCCTGGGTAACACTTTATTTTACAGTGTCATTGTTACATATGCAGTTACTATAGTAATAACTATAAATTATGCATAATTACATGCAACTAACTGTAAACTAAACCCCAACCCTATAGTAAGTCCATAGTTACTTAATATTACTCAGTACTTAAATATATAATTACAGTGTAACAAAGACACCTTAAAATAAATTGTAACCAATAACTGCATGTATTTGTAATTAATTTCTGTAGTTACATCCATTACACTGTTGACCCTTCCCTTACACCTTAACCCACCCTTAAACCTAACCATACCACTAAACCTGTCCCTAACCTTACATGTATCTACCTCAATAGCAGCAAAAATGTTTTACACAAGTACTTAAAGACACCCAACATAAAGTGGGACTTCCCTGTAGGAGCCCTGCTTTATAATAACTTAAATTAATAATCCATTAATATATCAGTGATTCATGTAAATTCAAATATGTGATATAGGCCTATTTCTCAATGTGCATGTTACCACACTAATTATTGTATTACATAATGTTAATAATCAGAGTTACTGTTTCTAAGCAACTTCCAGCCTTATTCTCAACAGAAACATCAGGTCTTTATTTACATCTTCACACCTGATCAGCTGTCTTGCTCCTCCTGCTTCTAAAGTTAGTCTAATTATGCAAGCGTCTGAATGTGTCACATGAGCCACACTGGTATTTACAGTATCTTAAATAAACTGATGGATGTCGAACTATCTGATCTTGTTAACTCTAATAAACTCTGGTAACTGATGATGATTCAGACAGTATTGATGCAATGCATTATGGCTTGTTGTGTGTGGCTGGTTCAAACCCTGCCTAGTAGTGAACTTCCTACCTAGACAGGTTATTTGGGCGCGTTGTAACGTTTAAATCAAACATTGCTTGTCTAGATCTTTATGACGTGCTTATGATGGTGAGACATGCTGTCTATGTAGACAGCTCACTAGGTTGAAAACAATGTGTGTTTAGCGCACAGTGCCGCTGTCTGTCACTCTTACCTGACACATTGCTCTTTCTCTCTTTGCATTTCGCCTTCCTCTCGTAAAACCCCAGCGTTTCTGTAACGTCTGACGCAGCGGCTTGTTTCTCCGTCTTTTTGACGCCGCTGAAAAGTCGTTTCTCCTTCTCATTATCCTCTTTTTCAGTCTCGTTTTCGTCTCCAAGCCCCGCCGCTACAGAGTCCGCCATCTTCCCCGTAGACACAACATTCAGGCGTCATGGAATACGTCACTACACATGACTACAATTCCCATAATGCAGCTGGAAAAAATTCATACACATAAACAAACCCTCTAATCTAAACCATGTTTTAATTATTTTATTCTTCTTATATCAGTTATGACAGTTTGTAGGCTCCAAGTCTGTAATTTGGATTAGTATGTGTTCAGAGGTTCAATTCTATATGACTCAGATTATGTGAAAAACGCACAAAAAAAATGAACAGAATGCTCGTTCACACCCTTCCCTTTCCCTCGAGCTCAGCTGACCGAAATAGCACGAGCAGAAAAGCAAAAGACAGTTGACGGCTCCCACTGACTTCCATAGTAGGAAAAAAAAAACTATGGAAGTCAATGGGTCCAATCAACATTCTTTAAAATATTTTATTTTGTGTCCAACAGAAGAAAGAAACTCATATAGGTTTGGAACAACTTCAGGGTGAGAATTTTAATTTTGGGGTGAACTATCCCGTTATGTGCGGTGCATGTACCACATTTCTTTAATCACTAGAGGGAGCAATAGATTTAGAGATTACTGCGTATTAACGTCATAGAATCACTATTCCCTATGTTTAAGATTCATTTCTTTGTAACTTTTTGGATTATAACAATGACAAATCTCTATTGTTATTTTTTTTAACATTGATATCAATAACCAAACACACAGAATCGGATATCATAACCAAACACATTTTATTAATGCAAATTATTGAAAACCATACATAAAATACACAACTACAGCACAAATACGCATGTTTTTTACAATATGCATTAAACTTTAGCAATAAAGATATCTGCGTTTATGCTGAAAACGCTATAGCGTTCACAATGGGACTTTTTTCATTAAGTTGTTGCAGCAAAACCAAACAATGCGGTACAGAATGAAGCCGAGACGTCCACTGAGCTTTAAAAAAAGGTCTGAACATTTTTTATATGAAATGAATTAATATCTGTATATTTACAAGGCTTGCAGTGTTTTGTTTTTTTTTGTTTTGAATACATAAACTAAATGGCTGAAGCTGTATGTCTCAAGTATGGAATACCGTGTCACACCAACATAAACGCAAGCATGCACACACACACACACACGCGCACACACACACACGCGCACACACACACGCACACGTGCACACACACACGCACACACACACGCGCACACACACCTTCTTTCCAGCAATGTCTCCTCTACAGTTGAAAATACCCCCATCCCTTGACAGCACCGTTGCCATAGCTACCCACTGTCAGATCATATTACTCCAATTGCTGCGTTGCCATGGTATCAGGCTTACTGTCCTGGTTGCTAGGGTGCTGGCCATTCCAGGAGCTGCCGTTTCCAAGGGTCGGTGAGTTGGCGAAGTCATGGAGACCGTCATCATGGAGACCGTTGACAGGGTCATATTGTTCATTCTCAAGGCGTGTGATCAAACGCTCGTCCACGTCACCCAACTCCCCTCCCATTAGAGAGGGCTCCCCTACCACCATCACATCCTACAGCGAGAGCGAGAGGGCGAAAGAGAGAGAGTTGACGTAAACAGAGACGCAGGGGGTTGAGCGAGAGAGATGGGGGGGAGAGAGAATAGTGGGGGTGTAGAAAGAGAGAAGCAGAATCATTTATGACTGTTATTCTTGAAATATGGCTAATGCAAGCATACAGTAAAAATGTGCACAACTACAAAAAATGTGTATGATAATGAATATATATATATGTATATATACACACACACATACACACGCTTTGTTAAATACGCAGTCATACACATACACACACATATATGCACACAAACTTGCAGACACTAGCTCTTTGGTCTTTAATTAGTTTTTTTTTCAGATAGAGAACAACTAAATAACAACATATGTGCTAATTAAGCAAATTTGCATTGCTAAGTAGCTGGTTAAGACAGCACATGCTGCGTGATAACTGTCTGCATGTGTCACTCACCTACCTAAGCTCCGCCTCCAGCCACCCGCCACCCCTCGTTTCCCCGGCGACACGTTTAGGCTGGGGACCAGAGACGGACAATACTAATTATCATCAAATCAATTACGGCTAATTAGTCTCAATTACAAACAAATTTATCAGAATGGACATATGACTATATAAAAAGTACTCTAACATTACAAATTACAACCACACTGTAAACTGATTGTTACTTATTATAAACAATACAAACAATATAATTCAGGTATTGATTTGTAATATAAATAGTTGAATAAATAATACATTGCATGAAATATTACAATATGAAAAAAAAATAGGATGGGTTCATTTACTAAGCTGCTCTCTCTGTCCTTCCCTTTCTATACTGCTTATTCTTTATGTTATTTCTTTACACACACTCACACACACATAAGTACAGACATCCAGCCACTCTCCATATATTCATTTTAGTATATCTCTCCTATATGATCCATTCAGTGTGGACCACTGCTTCTCTGCAAGTGTGTATGTGACTGTGGCTATGTTCAGAATGGAATACTTGCTTAATATGTACTGAATACTGTTCAGTATATGCTTAATTTAAAAATGATGCAATAGGCATAATAAATGTTTCAAACAGTAGTATAGTGCACTACAATTGTCACGTAATCGTAAATAACAAAAATAATTAAAAATAAAATAAAATAAAATAAATTAAAAATAATAACAAAAAAATGTCTAAATTACAAAAAAATAAATATATATATATATATATATATATATATGTATGTATGTGTGTGTGTTTATGTGTGTGCATGTCTGTGTGTGTGTGTATATATATATGTGTGCCTGTGTGATCAAATCGATTAATCACATCGAACATAAAAGTTTGTAAATATATTATATGTGTACAAACACACGAACACACGAACACACACACACAAACATATATATTAGTGCCGTCAAATTGATTAATAAAAGTTTGTGAATATATATATATATATATATATATATATATATATATATATATATATTTATTTATATATACGATACATGCACATACTATGGGGGGGGCCAAACAGGAAATAATTACATGTAAATCGTAAATATATAAATGTAAATCTGAATATATAGATATAAATCTGAATATATATATATTTATAAGCCTGAATATGTAAATGTAAATCTGAGTATATAGTTATAACTCTAAATATATAAATGTAAATCTGAATATATAGTTACAAATCTGAATATATAAATGTAAATTCTGACTATAGTTATAATTCTGAATATATAAATGTAAATCTGAAAATATATTTATAACTGAATATATTCAGAGTTTTCCATGCTTTAATATGCTAAATTCCAGCAAACAATTATTAGCATGGAGGTAAACTAATTCATCCAGATGAACAGATCGAGACAATAATTTAAAATCTTGCTGTCAGACTGTAAATTCACAAACAACGTGAGTGAATCAGTGCAACTGCATCTTCCCTCCATCTCTGAGTTCAGTGTTCACGCACAATTCTCGCATATTTGGATGCTAATTAAGAACAAGGATCTACCACCCGCAGTTGAATTTAGCACATTATAAGCATATAAGCTAAAATTCAGGCCCCAAGTAGACAATATATGCATTTATATAATCAAGATTTAAAAATATATATTCTGACTTATATCTATATATATTCAGATTTACATTTATATATTCAGAGTTATAACTATATATTCAGGATTTACATTTATATATTCAGATTAAAATTTTTATATTCAGACTTATAACTATATATATTTGGATTTACATTTATATATTCACGATTTACAAATAATTATTTTCTGTTTGGCCCCCTATACATACAGTATACATATATACAGTATATACACACACATACACATATATTATATATTTACAAACTTAGATGTGACTATATATGTATATATACACACTCACCTAAAGGATTATTAGGAACACCATACTAATACTGTGTTTGACCCCCTTTCGCCTTCAGAACTGCCTTAATTCTACGTGGCATTGATTCAACAAGGTGCTGAAAGCATTCTTTAGAAATGTTGGCCCGTATTGATAGGATAGCATCTTGCAGTTGATGGAGATTTGTGGGATGCACATCCAGGGCACGAAGCTCCCGTTCCACCACATCCCAAAGATGCTCTATTGGGTTGAGATCTGGTGACTGTGGGGGCCATTTTAGTACAGTGAACTCATTGTCATGTTCAAGAAACCAATTTGAAATGATTCGAGCTTTGTGACATGGTGCATTATCCTGCTGGAAGTAGCCATCAGAGGATGGGTACATGGTGGTCATAAAGGGATGGACATGGTCAGAAACAATGCTCAGGTAGGCCGTGGCATTTAAACGATGCCCAATTGGCACTAAGGGGCCTAAAGTGTGCCAAGAAAACATCCCCCACACCATTACACCACCACCACCAGCCTGCACAGTGGTAACAAGGCATGATGGATCCATGTTCTCATTCTGTTTACGCCAAATTCTGACTCTACCATCTGAATGTCTCAACAGAAATTGAGACTCATCAGACCAGGCAACATTTTTCCAGTCTTCAACTGTCCAATTTTGGTGAGCTCGTGCAAATTGTAGCCTCTTTTTCCTATTTGTAGTGGAGATGAGTGGTACCCGGTGGGGTCTTCTGCTGTTGTAGCCCATCCGCCTCAAGGTTGTGCGTGTTGTAGCTTCACAAATGCTTTGCTGCATACGTCGGTTGTAACGAGTGGTTATTTCAGTCAAAGTTGCTCTTCTATCAGCTTGAATCAGTCGGCCCATTCTCCTCTGACCTCTAGCATCAACAAGGCATTTTCGCCCACAGGACTGCCGCATACTGGATGTTTTTCCCTTTTCACACCATTCTTTGTAAACTCTAGAAATGGTTGTGCGTGAAAATCCCAGTAACTGAGCAGATTGTGAAATACTCAGACCGGCCCGTCTGGCACCAACAACCATGCCACGCTCAAAATTGCTTAAATTACCTTTCTTTCCCATTCTGACATTCAGTTTGGAGTTCAGGAGATTGTCTTGACCAGGACCACACCTCTAAATGCATTGAAGCAACTGCCATGTGATTGGTTGATTAGATAATTGCATTAATGAGAAATTGAACAGGTGTTCCTAATAATCCTTTAGGTGAGTGTATATGTATGTGTGTGTGTGTGTGTGTGTGTGTGTGTGTGTGTGTGTGTGTGTGTGTGTGTGTGTGTGTGTGTGTGTGTGTGTGTGTGTGTGTGTGTGTGTGTGTGTGTGTGTGTGTGTGTGTATGCGTGTGTATGCGTATGCGTATGCTGTTTGGATTTATTGTGGTTTTTGTAAACATTTTTGTTGAGACTTCTTATTTGAATTCGCTCAGTTGTATAGCCCACTGAACATTTTTGTGAGGGCAGAGTTAGTAGTTGGGCAGGATATTTATTTGCATACAGAAAATTAGCATAGCCTACTGTCCACAGTATAAATACTATATACTGCCACAATTGTAAGGGTAGTATGGTAGTATGCTATATATACATTCCAAACATAGGCTTGGAGTATCATATGTGTGTATGTGATGTACCTGTGAGGGCAGGCTGAAGTTATTTGCTGGGCTGCGCTTTTTGCTGTTTCCTGTGTTGCTATTAGACGCGCTACCAGCTGAGTTCCTCCTCCTCCTTCTCTTTGTTGCTGGTTTGGCTGGCTCTGCTGTCAATCAAAACATAAAAGCAGCATAATGCAAATCGAATCAACATTGCATTCCATGAATGTTGTAAAAAGTTATGAAAACAGAGTGAACCTAAAAAATGGGTGATTAGATTAATAGCTAGGTGTGGATACACAGCACTAATCAGTACTGAAAATGAAATCAGTGGAGTCAAGATGATATTATAATGATGTTCTTTACGGTTCATGGAGGAGAACAGAAAAAAATTAATTTGCATTTCCTGAGGGAAATACCAGTCCTTGCACGGCAACAAAAGAATAGTGTTCATTTTATATTTTAGGCTTCGGGTTTGAGTAAATAAAATTTAAGACACTAAGTATACGTCTCGTTTTTCAGTCAGCTGCACTTCTGAATCCACTTTTGCTAGTTTAACGACTGGAAAAATGGTCGGAGCGCCCGGCACATGGTCTAAAGGGTTGTCCCTATACTCTCAATGAGTAATAGGTGTGTTTTGGGCGTAACGTGCAATAAACCAATCAGAGTCTCATCTCCCATTCCCTTTAAAAGCCAGTTGCGTTCGTGCCATGGCAGATTCGCTATTTGTGAGCGGAAAGACTGAACGCTTCTCCAGAGAGGAATCTTTTTATTTTTAATATTTAAAAATGTTTGTGTGCTGCTGCACGTCCCTGTGTGTAATAAGCAAAGTGTATGCGTGTTGGGCAACCACCTATAGGCGCATATTACTAACGCGCCCCTTAAATAACACAAAAAAGACTGCGCCATTGACTTTTCAGTTGCCTCAAAATAGCAACGCGCCAACAATGCACCTGAACACACCTCGTTTTCAGACCAGCACGCCCATGGGCGCACAAATGGGCGTAAATGCATTTGCTATTTAAACACTGTGGTGCTGGACGTGATGATGATAACTGCGTCGGGCTGAAATTAGCAAAAAAAACTTGTGTCGTGCCTGGCGCCGCATTGCACCGGGTGTATGATAGGGCCCTAAGTGTAGTATGGTATGTTATTTGAATTCAGCCATAGTGCAGTGCGTTGCACAGTGAACACGTGGCTTTAAGAAAATGTATGTCAGATCAATCACAATTCAGTATGCAAACAGATGTAAGAAAGAAAACCAATCACAATACAGTATGCAAATATTATATAATTGCTGTTGGTTACATTTTCAGTGCAGAACATTCTAGCAGTATCAATAGGACATTGAGAGAGTTATGAGTGTAGAACAAACCCTAACTAGAATGTTTAAGGAACTGTAAAGAATGAAAGCGCACAGATGAGCATACATACATTTTTTGGAATTAGAGGGAAATATTTCTGTCTTGAAGTTTGGTGAGGGTCCAACTGAAATGAAAGAAATGAATAACAGTTAAAAGACACCACCATCCACCAAAACAAATATTAACATAAAAGTTCAGTAAATAATGAGGAAGCAAAACAGTAAAAAGGAAAAATTGAGGAACATAGAATGTCAGTTGCCTGGAAAGAACATTAAGATTATTGTTCAGGCGAAGTAGAGGAATTATTGTCAAAGAACAGCAGGAGGTAGTTATTTTTTTAAAAAGAGCAGTAAAATAACACATAAATAACAAACACAAGGTCAAAGTCTTCATTAATTACTGCAGATCACAAAACCCTTAACAGCTTGCGCTCAGTACTTTGAAATGTTAATAAGGAATATGAAATATGTTTACAATGTATGAAACAAACTACTGTAAATTTAATTACATTCTGTAGCTCTTAAAGTGGAGAACAACAGAAAGAAATTAAATGCTGGAGGGAAAGAGTAGCTAGACAATGCTGGTGTTACTGTATTAATCTTTCATGACAGACTGTATTTAAAAGAGAAAGAAAGCTAAGAGGAGCCATGAATGTTGAATAATGTTGAGGCCAGGGTTGATATAGTTAACTAAAACTAAAAAAGATTTTTGTTACTTGAAATAAAATAAACGTTAACTTAAAAGGCAACATTTTCATTTAGCTTAACTTGATGTACTAAAATAATTTAAAAGAATATTTTTTTTAAACATTGAAAAAAAAAATAAGAAAAATTACCCGCAAAATTACTAAAATGTTACAAAAAATGTAAGATATAAACATGGAAAATATTAAAATAAAAACAAATTCAAAATATTGATAAAAAATTGTGTGTGTGTGAGGCTTGTGTGTGTATGTGGACCCGGTAAATCCAACATTATGGTGACAAAATGTCTCCACAAAGATGGCAATATCCAAAATCCTTGTCCTTGTGGAAAAGTTTTCTGTGATGGGTAGATTTAGGGGTAGGGTTAGTGTAATAAATTGTATAAAAATTATTATGTCTATGAGAAATCCCCATAAAACATGGAAACCAGGTGTGTGTGTGTGTGTGTGTGTGTGTTCATGTTTTTCTATCCCGGTTGGGACTTCAACCTGAATGTACACTGACTCATGGGGACTCGTGTCACGGTGGGGACCTAAATTGAGGTCCCCATGAGGAAACACGCTTATACCGTATATCATACAGAATTAGTTTTTTTTGTTAAAATGCATAAAGTTTTGTGTGATGGGTAGGTTTAGTGTTAGGGTTGGTGTAAGGGGATAGAATATACAGTTTGTACAGTATAAAATATCTATGGAGAGTCCCCACAAAAATAGAAAACCAGACGTGTGTGTGTGTGTGTGAGACCTGGTGGTGTTGTCATCCTCTGCCACTGGTGAAAGAGGCAGGTCTTCAGACAGTCTCTGGGACTCAGTCCATATGTCTTATGCCTAGACATGAGCTCCTGCATCGGCTCTAGAATCACACACAACTGCACAAAAACAAAAGAATATTTTCACTCAGTTGTTTAACACAAATTAATGACCATTCGTAAGAGAGTGAGTGTGTTTAAATGGGTGTACAGTATATGGGATTGTAACATACTCTGAGGTAGTTCAGTGTGAGGTTGGTAAGTCCCACTCGACTGATGTTTTTGGACAGTTGTTCCAGAGCTCCAGGGTCTTGTGCCTGATAAAGACACACACACACACATGGACACACAAGTCCATTTATTCTCTCTCTCATTTTGTGCTCCATCCAGATAGAGCTCTAATTCATTATAGGATATGTTTCCATAGCAACATCCTGACAGCTTAGCTAAAAGGTTTGGATGCTTTCACCTTGATTGATAAAAAAGGGCTGAAATACATTTTGTTGTACCATAAGCTGCTACCTGTGAGTGCTTCTGAAAATACCTGAGTTTGCTAACGTGCCAGACAAATGCATGGTGAACATAACAGGAAAGAAAAAGGAAATTGGATTATCTAGAATACAACTAATTACTTTTTACTTTTTATTACTATTATTCTTAAATGAAAGTGTTGTGTTGAAAATGTTAGCTATTTAAAATGTTGTTTATATTTACATTTTTGTTTAGCTAAAAGCTAAAAACGTCGCTTTGACGCAGCAATACTGCATTTAGATAAGCAGTACTTGGCTCATGTAAAGAGAAACTGACTTGTGATAATAATATTTAACATGCAGTGTCAGAAATAGTAAGGATGGTGTTTTATTCATGTTAACAATGACTGAGAGTATGAGTCACATGAATTACTAATGCAAAAAAAAGGGCACCTGATTAAAAGTATTTGTATTTTAAAAAGTAAAAGTATTTGACTTTTACATTTAGCAAAGAATTTGAAAGACATTTTTATCTAAAGCAACTTATATTGATCTCAAGATGTAAAATGAATTATTAACATACCCTGGGAATCAAACCCATGACCTTGGGGTTGCTGTAGCATCATGCTCTACTGTTTGAGCTACTGCTTCTCCAGTTCTCCACTTAATCTTCAGCAATATTACTGGGGGCTTGATTTGTAGGGGTGTAACAATATATTGTGTCACAATATATCATGATACAAAAATGCAAAAATATGCATCGTGGATAGTGACAATCTGTATTGGGAAAATTACTGTGTGAGAAAAAATTCTAGTTATATATAATGTGTTGAATATAATGTATAATAATGCAATGGGGGAATATTTGTGGGTCCTGATAATGCCAAAAGTCTTATGTTATCAGGAAAAAGTGCCCTACATTATTTTAAATATATCTAGCCAGTGAGTATTTTTATTCTGGCGTCACCATTGTCCTGTGCATTGGGTTACCAGTCCAAGCCTATTCATTTCCACCCCCAAAGTAATACCAAATTTAGCATTTTAAATCAACAATACATTTTTTGTTAACCTTTGGGTAGGATGGGTACATGGTGGTCATAAAGGGATGGACATGGTCAGAAACGATGCTCAGGTAGGCCGTGGCATTTAAACGATGCCCAATTGGCACTAAGGGGCCTAAAGTGTGCCAAGAAAACATCCCCCACACCATTACACCACCACCACCAGCCTGCACAGTGGTAACAAGGCATGATGGATCCATGTTCTCATTCTGTTTACGCCAAATTCTGACTCTACCATCTGAATGTCTCAACAGAAATCGAGACTCATCAGACCAGGCAACATTTTTCCAGTCTTCAACTGTCCAATTTTGGTGAGCTCGTGCAAATTGTAGCCTCTTTTTCCTATTTGTAGTGGAGATGAGTGGTACCCGGTGGGGTCTTCTGCTGTTGTAGCCCATCCGCCTCAAGGTTGTGCATGTTGTGGCTTCACAAATGCTTTGCTGCATACCTCGGTTGTAACGAGTGGTTATTTCAGTCAAAGTTGCTCTTCTATCAGCTTGAATCAGACGGCCCATTCTCCTCTGACCTCTAGCATCAACAAGGCATTTTCGCCCACAGGACTGCCGCATACTGGATGTTTTTCCCTTTTCACACCATTCTTTGTAAACTCTAGAAATGGTTGTGCGTGAAAATCCCAGTAACTGAGCAGATTGTGAAATACTCAGACCGGCCCGTCTGGCACCAACAACCATGCCACGCTCAAAATTGCTTAAATCACCTTTCTTTCCCATTCTGACATTCAGTTTGGAGTTCAGGAGATTGTCTTGACCAGGACCACACCCCTAAATGCACTGAAGCAACTGCCATGTGATTGGTTGATTAGATAATTGCATTAATGAGAAATTGAACAGGTGTTCCTAATAATCCTTTAGGTGAGTGTACATACCCCTACTGATTTGAATGCACCGATTGGATGAGTACTTAGCTTGATGATGACATCACGGTTTTCTGCAGAGCTGCTTTATAGCTGAATTGAACTCATTTCATAATTGATGTACTTTACACTTTCACAGCCACTGAACGGAAATTAATCAACACTGAACTGATTTCAACTGAATAAAGACTGTCTTTTTAGAGCTGCTTTACAGCAGAATTGAATTCTGTTTGATAAATAACTGAATCATTATTTTCCTGTTTATCACTTGAAACAATCTCTGTTGTATAAAGAAAGGTGACTTGACTTGACTGTTTGAGTTGCAGTTTGAGTTACTACTGTGAAAACTGTACATTGTTTTTAAAAAATAGGATTGAAACAGTGTGTAGCATGCAACAATAAACATTTCAAATGGTTGCTTGTTGCCAAATGACCTCACATTTACATCACTGTGAGAAGGCCAGTTATCACTGAAAACAAAAATAATAATTACATTTACATTTTTAATCTAGTTAAGAATAAAAAGTCACAAGCATGGAAGAAATTCAGCTTTGCCATCACTGGTATAAATTGCAATTTTAAATATATTAAAATATAAAACAATTATATGTAATAATATTTTTAAATATTACTGTTTTCAATGTGTCTGTGATCAAATAAATGTAGCCTTGGTGAGCATAAGAGACTTTTTCCAAAAACATTAAAAACTCTTACCGACCGCAAACTTTTGAATGGTAGTGTATGTGACAGTATGCAGTTATGAAACTATAAATATTTTAAACAATAGTATGCTACATTGTAGTGCATGTGCATGTTTAACTTTTTCCCCACCAGCATTTAAAAAAAAAAAGTTGCCAGCATTTTTGATCATTTTCGTAAGAGAGAAAAATTACATGGCCCCCAGAATATTTAGATCTTTTTTTTGTGGGTAAGTGTTATAAAAAAGCTAAATTTTTAGCAAAAAGCTGCGAAAAACACGTTTTTGTCAAAGACTATGTCCGGATCGGGTCCATCAACACCCTCAAAGCTTCACAGTCCTAGACCTCGTCTTGGGTCGACATTTTATACAGTAACATTAGGCTATTTTACATATGCATCTGATTTCATATGCTTCTGCTTCTTCTTCCCCTGTGTTTTGATCAGGAGATCTGTACTCTTTCAGAAGATGTGTAATAGCGCCCCCTACCATATAACAGTGAAAAGCCGGAAAATTCCGCCAATGGCATGGGAAAGAGTTAATTATTACAAAACAATCAGAGTGGTGTCCCGTTATCATCTCGAAAACAAGTCTGGTGTAAAAATGTGTTATTGGACTCTTGGCAGTCCATTTAAATTTTAAATGTAATTTTATTTCATTTTAATAATCAAGATAGAGCTGTTAAAATTGTTGTTGCTAGTACTTCTGCTTCATTTGCAGCAATGGAAATCAAAGATCAGGTCTAGAACATTGCATTATGGGATATGGTATTCAGAATAGTGTGCTCTGTTAAAATTTTGGCCGATGTAGAAGGTCATCCAGGTCATCTTGTATGAGAAATAATTAGGACAATTAATTGATTCACATGAAAATGAACTCACATTAACAGCCAAGACACTGCGGGGAATGAGCTCACTGTAGTGTGTGATAGTGAAGTGCCATGTTTTGATTCTCATGAGGTCATCAAAGGTGAACACAAGAATCAGACGACCTTCTGTACAGACCTGTGAAAAAAGCAGGAAGAGTTTCAGGTCTGTGTTGCACGACTGTCCCTTACAACCTTCAAGTTCAGTTAATACTTTTGTTTAAAACTTTCAGGATGTAATAACACAGGCACGACACAAAAAACATAGACATAATCTTCCAGTCATTGTTATAATTAATGTGAATTCCGAAATCATAACAACGACTCGACCGGAAAAAAACATGCGAGGGAATTACATCTAATGACTTTTTGTTTTTCATTAATTTAAAGCAAATCAAATTACACGGTTCTCTCATTAAAGCAGAATTTTCAGCACAAGCAGAATTCTGTGTGGAACTCTGAACCCCAACATTCTGTTGCCGGGGGAACGGAGGGTAGCTGCAAGGTTGGCATAGCAACGGGAGGGATGTAATCCCAGCAGACACGCTCTGATCAATGCCTCCAGTACACACACACACACACACACACACACACATACACACACACTCGGGAACTGTATCTGTATAACTTAGCTACAACATACAGTATTCCAAATCAATATTTAATTCACAAATGTTCATTTACTAAAAAGCAAAGTTGGACAAAACTCGCTCTCTCTAATTGACAAGTGAGAGATCCTGTATGGCGTACCATATGAATATTGGGTAACACTTTATTTTACAGTGTCTTTGTTACACATATTACTGTAGTAATTACTATAAATTGTGCTTAATTTCATGCAACTAACCTAAACCACACCCTAATCATAACCCTATAGTAAGTACATGTAGTTAATTATTATTACTCAGTACTTAAATGTATAATTGCACTGTAACACGGACATTTTATATACTGCATAGGACTCTCAGGAAATCACACGTTACACTGGTCTTATTAACAGGAAAAGTATTTATGTCATCTGATACAAATTATACAGGCAAGACCATTTTACGAACAGTATCATAATATATGAGAGGTCTCGAAATAGTGTAACTAGCAGACTTTTCTATTAAGATCATCTTATCATTTTAAAGCATAAACCTATAGTATAGGAAAAAAAGACAAGCAGTTTTTGTGGATAAGAGAGAGAGGCAGAATGAGGGAGGGAGGGAGGGTGAGAGAGAGTGAGTGAGGAAGAAGCCGAGAAAGAGCAGAAGCGGGAGGGAGAGGGAAAGAGTGGGGGTTATATTTTCCTTTTTTGTTTTGTGCAGTTCCAGCCCAGAATTCACAATGAGGAATACATTAGAGCTGAAAATGAGGAAGCAAAGACTCACTGAGCCAGACTTGTGCGTATGTGTGCAGTACCTTAGTGAATGTAGGTTTGCCATGTTGTGTTGTCATTGTACAGTGATGAGAGTCGACAGTAATAGTTGAGTTGTTAAATGACTCCTTTGTTTGTTTCAGCTCAAAAAACAACTCATAGACTCCTCCTTCGAACAGAGAACTGAAGTAACGAGGGATCAGGGTGCGCCCGATGGCTGGGGAAGAAGGAATGAGAGTGAGTGGATCATATGTGGAGAAGAAAATTTCATTCAGTTGTGTTCGTTGATTATCAAACGGAAAGGAAAGAATGCTATGGACTCTATGCCCAAGCATTGTTTATTTATTTATGCCCATATGATGAAAGAGAAGTTAGGCGGCACACTGGCCGAACACCTGAACTGGAAATCATAAATGTGTGTGTTTGTGTGTCTCTGTGTGTGGTCCCCTAAGAGTTAGAAACAAACAGGCTACTGAATGCCGCAGGCATTAAGTCCAGCAGGCTGTGCGTGCGCGCAGAACAGTTAGTGCTCTGGAGCTGTCAATCACTGCAGTAGAGGTGTGTGAAGTCTGCAGGCCCATATTTATTTGAACACCCCAGACCTGTCAATCAAATCTCACCACATACACAGTGAATAAGGAATGAATGAGAATAAGTGAAATCCAGCACAACTGTGTCCCTGTCTAAATCTACACAGGCTGAAATTAATCCAAATTCTTGGAAAGAGAACGAGAGACAGGCAGATAAGTGTGAGCGAAGGAGATAAAAATAAAGTGTAGCCTATAGATTTTTTTTTAATGAGAAATACGCTCAAACACAAATATGCACACAGATCTTATTCTCATTTATTTGATTATTAATAATTAGTATGTACACCATGATTTCATCATATTTTGATGTTTACAATATTTACTGATGAAAACTCAAGGATATGACTGGGTTAATGTCCTGAAAAATCTAGTTTAAAACATGTGGGTAACACTTTATTTTACAGTGTCCTTGTTTCACATTACATGTCAATAACTATAAATTATGCATAATTACATGCAACTAACCCTAACCCAAACCTAATCCTCCATATTCCTACACTACAGTAAGTATATGTAGTTAATTAATATTACTCAGAATTACACTGTAACAAGGACACCTTAAAATAAAGTGTAACCAACATATGTGCCAAGTTCTTACCTGGCCATAAATACATCAGTATATTTATAGTGGTTTTGTATGTTTTTGAAAATTTGATTAATTACAAAGGTATAAAAACATAATAACACATTTACACATTTTAATCATTATGTTCATACACTTTTAAATATATTTCTCAAGGTAAATGTATTTTTATATCAACAGCGTAATATTTTTTTGTGCATTTTACAACCTTGCATGTCATAAAAAAAATATTTATGATTTTTTTCAGTTTTGCTAAAATTTCCCCCTCAAGAAATAATGATACAAGAATATGCTAAAGAATATCATTCTTGTTTTTATTTATTATTATATTTATTAAATTTTAGTTGTATGAACCTTACATATTTATTTCATGGCTATCAAAAATATCAAAATTAATTTTAAATCATAAATTAAAAACATCAGTCATTTAATGTATGCGCTGCATTTTAATGTATTTTTTAATAAATGAATAAATACAAAAGAGACAAAACAAGCATCACTGACTCAAATGTTAAATATTTAGGGGGACCAAATGTAAAAGTTGAAGAATCTACCATTGAAACCCATATTTTGAAGATTTATAATATTAATATTGTGGTGGTGATTATGGAGGTTATGGCTTTGCACACACTTACTGTATGTCTTGGGTCCCTCCTCCAGGCAAAATGAGAGAGTCAGTGTGGCATCTTCTTCAAAGAACTCAGTGCAGAATGCATCCCACCACAGAATATCACAGTCCTGCCGGATCACACATTAACACACATTTAACACTGAGTGAGACAGAAGAGAGGCACAGAAGTACTTGGCCCCTGAATGACCCAAAATGACCATAATTAGGCCTGGCACAGTGATTATCATTTCAGAGCTTACTGTTTATTATAAACACACACCCAAGTCGACTCGCCCCATTAAGGGCAGCAATTTACACCACAAATCCAGCCAACTACCACTGGCCTGCTATTGAGATTCACTTGATTGTATTGGACATGATTATACCAGCCAATAAAGCCACAATATTGTGACAGTTCTTGCACTTCAGTCTTTGTGTGTTATAAAGGTGAAAGAGAATTATTAGACTGTGTGACAGGGCTGTTTCTATAGGTCATTATTCCATTAGTTCAGTCTCTCTTAGCGCTATCTGTCAAATTAGTATCTCCAGGTGTGTTGAACACCATTTTATTCCTCTGCTGATACATTTTATTTCCCCCCATTTATTCTCATTGCTTTTTCTGAGTGGTGTGTGAAAAAAAAAATGTGCCTATTATAAAAGTACAATTTATTATGAATTATTTTTGCACACACACCGACGGCATCAGGAAAAGCAAATATTAACACAGCTTGTACTTGCACTTATAGTAATACTGGTCACATTGAACTGTTTGTCCATTCTCTGTCTTATAGTGAGTCCTATAATATATCACACTACATAAACATCACAGAACATCACCTTGCTGTTTGTGTTCATGAAAAACACCATATAATCCATAGTGCATAGACTAATGCGTTTTGTGCTAAATCAAATCATATTCGGTGAAAGTCCTTGAATAAGTTCAGTTTGTTACTGAACAGTGGAGTCACAAGAGGATGCAAGAGGAATAAATTAATTTATTAGGGTATTTTTAGGGGACCTTTGGCTACTTGAAATATTAAAATGTTTAATCTATTTTAAGACATGTCAGATAATAAAGATCTGATCATGGCTTTGGCAAACCTTCAAGTGCACTTAAGTACGTGATAGGCTATTTCAGTTTTTAGAGATAAGTAGTAGTCAATTCATATATTAATTTAATGTGCTTTTAATGTATACAACTGAATTTTACAAATAACCATGGTACAAAAAACATTAAAATGTATTAAAATGATGATCTTCTGCTAACTGGTAGACTGCTGGCAGTACTGGCAGATATGCTTTATGTTGACTTCTTATTTCCATCATATCCAATTAATAACATATTTTGAAAAGGCTTAATTGTTCTCTAAAACGTTATGGAAATAACAGCAATATTTGGAACAGAATGTTATGACATTATACACATAAATACATTAATTGATTGAAAGTCCTTTTTGGAAGTGCAAATTAGAAATTCCGATTTATAATAATAATAATAATAATAATAATAATAATTTGATCACAAAGTAATTTAGAAGGAAAATGTTTCCCCACCCCGTTTAAAATCATCTTAGTGAACAGAAAAGTTCTCCTTATAGATTGCGTGATTAATCTATTGATCTACAATCTATTAGTTTATCTAAAATTAATGTTTAAAGCTTGTAAGATTTAGCTACTTTATACTTTATGAATAAAGTAAAATCTATTTTTTAGGATATTTTTTGGTGAATACTCACCTCAGGCCGGGACTGGAGCCGTTTGTTGAGCTCGTGCATCCGGTACTCCGGCTGCACCGGGTAGGGCGCGTGTCTCCGGTAAAACGGACCGAACGGAGAGGAGTAGAAGGGGTCGCGCGGCGCGCCGGTCATGGTTTCTGTTACCGACAGCGCGCGAGGAGCGCATCCACACGCCGCACGTGGAGCACGACGATCGTAAACATACACACACACGCGCGCTCGCGGACACACGGAGAGATGCGACTGTCAAATCACACGCGCGCTCTGCTGTGAGAGGAGAGGGGAACAGGAGAGAAGGAGAGGGGGAGGGAGGACTTCACGAAGGGAAGGGGGGAGACAAGGGAGGGGGTGGAGGAAAGGAGAGAGGCTTCTGTAAATTGGAGGGTCTTTCCTTACTGTACAGTCTGACAAGTTGGCCAATTAGAGCAAAATTCAATGGAATGCAATCACTGTTTGCTTTTATTATGTTTGCTCGCATAAAATCCCCAATACATTTAATCAATAACTATTGCAGTATGTGCTACTGTAGGTTACTGTAGATAATATAGTTTGCTAATGTGCAAATAAACTGAGCACAGAGCATAGCACATATTTAATGCAGAACTGCAACTACAGTGTGTGTGTGTGTGTGTGTGTGTGCGCGCTTCTCTACTTGTATTTTTCCATCTCTCTTTATGACTCACACAAGAGACTTGCTCTCCCACATATACACAGGCACACATTCTCTCTCTGCTTTTCTCTCTGTCTCTCACTCTCTCCCATTGTTTGGATATATATATACACATTTTTATTATTTTATAAAATAATATACACTTTCTTTACATTTCCCACTCATTTTCAATAAAAATACTCTTATGTAATGAGAGAAATAGATACAGATAGGACATGTAGAGAGAGAGTGAGTCCATATGGATTCTATTACTCTCTTGTTTTAGGGGGGAAGCAGGGCCCCAAAAGTTCACCTCCTTTACTTCACTTTCTTTTTTCCTCTCGGTCTCTCTTTCTCATTCCCAAAATCAAGACACTCCCTCTTTTTACAAAGCAGTTTAGAGTAACACACATGCACACATATACACAGTGCCTGTTGCTTCATTTTGTGCATGTGTGATTGATAGTTCAAAGCTCATGTGGCCTCACAATGCAAACAGTAGGTATATTAGTAAAAAGGATCAAAGATTCACACACACACACACACACACACACACCCCTCCCCCTTCAGGTCAGTTAATAAGAGTGGTTGCTGGGCTCTTTGTGTGCGTTGTGTCTCATGGGGAAAGGCGAGGAGGGAGAAGGGGGTCTAAAGGAATGAAATTTACCCACTCCACTGCTGTATAAATGGAGAGAGAGAAAGTGAGCAGGATAATGAGAGGGCTCTCTATCCATGTCTTTGTGTTTATCAATTTTCTTTCCATCTCTATGGCGACTTGATCAAAGATGACCACAAGATGTCACTCTCTGATTTCTCTTTAGTTAATAGCAAACGGCAGAAGGGTTGAGAATAGCAGAACTGTTGGGAGAGCCAAGAACTGTTTCTTGAACAGGAGAGCACACAGATTATTTATTTTATTTTATTACAGTGGGGTTCAAATGCCTGAGGCCATATTAAAAATAAAAAAAATACCTGAAAATAAACAGAAAGTTATAAGATTAAAACATTATGATGTAAAATGAATAAAAAATATTTAAAGCTCCGCACAATTTCTTTCACTTGCTTAATTTCCTTCCACACAAAACACTCTTTGAGAGACTCTAAAATCATGCTGGACAGCATGATCATTAGGATTTGTATGAATTCATGCAGCTTGAGTGCTGCTCGCTATTTGAGTGCTGTGCAACGTATAAAAAAATTATTTTGTCTTGTTCCAATAGCAGATTTTTTTTAACACGGAAACCAACCCCCACACTATATTTTCAATATACAAAATACCAAGAAAATATGGATTTTGTGTTAGTTTTTCTATTCATTTTATTATGATAATATGTATAATGAAAAAAAATGTTAACGAACAAAGTGGTAAACACAAATGTGCATATCAAGAAAAACATAATAAAAGAAAACCATAATATAGGTGAATTCCAGTGACATGAAGATCATAATGAATGTCAAAAGATGTCGCTCATCATTTAGAGTAGACATGCGCTGTCTGACCCTGCACAAGCAATTCCACTAAGTAGCATGTGTGAGTGTGTTTTTTTTTCTTGTGCAATTACTGCATGCCTACCCCCCAACACACACATATGCATCTATACTGTCTGTATGCATAATCAAAGAGAAATAAAAATGGAGACAGACTGAGTCAGAAAGCAAGAGAGATCCACATGGATTTTATTGTTGAATCCTTTGATTAAATATTAATGCAACCTCAGATTCTCTAAAAATAATCCACAGACACTACATTATATAGGAGGGAACACACACACACACACACACACACATACACACAGGATCTAGTGAAGAAACTCATACTCATCCCAGCCCAAACTGTTTCTTACTGTATACACATCTAGACACTCCACACACTGAAAACATGTTCAAACTCATACTGAACCAGTCCACTCAACCCGCTTCAAAAATCTTATTCTTAATCAATATATTTGGCTTGCTTTACAGTACAAGTAAAACATGACAACTTTACCAGAGAAACAAACTGTACAACATATGAAGACTTTATAGGACAGGTTTTAATGAATAAAAATGTATTTTGGTTTGTTCCACTGCATAGCAGTTTAGTTTTTATGCGAAAACCAACCCACATTAGATTTCATTCTTCTTCTTTTTTTTTTTTTGGCAGATGCCAAACTATATATATATATATGTCACGGTGCAGGCAAGGGAAGAGGAGCAGAGGATCTAAAATGCAGCAGGAAACATGGTAACCAAAGGAAACACAACAGAAGAGTCCACAATATGAACATAACCGTTACAGTACTCCCAGCCTCCTGGAAGGCGATTCCTCACACCAGAACTAGTCTAACAGTGGAGGGAGGATGGGGGTTTTGGAGGTGGGCGAGGAGTTGGAGACATACTCTGGAGGTGCTAGCACAGGGTGACACCAAGGTGGAGCCGATGGAGGGAGGAGCCAGGGAGCACCCTAAAGCAGAGACATTGGGACAAAGGCCCATGGTGGAATCAGTGGATGTTGGAGACAGGGTGGAGCCAGGACCTTGACCGACTGAGGTGGAACCGGAAGAGGTGGAGACACAAGTGAAGCCAAGGAGATAAAGACCCAGGGTGACACCGATAGAATGGAGGGCAAAGGTACCGAGATAGAGATGGGGGCTCGGCAGACCAGGACAGAGCTGGAGGGAGTGAGGAGCCTGGTGGAATCGAAGGGGTGGAGGAATGAGGCATAGCCAGAGGCCCGGAAGTCCGTGGTGCAACGAGAGTAATGACTGGCCAAGGTGAAACCGGAGGGACGAGGGAGCAAGACGGAGCCTGAGGGATGACGGACCACGGTTGAGCAGAGGGAGCATCGAGCCAAGGTGGAGACCACTTTGTCTTTTGCCTGGCTGCCAGTACTCTGTAGCTGGCCAAGCGTGCCATTGAAGCGAAGTAAACACAAGTTAATAATAGAATTAAAAGAAATATCTGATCATCCTCCATAATAGGGTCACTATTAACATCTCACAGACGGTGTACTTACAGACAGCAGCGGCCCGACAGTGGAAAAGTGGCTTTGGTCAGACTCGACAGGCTCAGGCTCTGGGTCTGTGGTGGGCTATGGTTTATTTTTCACAAATGTATAGAGTGCAGGTTCAGGCTCCGGGATGAAAAATGGCTCAGGCACAAATTCCTGGACGGACCTTGAGGCCGGCTCACACACCTGGTTAGACTTTGGATCCTTGGTGGGTATAGGCATAAAGCATTGGATTGGCAATGGTTCTGGGACCATGGTAGTTCTGGGCAGCCAAGGTCATCAACAATCGATGGGTAAGCACATTCTAAGCATCTTGTAATGTAAAATTCCTTATATCCGTTAAATCCAGTGGGCCATAGTAGTTAGCTCCCACCCAAAAAAAATAGATTTTAATGTGGCATCATAGGTAGGAGCACTGGGCCAACTCACAGAACCTGGCAGAGTATTCCAACAAAGGAAGACTGATGCGAGGGCAATGAAGGCAGCTGCTAGATCAATGTTTGGTCCTGTTTTCAGTCACAGTGCAGGCAAGGGAAGAATAGCAGAAGATGTACACTGAACAAAATTATAAATGGAACACTTTTGTAATGAGCTGAACTCAAAAATCTAAGTACACTAATCTAAGTTTCTACGTACACAAAAGGCCTATGTCTCTTAAATATTGTTCACAAATCTGTCTAAATCTGTGTTAGTGAGCACTTCTCCTTTGCCGAGATAATCACAGGTGTGGCATATCAAGATGCTGATTAGACAGCATGATTATTGCACAGGTGTGCCTTAGGCTGGCCACAATTAAAGGCCACTCTAAAATGTTCAGTTTTACTGTATTGGGGGATCCGAAACCAGTCAGTATCTGGTGTGACCACAATTTGCCTCACGCAGTGCAACACATCTCCTTCGCATAAAGTTAATCAGGTTGTTGATTGTGGCCTGTGGAATGTTGGTCCACTCCTGTTCAATGGCTGTGCGAAGTTGCTGGATATCGGCAGGAACTGGAACACGCTGTCGTATACACCGATCCAGAGCATCCCAAACATGCTGGCCATGCAAGAACTGGGATGTTTTCAGCTTCCAGGAATTGTGTACAGATCCTTGCAACATGGGGCCATGCATTATAATGTTGCAACATGAGATGATGGTCGTGGATGAATGGCATAACAATGGGCCTCAGGATCTCGTCACTAGGGATGGGCAACAGTGGTCGAGTACTCGAGTACTCGAACGTGACAGCGACTATCGATCATGAAAACGATGATCGCCCTGACTTTAAAAAATATTTGTCTATTTTTCTGATTGTTTATTTCTGCATTTTGGGCGGTAACTGATGTCTCATTGGTTAGTTAGACCGCACGCCTTCCAGACCGACGAAATAAAGTGAAACTGAAGCGCGCGCTGCAGTGATGCCTGGAATCATTGTGATCATGAAGTGCAAGATGTGCAGCGCCAATCTGTCATATACATAGCATTATAATGAAAACAAGATTGTGATAGAATGTTGTAAATTCTCTGTGCTTTAGTTCCCCGTGTATCAGCGTGCTGTTAAAGGAAATCCACAACGGACATCAGACTAGCGCGGTGAAGTTCATGTGCGCTAGTCTGCGTCCTTTTGTGCAGATGCAAGTTGTAAGATTACTTTTATGGTGTATATATCTGATTAATGTCATATAGGACGTGTTTGGTTGAGTTTATTAACCAGCTAGCAAAGCGCCGCCGTTACCGACTAGTGTTCATTCCCTTCAGTTTCAGCTCAAATGCAATGCCCGACATTATCGGGTTATTTGAGACGGTTATATTCTTTTTAGATAGGCTTTTTCTCTTTCAAAATCATTGATGATATTAATAACGCAGCAGTGGTATTTTGTTCTCATGTTTTTTAACAGTAGGCCTATGTTTTATTTAAAGTTGTTTCTCATTATGGATTTGAAAACGCGCAGTGATGTCTGTAATCACTTTGATCATGAAAAATAAAATTAAGTGCAAGATGTGCAGAGCCAATCTGTCATATAGCATTATAATGAGAACACGATTGTAATAGTGTTGTAAATTCTCTGTGCTTTCGCTGTCCGTGTATCGGCGTCGTTGTTAAGGGAAGAGCGCATTCAAAATGTGAGTTTCCCTTTTAAACCATCCTGTTAAAACTAGCACGGCCAAGTTCACGTGCGCATTCGCATCCTTTTGTGCAGATGTAGCCTACCTAAATTGCTTAAATCTGCTTAATCTCATATCCCAGCAAGCAATAGCCGTCATTTCACCGTCTCGATTAACTATAGACCCGATATAGTCCGGCTATGAGTAACCCACTTTTAGCCAAAATAACCTTGAATTTGGTTACGTGTCGTTTTTGCCACAATAACTTGGTAGACGTATGATATTCCATCATGTAAGTCAACAGTGATTGCAAGGCGTTTGGTTTCATTTCTTTAACATGTTCTATGCGTAGGCTGTGCGTAGCCACGATATAGACCGGCTATTTGTAGTCCACTTATAGTCAAAAGTCAAAACTGATTCATTGTAGTTTTGGGTCATGTAGCGCATGATATGTTTGATATCCCATTATCAAATGTTCGCAATGTCAATAATATCTGCAAGATGTGTCATATTCGTGACATGGTCTATCTGTAGCCACAATTTAGCTCTGAATTGGACCGGTCTACATGTAGTCTGCTTTTAGCCCACCCATTTGTAAACATTTGAATTAGTATTAGCTTTGCTGTCCCGCATAACATTCACTTAAAATGTAATACAAATAATATCGTAGATATTATATGTCTCTTACACTTTAAATAAAATAAAATATGCAATTACAAATTCTCAACCGCTAGATGGCAACTGTAGCCTGTACTACTGGCAACGCCAGATCTCGTGATAAACATTTTTGTCGTGAATTTTTTTTACACGAGAGGAGGAGAACAACGGGCAACAGCAAACGTACATTATTTGGCCTTGTACGTATCTGTTTTCGTTTTAACATGTGTTAATTATACATCTACATTATTTGTTATCATGTGTAGGCACCGTGACATTTTAGCGAGTAACAGTGTAGAATAAGCCATGTTGTGGTTAGCTTAACATGCTACATGTAGGTCTACAGTAAGCCATGTGTTTCTGTGTGACCTTATACTCCAATTATCTGAATTCAAGGGGATAAACATGAAACATGTGCAACCTATTATAATTTGTTATGAAAGCCACAAATATCCTTTTACTCTTTGGATCATTATATGAAAATATGAGTTTTTGACTTGGCAAGGCAAGCTTGTATAGCACATTTCAACAAGCCAAAAGTGCTTTAGATAAAACATAAAAGCAACATTGGGTAATATAAAACAATTATATAAAGACGACATTTAAAAACTTTAAAATAGTTCAATAGAAAATAAAAACATGATAAAACAGGAGAGTAAAAGTTACAGTGCAGTGTAAGAAATGTATCATTATTCCTTTCCAATTAATAAAAGGCAGCGGCCAAAAGTAAAGTCTTTAACCTTGATTTAAAAGAATTAAGAGTTGCAGAAGGACTGCGGTTTTCTGTGAGTTTGTTCCAGATATATCGTGCATAAAAACTGAATTCTGCTTCTCCATGTTTAGTTTTGTCTCTGGGGACAGAAAGCAGACCTCAGGGCATCTGGGACAGGGGTCTGTATGGTTCATAATGCAGCAGAAGATCAGAAATTTACTTTGGCCCTAAACCATTCAATGCTTTAAAAACCAGCAGTAGTATTTTGAAATCAATTCTTTGACAGACAGGAAGCCAGTGTAAAAACCTCAGAACTGATCCACTTTCTTGGATTTAAAGACCCAAAGTTTATTGAAAATTATCCAGCAATCAGTCAAAGCACAACAATGAATATACAGAACACTGACATGCACAGCACATTGCACACACAAAGGAGCCTTCCCAATTGTCTATCTCGTTGTTCTAATGCAACATGGTGGCTAAAATATGTTTTAAACCCAAAAATGAAAATTCTGTCATCATTTACTCACCCTCAAGTTGTTCCAAAGTTGTTTCTTTCGTCTGTTGAACACAAAAGATGATATTTTGAAGAATATGGGTAATCAAACAGTTTATGGACCCCACTGTATTCCATATTTATTTTCCTACTATGAAAGTCAATGGCTACCATCAAATGTCTGGTTACCAACATTCTTCAAAATATATATTTTTGTGTGTGTTTAACAGAAGAAAGAAACCCATACAGGTTTGGAACAACTTAAAACATGTCACATACATGTATCTTAACCTTTTATTGCCCAGCTCTAGTGTGCATCCATTTCAAGTAAAAGAGAATGACTTTGTCACAATTACTGTAAATAAAGTAAAAAAATTATGTCAACAATACTTTTCTCGTGCAATTTTCTTTTCTTATTTGGCAGATGCCGTGATGACAAACTTCCAGATGGCAACAGAGTTTGAGTTAAGGAATGCAATTGGGAGCCATTTTAAACAATGGAAATAAAGCCAACAATTAACCATGATGTTTTATAAACCAACAAAAGGATTAACTTTTTTTAATTTTGTCATCATTTATACATTTTTTATTATTATATTACGTTGTTAATATTCCATATTTTTTATCCTAATTTTTACATTTTATTTGTCATTTTTATGTTTTGATCTTTTTGTATTATCTTAAATTGTCTATGTTGTTAATGTTCTTTTTCTAAATAAAACCTTTATATTTAATTTGTTTGGATGGGTTGTCAGTTTTGAGAACCGGTTATATTGGAGTGAAAAGAATCCTTTAGCCATCATTTTGTTGTCTATTAGACATATATTATGTAGTCATTCATTAGCCGTCTATTTGATGACTAGTCTATTCTTGGGCTATGGTTAGACGTCTATTAGATTTTCACTGACAGCCCAAATTCAGCCTTGTTTTAGCCTAGACCCATATTCACGGTCTATTAGACGTATATATGTAGTCGTTCAATAGCAGTCTAATTTGACTAGTCTATTCTTGGGCTATGGTTAGACGTCTATTAGAGTTTCACTGACAGCCCAAATTTAGCCTTGTTTTAGCCTAGACGTCTGGGCTGTGTTTTGACGGCTATTAGACGTCTTTTAGACGCAAAATTGCTTGCTGGGATAGGATGTTTGGTTGAGTTTATTAACCCGCTAGCAAAGCTCTGCAGGGTGGTATTTATTCACAGTTTTCCACCCCCCGAGTACTAATTTTTTGAGACCTATCGATGATCGAAATGAGAAATTGACAAATTCGCTACTCGTCACGGTTTTTCTGTGCATTCAAAATGCCATCAATAACATCCATCTGTGTTCGTTGTCCATAACATACGCCTGCCCACCCCACCGCCACCATGGGCCACTCGATCTACAACATTGACATCAGCAAACACATTTGTGCAGAAATTCTTTGGTTATGCAAACCGATTGTTGCAGCAGCTGTCCGGGTGGCTGGTCTCAGACGATATTGGAGGTGAAGATCCTGGATGTGGAGGTCCTAGGCTGGTGTGGTTACACATGGTCTGCGGTTGTGAGGCCGGTTGGATGTATTGCCAAATTCTCTGAAACGCCTTTGGAGACGGCTTAAGGTAGAGAAATGAACATTCAATTCACGGGCAACAGCTCTGGTGGACATTCCTGCAGTCAGCATGCCAATTGCACGCTCCCTCAAAGCATGCAACATCTGTGGCATTGTGCTGTGTGATAAAAATGCACATTTTAGAGTGGCATTTTATTGTGGCCAGCCTAAGGCACACCTGTGCAATAATCATGCTGTCTAATCAGCATCTTGATATGCCACACCTGTGAGGTGGATGGATTATCTCGGCAAAGGAGAAGTGCTCACTAACTAGGGGTGGGAATCTCTAGGTACCTCACGATTCGATTCGATTATGATTCAGAGGGCTGCGATGCGATTATAAAACGATTATCGATTCGATATTCGATATCCATTCTTTTTTTCTCACTTGGTACTTTTAAAGCAAAGTATTTGTAATGACCCATAATGAATTTACTTCCAATATATTTTATTAATAAAACAAATAGAAGTGATTTTACAAGTCAACATGAAGGTTACATTTGCCAGAATATGTCCCAACATTGCAAAAAACCAACAGGAAGTGTGTCTGTAGCAGCATACTTGTTGTAAATTAATACAGACTTAAGCATATTCTGAATCACTAACATTTAAAGTAATAACCAATCACTAACATTAAGTAATAACCTCATGTTACGTGCAATATAATCCTTCAGACAATAAAATAAACATTTTGCTGTACCAAAATCACAGCTTTAATACAAAAATATAGAATTCTGTACCAGCAGCTCTCATACAAAAGTAGTGCTTGTGGACTTCAGCACATTCTGAATAACTAGTAACATACAGCTGCTCTTATACACAAATAAATAACAGAGTCTAAAACTTGTGACTTAAAACTAAATCCTGAGCACAGACAAATTTTGGCTGTATACCACAATCGAAAACAGCTTATGAAATGAACAGCTGAACACTAAATTAACATCTGCAGAGAATACGGACGCAAATCCTTGCCCATCAAATTTGCGAAAGTTTGTGGTCCTCTGGTTGGCAGCAACTAACGTTACCGGTACAACCGAGCGTTGGAAACGTGTAATATGGTTTCTCATGTTTGTCGTGTTTCGAAAATATTTTAGTTTAGTTTGACACAACTTGCATATAGTGTGGCTCTTGTCCAGGTCATTTCCCCTTCAACTTCATAGAAGCCAAAGTGCTTCCATACGCTAGCTTTTAATGCAGAGTGTGCCGGTCGGATTTCTCGCTCAGCCACCATGGGTCTCTGTTAAGTGCACGCCACAGACGGTCTGCGCTTCCCGCGCTTCAGAGTTGCGCCTTTTGCATTCCGGCAACATTACGTTATCAACATTTAGAAAATCGATTTTTTGACATTTGTGAATCGATTCAGAATCGTCCACGTCCGCATCGCGATGCATCTAAGAATCGAATTCCCCCCCCACCCCTATCACTAACACAGATTTATACAGATTTGTGAACAATATTAGAGAGAAATAGGCCTTTTGTGTACATAGAAAAAGTCTTAGACTTTTGAGTTCAGCTCATGAAAAATGGGGGTAAAAACAAAAGTGTTGCGTTTATAATTTTGTTCACTGTACACTGCAGCAGTATTTCTTTTATTCACAAAGACAAAGAAGGCAATCCAGAAGGCAATAATCAACATAACAGCATCAGACATAGACAATACAGGACAAAAGGTAAGAACTAAACTGAGAGCTTAAACACACAGCTAAATAAGGAACCAAACAAGACAAGAACCAAACATAATCAATTAACCAATGAGTAACCTTAGAAACAAACTAGCAACAGGAACAAAGGAAACAGGAAATAAACACAAGAAGAAAACACGGGAACCAAAGAAAACACAACATTATATACACACTACCACATGGGCATCAGAAGCAAAAAAAATGTGGGTGGGTCCCCCCGAAATTATTATAATAATATTATTATATTATTTTTACTGGAGTAGGCTAGAAGCAATTTACATTAAGTGCAAATAGTCTGCATTGTTTACTAAACGTCTGGTTGGGACACACAAAATTACAAAAGTCACCAAAGCATTAACAGTGGCAATGGTGTTGGGGTAAGACATTACGTTTTGACGCAAATCGACCTGAGGTTCAAATCTGCCTTTTGCAGACTCGCTCTACTCCCTTTTCCTATCACATATCAGATCGGAAATGCATTTATTTTCAATAAAAATTAGAAAATCAAGAAAACATTAGAAAAGTGGAAATAAAGCGTCTAACGTGTGTTTAATAATAAAGTGTTTATTGGTTAGGGGTAGGTGAACAGAATTATAGATGGTAAAAGTGAGTGGGTCCAATATCATTGGTCTTAAAATGTGGGTGGGTCTTGTCCCACCCGCATACAATGGTTCTGAAGTCCATGCGCTACCAGTCAAAAGTTTGAGAATGGTAAGATTTTTAAATGTTTTTAAAGAAGTCTCTTCTGCTCACCAAGGCTGCATTTATGTTATTAAAAATACAAAAAAGCTGTAATATTGTAAAATACACTCACCTAAAGGATTATTAGGAACACCTGTTCAATTTCTCATTAATGCAATTATCTAATCAACCAATCACATGGCAGTTGCTTCAATGCATTTAGGGGTGTGGTCCTGGTCAAGACAATCTCCTGAACTCCAAACTGAATGTCAGAATGGGAAAGAAAGATGATTTAAGCAATTTGGAGCGTGGCATGGTTGTTGGTGCCAGACGGGCCGGTCTGAGTATTTCACAATCTGCTCAGTTACTGGGATTTTCACGCACAACCATTTCTAGAGTTTACAAAGAATTGTGTGAAAAGGGAAAAACATCCAGTATGCGGCAGTCCTGTGGGCGAAAATGCCTTGTTGATGCTAGAGGTCAGAGGAGAATGGGCCGACTGATTCAAGCTGATAGAAGAGCAACTTTGACTGAAATAACCACTCGTTACAACCGAGGTATGCAGCAAAGCATTTGTGAAGCCACAACACGCACAACCTTGAGGCGGATGGGCTACAACAGCAGAAGACCCCACCGGGTACCACTCATCTCCAAAATAGGAAAAAGAGGCTACAATTTGCACGAGCTCACCAAAATTGGACAGTTGAAGACTGGAAAAATGTTGCCTGGTCTGATGAGTCTCGATTTCTGTTGAGACATTCAGATGGTAGAGTCAGAATTTGGCGTAAACAGAATGAGAACATGGATCCATCATGCCTTGTTACCACTGTGCAGGCTGGTGGTGGTGGTGTAATGGTGTGGGGGATGTTTTCTTGGCACACTTTAGGCCCCTTAGTGCCAGTTGGGCATCGTTTAAATGCCACGGCCTACCTGAGCATTGTTTCTGACCATGTCCATCCCTTTATGACCACCATGTACCCATCCTCTGATGGCTACTTCCAGCAGGATAATGCACCATGTCACAAAGCTCGAATCATTTCAAATTGGTTTCTTGAACATGACAATGAGTTCACTGTACTAAAATGGCCCCCACAGTCACCAGATCTCAACCCAATAGAGCATCTTTGGGATGTGGTGGAACGGGAGCTTCGTGCCCTGGATGTGCATCCCACAAATCTCCATCAACTGCAAGATGCTATCCTATCAATATGGGCCAACATTTCTAAAGAATGCTTTCAGCACCTTGTTGAATCAATGCCACGTAGAATTAAGGCAGTTCTGAAGGCGAAAGGGGGTCAAACACAGTATTAGTATGGTGTTCCTAATAATCCTTTAGGTGAGTGTATTATTAAAATGTAAAAAATTCAAAAATTTTCTATTTGAATATATTTTAAAATGTAATTTATTCCTGTGATGCAAAGCTGAATTTTGAGCATCACTACTCCAGTCTTCAGTGTCATATTTCCTTCAGAAATCATCCTAGTATGATGATTTTCTGCTCAAGAAACATTTATGATAGATTCCACCTTACAGAGTAATTACCCTTCACAAATAGCAGTGGAATGTGACCTGTAATAAATGATATTCTTAAGCGACAGTCCATAGAACCAGACAACGATACTATTTCCATGGGTCTAGACCTAGTCATCTGTTAGCTATGAAAATTAGGTCAAATGAGCATTTTGCTGATATTTCCTCCATCAAATCCTCAATGGGCATCATCACAACTGAACCCAAAAAAAATTAACGAGACAGTTTTGTCTTTTATTCCAATATGTATAAATCGGAACAAGATAGATGTAATAATTTTTTTTAAAAATTACAGTTACCACGGCTGACAACAAATGTTTCCATTCTACTTGACAACCACATTTCTTTAGAAGAATTGAAAGAGGCAGCCCTTGCAATGCAAAGGAATAAATCACCTGGTTTAGATGGGATACCTCCTGAGTTTTATGTTATATTCTGGAATGAATTTGGTCCCTTGCTTCAAGATATGATAACAGCTTCAGTTGAAAAAGGCAGCTTTTCGAGAGATGTTAATACTGCCCTAATATCTGTACTTTTAAAGAAAGATAAGGATCCTACAGAATGTGCAAACTATAGGCCATTAAGTTTACTAAACTCAGATTTAAAAATTTATGCAAAGGTTCTTGCCCGATGCATTCAGGATCACATGCCCTTGTTAGTCCATTGTGATCAGACAGGTTTTATTAAGTCTAGACTGGCAGTGGATAATGTCATGCGCCTCCTGCATATAATCAATGCAGCAGTAGGTGCTAAAGCTCCTTCAGCAGTGATGTCCCTTGATGCGATGAAGGCCTTTGATAGGATGGAGTGGTCATTCTTGTGGTTTGTTTTGGAAAATAAGGGTTTCGGTAAAGGTTTTATACATATGATAAAAGTCCTTTACTCTAATCCCACAGCATTAGTACTCACAGGGCAATTGCTTTCCTCACCATTTTCTATCACTAGGTCTTCGCGACAAGGGTGTCCTTTGAGTCCAGCTCTTTTTGCTCTTTCCCTTGAACCTCTTGCCCAGATGATTCGACAGTGCACTGAGATACAACCTATTTCCATTCACAATACTTTGCATCATATAGCATTATATGCTGATGTTCTCGTTTTCATGGAAAATCCAGTACACTCTATTTCTAACCTGCTGTCTATTTGTGAAGAGTTTGGCCGCTTATCTGGTTTTGAGGTTAACTGGTCTAAACCTGCCCTTTTACCTTTCAATGAGTCAGCTAAAATGTTGCAGTATCCACCTATTATTTCTGTTGTTAAGCACTTTAAATATCTTGGGATACAAATTTTTCCTTCTTTGAACCATACTGTAATGCACAATTTTTCAGAAGTAGGCAAGGACATCAAGAGAGATTTGGACAGCTCCAAATCTCTGCAGGCCCGTAACTCTATTGTAAAAAGGAATATTTTGCCTCGACTGAATTTTTTTAGTTCTATGATACCCCTCTCCCCCCGTCAACTTCTGGAATAAAATCCATGATAATATCTCACAATTCATCTGGAATAGGAAAAGACAGCGTTTGAAGTTGACTACTTTACAGAGGAAGAGGGTAAATGGGGGCTTAGCAGTACCTAATTGTAAACTTTATTTTTGGTCCTTTGTGCTCCGGTCTCTGCTTGTATGGTTTAACCCTCATATCCCTGTTTCTTGGCGTAAGATTGAAGAAAATATTGTGCATCCATGGAATTTGGAAGACGTTCTTTTTTCTAATGTATCAAATAAGCAATGTCAGCTGCGCTTTGGTCCCATAGTTTCCCATCTTATTCAAATTTGGAGGTTGGTTGAATCTAGATGCAAGATCTCTTGTAGGTGGCATACACAGTATCCCCTATTCAATAATAAAGGTCTGACAATTGGTGGCAGACCCATTCCTCCTTCGCATTGGAGTAGGAGTGGTGTTCGTCACTTGAAAGACGTTTACAATAATTCTGGTTTGTGTTCTTTTCAAGATATTGCAAACTCATTCAATTTATCAGCCTCCTCATTTTTCTTTTATCTACAGCTTAGATCGGCCCTCAAAGCATATGGTGTACCTTGGCAACAACCTTTGCGTGTACACCCATTGCATAATTTGATTATCGCTCAAGGAAATAATAGAGGCTTGGTGTCCATATTATATAATTTTATTATGGAGGCCTCTAATGCCAAACTGCCCTTAGATAGACTATGGAGATACGACTGCCCGAATTTGGATCCGGACTTTTCTTGGGAGGATGTTTGGATAAATATAAAGGAGGCCTCTCGTAACCCTGACCACCAACAGATCCATTTCAACTTTGTACATAGAACATATTTAACCCCTCGCAAGCTCCATTTAATAAAGAGATTAACCGACCCAACTTGTACTCTATGTGTTCTCAAGGTTCCAGGTACTTTCTTACACATGATGTGGGAGTGCCCGCCTGTTGCTCAGTTTTGGACAGAGGTAGCATCCAGATTCTCTGATTTGGTTTCAGCAACAGTACCCTCAACAGTGCTGTTGTTTTGTTATTGAATAAGTTAACAATGTTGAACACTAATACTCAGCATAAGCGCATAGTACTAGCTGGCCTCACAGCTGCAAAAAAAAATATTGCATTGAGATGGAAACCTTCTCATTCACTTTCTGTTAAATGTTGGATTCTTACATTTCTGGATGTGATCTTTTTAGAATTGTCTACTGCTCGATGGTGCGAATGAAAAGACTCTCTGTAGTTGGAACACTTTTGCTGAGTCACTGAAAGCCTGGTTAAGATAATTTATTCAATTTATTATTATCAATGTTGAATAGAAAGTTCAAAATAACAGTATTTATCTGAAATGGAAAGCTTTTGTAACATTGTACTACCGTTCAAAAGTTTTGGGTCTGTAAAAAAATTTTTTTTGGGAAAGAACTTGAAGAAATGAATACATTTATTCAGCAAGGATGCATTAAATTGATCAAGTGACAGTATAGACATTTATAATGTTGCAAAAGCTTTATATTTCAGATAAGTTATGTTCTTTTGAACTTTCTATTCATTAAATAATCCTGAAAAAAGAGTTGTACACAACTGTTTTCAACATTGATAATAATAATAAATGTTTCTTGAGCAGCAAATCCTCATATTAGAATGATTTCTGAAGGATCATGTGACTCTAAAGACTGGAGTGATGATGCTGAAAATTCAGCTTTGAATCACAGAAATAAATTGCATTTTAAAATACATTCAAATAGAAAAAAGTTAATTCAAATTGTAAAAATATTTCACAATAATACTGTTTTTGCTGTATTTTGGATCAAATAAATGCAGGCTTGATGAGCAGAAGAGTCTTCTTTCAAAAACATTGAAAATAGTAATGTTTCCAAACTTTTGACCGGTAGTGTATGTATATACGGTATATATATATATATATACCAATCAGGCATAACATTATGATTATGACTAATATTGTGTTGGTCCCAGTGGCAGCGTTTCACAAAAACCTAGGGTATGCCATGAGCCGATCTGGCCATACAACAACCACATTCCCAAATAATCATATTAGCCTAAAAAAGTAAAAATATGGTGTTTGGGGTAAAAGGCACCCCTGCTGTTGGGGCAAAAGGCACCATATTTAACATGATAATAAACAGCCGGCTGACTTTAACATTTGTTGACATGACATGGTTAGATTCAGATTGTAAGTATCATATATTAAGTTGGGTGTCCACCTGAGAGATAATCACCATATTTATAATGAAACCATCATATTTAAAAATGTGATATTAATCATATCATATTATAAAATATAATGTATTGTTACTAGTGTAAATCTATATTAAATTATTATGGGATCTCCTTCAATGCTTTCAGAATCTTTACTTTTTTTAATGATTTTGTTTCTATATTTTTCAGATATATTTCTATATTAACATATTTTAATGACAGCATATTTATTGATCAAAAATGAATTATTTTATTCATCAAAATAAACAGAAAATAGTTCAAACTTTGCTAAAGTGATTGTTTTGAACAAGTATTAACTTAGACATTATTAAAAACACATTATTTTAGCGAAAGTATTTGTATCAATACTGTGTGCCTTTTGCCCCATGCTGGTGAGCCTTTTACCCCATGACAAAGCCCCCTTTGACACCCCATACATTTTTAAGATTTTTAAATAAAATAAACCACTTTTATGATTTATTTTCACACAAAATCTGTTGCTCCATAAATGTTCAATACAAACAAATATATTTTTCTGTATATCATACACTATAGCAGTAGTGAAAAGCACATTTTCCCCCGTTGTACCCTACTTAAGTATTTTACTCATACTAAATATAGGCTCAAAGATGCACTAGTCCTCGACACCTGAGAGACATACCAGTGAAAATAAGAAACTATTGATTTGTAAGATTAGAAATCATGTTTATTTTCTAAAATCAAAATAAAACTGAACACCTCAATATTGCAATAAATCAAAGTCGACACAACAGCCTCTTAAATGTCTACAAACGTAAAGTCTCAGTTAAGCTCAAGTGCCATAAGTAAACCAATATCGTTCAATAAGGTCTCGTCAATATAGCGGATAATTAAAATAATGTAAAGTAAAATAGTCTACTTGCACCGATGTGCTGGTTTTAGCCTCATCGCTGGCTGCAGTCATGTCCTCATCTCATAAATCAAACACTTGCGATTCACCAACTACCTGCTAATGCACTCGCATTCATGTAAAGTAGCCTTGTTGACATGTTTGTGTGAGTAAAGACAAAACACACAAGATATAGTACCTTCAATGCCCTTAGATGGTGATAGCGATTCTTTATAGCAGAAACAAACTACTGCAGAAAAAGTTAGGTGCCATGCAAAATGTAATGTCATGTAATGTGCATTACTCAACACAAAAGTATTGGAGTAAAAAGTACATTTACTTGTTCAAAAATGTAGTCAAGTAGAGAGTAAAAGTTGCTAATATCGTTGATACTCAGTACAACTACAAAGTAGCCAAAAAGATACTTAAGTACAGTAACTAATTACATTTACTCAAATACTTTATACCACTGGGTATCTGGCACCAAGATTTTAGCAGCATATCCTTTAAGTACTGTAAGTTGCGAGGTGGGGCCTTAATGGATCAGACTTGTTTGTTCAGCACATCCCACAGATGCTCGATTGGATTGAGATCTGGGGAATTTGGAGGCCAAGTCAAACAATTGTTTTGGGTATAAAAGGGTGTACATGGTCTTCAACAATGCTTGTGGTAGGTGGTACGTGTCAAAGTAACATCCACATGGATTGCAGGACCCAAGGTTTCCCAGTAGAACATTGCCCAAAGCATCACACTGCCTCCACCGGCTTGCCTTCTCCCCATAGTGCATCCTGGTGTCATGTGTTCCCCAGGTAAGCAACGCACACGCACCCGGCCATCCACGTGATGTAAAAGAAAACGTGATTCATCAGACCAGGCCACCTTCTTCCATTGCTCCGTGGTCCAGTTCTGATGCTTACGTGCCTACTGTTGGCGCTTTCGGCGGTGGACAGGGTCCAGCATGGATAATGTTATGCCTGATCTGTATATACTGTGTTTATATCGTATATATCGTGCCACGAGATCTTGCGATATTAAACCGTGACGATATTATGAAAATGTCCTCATATTTCATGTTTACGTCGTAATACCAGTGTAATACCCGTGTCATTATACAAATTTGTGTCCTCATAAATCACAAACACACACACACACACAGGTATTACTATCATTATGAGGACACTCCAAACTAAGTAGTATGGCAGTCAATCCATATAGCATCAAATAGTTCCATGCATTTCTTACTGGTAGGACTCAAATTAGAGTCAAGCAGACTATTTCTGAGTGTAGGTCCATTAGTATTGGTGTCCCCCAGGGGTGTGTATTTTCACCACTGTTATTTACACTGTACAACAATGAGAGTCAGCATCCTGGGAATATTGCCGTAAAATGTTCAGACGATACTGCCATTCTTGGTTGATTATAAACTTTAATGGGAGGTGCATGTGGACAATCTGTTGTAAGGTGCAACAATGTTTTTTTTTGTTTGTTTTTTTACTTTTTAAGGAGGCTCAGAATTTTTGTCATGTTGCTGTTTTATCATGCCTTCATTGAATCTATCTTACTGTATGGTATAGCAGCCTGCCTGGTTTAGTAATCTGACAGTTAACCTTAGATCTCAGTTGAACCGTTTGGTGCATACTGCAATGAAGGTGGTTGGTCTGGGGGTTTACCCTCATCTTCAGTCTATATTCAACAAAATTATCTTCAAACAGGGAAAGGAAAATGACTCTGGACCCTTTCTCATGTGCTCTATCCAGAATCCGAACCACTTCCATCTGGTCAACGTCTTCTTATCCCAAGGTTTAGATACAACCGCTATAAAAATTAATTTTGTTCCTTTGGCTACAAGACTATTAAACTCTAGTGCAAGGGACACGACAGTGTGGTTGTTATTGATGTGGGTATCTTGTTATGCAGCTTCATTTGTATTGCCCAAAACAAATTTCCTTTAAAAAAAAAGTATAAAGTAAAGTAAATTCCATAGGCGTAATGGTTTTTATACTGTACAAACTGTATATTCTAGCCCCTAAACCTACCCATCACAGGAAACGTTCAGCATTTTTACATTTTCAAAAAATCACTTAGTATGATTTATAAGCTTTTTGGGGACCAAAAAAGAATTATCATTAAGAGTTATTGACAACTAATTAGCAGCCACGATTCTAATCAACCGAAGTCTGGTTATTTAAGAGTAAACAGTGGTAAAGAAAGAACGAATAATGGCAGCATTTCATCTACTCAGGAGTAACACAAACACAACTTCAGCTTTGCTTGCTAGATGCTCCTACTATTCACTATTCTTTAGATGTGACGTTGCCGTAGCAACCTCAACTCAGTGACCTCGTTCTTTCAGCTCTGAAATTATGGGCTGCCCAGCCTGATAACAGGCAAAGAGAAAGAGACCATTTCCCCTCATAGTTTCTCTTGCTTTTGCTGCAATACAATGACATACTGTAATTTCTGAAATAATGAAATAATCGTTTAATTTTAAATTAAGTTTTAGTTTCCACTGGAATTTGGCATGAAACTCCCTATTGTGATGTATATGTGAATGAAATGGCTTCTCGAACAAGAAAAAATTTAGGGTGGGACTTGATTTTGTCAATGGGGAATTGATTGGATGGTTGTGGTTTGCTATTGTGACGACCTCATATAAGTGACAGGTTGTCCTGCCCTCGTGCCGGTAAACACATCATCAGAGAAGAGAGGAAGGAGATGTTATTTTGATTAAAGATTATGAGAGTATGTGATTTAAGGCAAGAAGGAATATATTGTTATACAGTAGGATCAAAACAACAGGCTGATCAATGGATCCAGCTCAGGCTTGTGGTGAATGTTTTCTTGGCACTCAGTCAACCCCTTAATACCAACTCCAGCATTATTTGAATATGGTTTCAGAACATGTATAACCATTTATGGCTAAAGCCTGTGTGCATTCAGATGCACAGTCCCGGTCGATCCAAAAGCAAACATCATATGACATTCACTCCAGTGCACAGTGTCTTCAGATCTTAATTCAGAAGGACTGAATGAGGTAGAATGGGAGGTTTTTCGAAGGCCTACAGAAGGCGCACAAAATCCAGCAACAAACAAACCTGCTCATGAATGTTTCCAAAGGGTTATTGGTTGTTGCATCATGCGGAATCTCATTATATTAATAAACCTCCAGAAATGCTCACTGGTGCAATCGTGTAACATTTTACATTGTATTAGTATGCACCATAGTCATTTAATTTACATTTACAGGGATGAAACTGAAAAATGTATCAACATTTACATTGCAAAACACATAAAGAGATGTTAGGCAGCTTTTTTCCCATACAATGGTGATATGGGGCTGTCAAGCTCTAAAGATGACCATTATAAAAAACAAAATAAGCCACACAATATGTTTTTGTATATGTACATCTTCCAATATGACTTTTGTATGCTATTGTTAAAAACTCTATTGTCTAATATATATATATATATATATATATATATATATATATATATATATATATATATATATATATATATATATATATATATATATAGACAATAGAGTTTTTAACAATAGCATACACTGTACAAAGCTCCTAGATTGCATTACATTTTCAAAACTTTTGTGGTGTTTTTTTCCCGAAATGTTTCATCAGCCGAATATTTGGCATGTTGATCAACTACAGTACAATCCACTAAACACACAGGTGCAAAAACTATAAACCTCACTGGGAATCTTGCAGCATTTATCTATGATAATGTCATTTAATAAATATACTATTAAATGACATTTTAATAATGACTTTTTTAAAATAAATATACTATTCAATGTGAATTCATGCTCATTCATAATACATTAATGTTAATTTATACAAATTAAAATGTTAAATGTATTGATATGCAGAAATAACTAACCAGATTAATGCATGCTATAAAGGTATTATTCATTGTTACTTCATGTTACCACATGAATATATAATACATTAATGTAATGTTACCATAATGTTTAAAATGTTTTTAAGATGCTGCTATAATAAATTGGTATACGATTAAAAAAGTCTTTTTTTTGTAATGGAAAAGGTGTTAACTACCCTTCACTAGCATTCTTCTTCTGGTGTGTTGGATTGTGACACACCACCATATATGAATATGTGCATATAAAAATTGAATAATATTTGAGAGCAGAGGGGATTTCCAGTGACTAAGGTAAATTTGAGCCTTTTCGTTACACATAGCTATCATGTGACTTGAAATATAGAGCAATTCACATTCACTACTATTATTTTTTTATTTAATTTATTTATGCATACATTTTTTTGCTTTTATGGTATTTTGGTATTTTATGGTGTTTTTTTTGTCATTTTTAGGGCTTTGTCAGCCACAAATCTCCAGTCCATTTTTAATAGAAAACGCAGCATGAAGTTCCTTTTGTGTTTCACACAAGACAGCAATATGTGGGTTTGAGAGTAAGTAAATTACAGAATTTAAAATTTCAGGACAAAATTTAGGGTATGTCCTGGTTTTTTTTTTTTCCAGGTAGCAAATAGCACTTCCCAACATTCATATGGATGTTTAGTATTAATTTAAAGAGACAGGTACACTAAATTCAAAAACCACAATAAATTATTTCCTGGTATAGCTTTCTCAAATTACATTATACATTATGCAAGGCAACAGGAAAATGCATCTTTGTTCTCGTTTGTGTCATGACTTTATAGCGATTTGGTGAGAACACCACAGTATGGTTTTGTTTTGAAACCATAGACAGGAGAAAATGGTTAAGTGTTGAATGTTAAAACCATAAACCACCATTTAAAAAAAAAAAAAACTGTAGCCATTTAAACAAGCTAATAAATATACTGTTTCCATGCAATATGAACTAATTATGAGTGTAGTGGGTAATATAAAGAACGTCTTTGCTTGGTCTAAAAAGGCAATTTATTTCAAATTACCCTTCTCTTTGTTTTTATCAAGTACATCTCTTTTCTAGTAGGTCAGGAACCTATTTTCATGTTTCCATTTTAGGCACATTTCAGGATCCATTTATTGTTGTACTTGGTTACAATAACGTCCACTTTATTAAGTTAAGGCAACTACTAAACTACTCTAAATTAATATCTGATAGTCATCACAAAAAGATGCATTGCTTAAATGTAAATTTTTTAATGCTGACTCACTATTCTAGTCTAAACATAATCACTTTTTTTACTTTTTTGAGAACCTGTAATTAAATTAATCATCAGCGCCATCCAATGGTGAGAAACAGACTGTGACTGTCAAAAGAATATTTGATAGAGACAAAAAAAGAAACAATTCATCAGAATAAAAAGGTTTCATTTGCCATCACATTCACAAAACAAAATCTTTGACATTTTTATGCAACTATCCTATTTTTAAGAGCTTAACATTAATTTGATGTTTACATGTAAACAAAAAGGCAATAAGATAAAGCATCACTAATGCAGACGGTGGTAGGTTATTGGCTTGGTTTGAAGGGTTTTGATTACCATACATCATATTGATCATAACGTCGGTGTAGCTTCTGTTTTTCCATCTGCAGTAATGAGCTGCATCAGAGTACCTGAAGGAGGTCTGTTCTCTCCTGTAGTCCACTTATAGAACAGCCTAGAATGCAGGAAATGCATCATAGCTTTGTCCACACACACACAAACACACACAATCACCTAAAACTACAGATGCTCCCAATTATACACACACTTACTCTGTTATGTACTCTAGTGGTGTCCAGGAACTGACATCAGCATCTGGCATGAACTTTCTATTCATGGGTGTATCCAAAGTCACTCTAAAAGGAGTAATTATTAGTCATCTTTAAAAACAGAAACATTTGCATGGATGTAAATGAGTTACTTAGCATATTGTTCTGCATCCTTACGGGAGTATCGCTACTGCAGCAGATCCCGGAGGAAGACCACTATTTGGCCCGCTCAGACTTTGGCACAACTGATGTACTGCTGCCTTAGCCATACCATAACCAATGCATCCTACAATGACAATGAGAGAGAGAGAACTGTACTGATATACACACACACACACACACACCGATCAGGCATAGCATTATGACCACTGACAGGTAAAGTGAATAACACTGATTATCTCTTCATCACGGCACCTGTTAATGGGTGGGATATATTAGGCAGCAATTGAACATTTTGTCCTCAAAGTTGATATGTTAAAAGCAGGAAAAATGGGCGACATAAGGATGAGCGAGTTTAACAAGGGCCAAATTGTGATGACTAGACAACTGGGTCAGAGCATCTCCAAAATTGCAGCTCTTGTGGGGTGTTCCCGGTCTGCAGTGGTCAGTATCTATCAAAAGTGGTCCAAGGAAGGAACAGTGGTGAACCGGCGACAGGGTCATGGGCGGCCAAGGTTTATTGATGCATGTGGGGAGCGAAGGCTGGCCCGTGTGGTCCGATCAAACAGACGAGCGAGAGAACAGACCTCCTTCAGACTGAAGCTCAAATTGCTCAAGAAGTTAATGCTGCTTTTGATCGAAAGGTGTCAGAATACACAGTGCATCGCAGTTTGTTGCGTATGGGGCTGCATAGCCGCAGACCAGTCAGGGTGCCCATGCTGACCCCTGTCCACCACCAAAAGCACCAACAGTGGGCATGTGACCATCAGAACTGGACCACAGAGCAATGGAAGAAGGTGGCCTGGTCTGATGAAACATGTTTTCTTTTGCATCGTGTGGATGGCCGGGTGCGTGTGCGTCGCTTACCTGGGGAATACATGACACTAGGATGCACTATGGGAAGAAGGCAAGCCAGCAGATGCAGTGTAATGATTTGGCCAATGTTCTGCTGGGAAACCTTGGGTCCTGCCATCCATGTGGATGTTACTTTGACACGTACCACCTACCTAAGCATTGTTGCAGACCATGTACACCCTTTCATGGAAACGGTATTCCCTGGTGGCTGTGGCCTCTTTCAGCAGGATAATGTGCCCTGCCACAAAGCAAAAATGGTTCAGGAATGGTTTATGGAGCACAACAATGAGTTTGCGGTGTTGACTTGGCCTCCAAATTCCCCAGATCTCAAACCAATCGAGCATCTGTGGGATGTGCTGAACAAACAAGTCCGATCCATGGAGGCCCCACCTCACAACTTACAGGACTTAAAGGATCTGCTGCTTACATCTTGGTGCCAGATACCACAGCACACCTTCAGGGGTCTAGTGGAGTCCATGCCTCGAAGGGTTGTTTTGGCAGCAAAAGGAGGACCAACACAATATTAGGAAGGTGGTCATAATGTTATACCTGATCAGTGTAGATAGATAGATAGATAGATTTATTTGATTTATTTATGATACAGCATGGCTTGAAGTGGCCAGTTGCATAAACACTGCTGCTACGTTAAGACTGTCTGACCAACTAGCAATTAGTTAGGGCTAATTAGTCTTGTTAATTAGTAATGTGTTAGCTGACGCCTTCGTCCTGTTGTTTTGTGTTAGCAAAATCATCTGCTGAAGTCTACTGCAGATATAAACATTCATACAAATTTCTCTCGAATGTTCACAGACCGGATTTGACCATTCCAATATTGTGGACAGCTTACTATAGCAGTCCATATTAGAAACAGCAGCTAATGAGAAAATCTATGTATATACTGTTGCAGGAAAAAATAATGTGAACTGCTTGCAGAATCTGTGAAAATGTGAATAATTTTAACAAAATGAAAGATTATACAAAATGCGTTTATTTTATTTAGTGCTGTCCTGAATAAGATATTTTACATAAAAAATGTTTACATATAGTCCACAAGACAAAAAAAATAGCTGAATTTATTAAAAATTACCCGTTCAAAAGTTTATGAACCATAGATACTGTGTGTCGTTACCTGGATGATCCACTGTGTTTTTTGTTTTGTTTTGTTTTGTGATGGTTGTTTTTGAGTCCCTTGTTTGTCCTGAGCAGTTAAACTGTCTAATGTTCTTCAGAAAAATCCTCCAGGTCCTGCACATTCTTCAGTTTTCCAGCATCTTTTGCATATTTGAACCCTCTCCAGCAGTGAGAGTATATGATTTTGAGATCCATATTTTCACACTGAGGACAAATGAGGGACTCAAACACAACTATTTAAAAAGTTTCAAACATTCACTGATGCTCCAGAAGGAAACACAACGCATTAAGAGCCGGGTGTGAAAACCTTTGAAGATGTCCAAATTTTTCTTATTGTGTTTTAATATAATTTTTTTACATTTAATACTCCCCTTCAGAAGCAACAGACGATACTTACATGTTTCCCAGAAGACAAATTAAGTACAATTTACCTTGATCTTAAATTCTAAAAGTTAATGCGTCGTGTTTCCTTCTGGAGCATTTGTGAATGTTTGAACCTTTTCTAATAGTTGTGTTTGAGTCCCTTATTTGTCCTCAGTGTGAAAAGATGGATCTCAAAATCATACAGTCACTGCTGGAGAGGGTTCAAATATGCAAAAGATGCTGGAAAACTGAAGAATGTGCAGGACCTGGAGGATTTTTCTTAAAAACATTGGGCAGTTTAACTGCTCAGGACAAACAAGGGACTCAAGAACAACCATCACAAAACAAAACAAAAAAACAGCTGTGGATCACCCAGGTAATGACACACAGTATTGAGAATCAATGGTTCATAAACGTTTGAATGGGGTCATTTTAATAAATTCAGCAATTTTGTTGTCTTGTGGACTATATGCAAATATTTTTTATGTAAAATATCTTATTCAGGACAGTACTAAATAAAAAAATAACATGCATTCTGTATGATCTCTTTCACTTAGTTAAAATTATTCAAATTTTCACAGATCCTGCAAGCGGTTCACATACTTCTTCTTGCAACTGTATATGGATCTTTGTATCCCTGCGCAACAACTACCGTAGCAACGTAAACAATCAATATACTGTCAAAACTGTTCCATGTATTATATATTTCAGGAAAACATAACGGTTTATTATTTATTTAATGAAGTATGAGTGAACCCTGCTGCCATTATGTCTGTCATTCACAATTTTGAGGCCACGCCCTTCCCCCCCTTTTAAAAAAACTTTTCTCATGTGGTAGATATGTTTGTGTGTGTGTGGAGGGAATATTATTTAAAAGCTTTCTGTTTCAGAAATGGTACTGTATGTTCATCAAGTTATACCATTTAATGCCTATTCTTAGGCGAACTTGCGCTGTGCTGCGATGTGTCATGCTGAGAGACAAGCATATGTATGTATGTGAGGAAATATCATATATTGAGTTGAAAAAAATAAATGACACTGGTCATGAGAACAGTTCCATGAGATGAGATTCTCTTGCCGTTTACAGTCACAATCAGGGACTATTTTTCTGGCGGAAGGATGGAATTTAATAATTTTGCTTAAAAAAAATAACGATTGTGTGGTAACCATATTATAAAAGCAATAAGGTACGAGAGGCCGAAGGCACTCTGCTTTGTGCTTAACTACGCCCTTCAGACATGACTGTATTCACAATACAGCATGGCTTCTCGTACCTTATTGCTTACATATATATATATATATATATATATATATATATATATTTTTTTTTTTTTTTTTTTTTACGTATTTTTAAAGCTACACTAAATGTCAGGGAGTAAATACAAGCATACATACCTGCTGTTGGACCCAGTGCTGCTTTAGCCCCCGCCAGTGTGAGCAACCCCCCCTCTCTCAGGTGTTTGGTTGCTAGGTGACTGCAAATTGTGGAGGTCCACACACTCTGCTTCCACATCAGATCAGCATTCTTATACAGAGCTGAGGCACATAGAATACATTCATATATAAACTAATATGATAATATAACTGAAAATACTCACTTCTAGGACAAAATTAGACTTAAGAGATTAGCGCCCCCTTGTGACAATACTGAGGATGCAATTAATTTCAGAAAGCAATAACAAAAGATACATTTTGCATAGCTAGAATGCAATGCATTTATAGATAGATAGATAGATAGATAGATAGATAGATAAAAAGTCTAAGAACCACTGCTATAGATTATGTCCGGCCTCTGTGTGTGCATGTATTAAGTATGTACTAACTTTTGGCCTTGGCACTGCCCCCTGCCCAACCTCCAGCCACACACAAGATGGCATCAACTTTATCTTCACCTAACAGTTCACCGACATCAGCGGTCACCTAACGAAAATAAAAAAGAAAGAAAGAGAGAGAGATGAAACATGTTTTAATACAACACACAATATTACATATCAAAACTATGTTGATACTTGATTAGATACAAATAATTCAGCCAATGTTTGGGAATTACATGAATATCACCATTAGTGGATAACCACGCCCATTAAGTCAATTAAAAGAAATGGTAGTTACAAAATCTTAAAGCTTTATTAAATAATAGACATGCTCTCTCTCACACACACACACACACACACACAGTTGCTTGTGTAAATATATAAACCTCTCAATTTTTTCACATTTTGTTATGTTGCTGCCTTATGCTAAAATACTTTAAATTACCTTTTTTCACATTAATCTACACTCCATATACCATAATGGCAAAGCAAAAACAGTTGTATTAAAAAAAAAAAAAGTGAAATAATGACATTGCATAAGTATTCATACACTTTTCTGGGACACTTGAAATTTAATTCAGGAGCATTCCAATTTCACTTGTAGATGTAACTACACTTCAAGTGGTGTTAATCTGTGGCAAATTGAATTAAATGGGTATGATTTAGAAAGCTACACACCTCTTAATAAAAGGTCTAATTTCTAAAAAATGCTTATCAGAGCACAAAACCAAGCCATGAGGCCAAAGGAACTGCCTGTAGATCTCCGAGACAGGATTGTGTCAAGATAAGATCTGGGGAAGACCACAAAAATTCTGCTGTATTGAATGTTCACAGAAGCATGTAGCCTCTATAATCCTTAATGAAAGAAGTTTGGAACAACCAGGACTCTTCTTAGAGCTGGCCTTCTGGCCAAACTGAGCAATCACTGGAGAAGGGGCCTTGGTTAGAGTTGTGACCAAGAAGATGATGGTCACTCTGGTTGAGCTCCATGATAATATATGTAGATGAGAAAAATTTACAGAAGGACAAACAACTACACCGATCTAGGCTTTATGGCCAGACAGTGTCAGTGAAGACACATAAAAACCCACTTGGAATTTGCACAAAAAAAAAAAGCAAAGCACCTAAAGGACTCTCAGATTGTGAGAAACAATATTCTCTGTTCTGATGAACCTCAGCTCCAATCGTCATGTCTGGTGGAAACCAGGCACTGCTCATCACCTGCACAACAACATCCAAACAGTAAAGTGTGGTGGTAGCAGCATCATGCTGTGGGGCTGTTTTTCAGTGGCAGGGACTGGGGGACTCGTCAGAATAAAAGGAAAGCTCAATGCAGCAAAATATAGATTGCCTCAATGAAAACCAGAGCATTCAGAACCTCAGACTGGAGGTTCACCTTCCAACAGGACAATAACCCTAAGCACACAGCTAACACATTGCAAGAGTGGCTTATGAACAATTCTGTGAATTCTTTAAGTGGCCCAGCCAGAGCCAGGGCTTGAACCCAATTGAACATCTCTGGAGAAACTAGAAAATGTCTGTCCACCAATGGCCCCCATTCAACATGACAGAGCTGTGGAGAAAAATCACCAAATGCAGATGTGCAAAGTTTGTCACATAAAGGTGGCTTTAACGAAGTACTGAGTTAAGGGTTTGAATACTTATGCCTTGTACTTATTTCGGTTTTTCCTTTTTTAATAAATTTGCCAAGTTGCTAACAGAACAGTACATGCAGAAACATTGCAACACATCAGACTTTAGATTTACATTTATGCAGATGCTTTCATCCAAAGCCACATACATTAGTTGAAGACACTTTTATCAGTTCATGGATTCCCTGGGAATCAAACCCATGACTTTGGTGTTGCTAGTGTCATGCTTCATAACTGTCACACATTAAATGTACCTGGCTGGCTTGCTCAGTGAAGGATTCAGACATCTTAACTGTAACATTGGCATTGGCTTCTTCATTGGCATTGAGATCTATAGAGGCAACCCACTGTAGATTACAAAACACAGAGCTGAAAATACATTATTACGACCTTATTGACATATGACAGGCAACAAGAAATGCAATTTATAAGTATATTTAATAAGAAATGTATGGCACTGGTAGCTATGACAAATGAATTAGTAATTAACAACATTAATGATCATCACTTAAACACATGTAGCATGTCTGACGGCACAATGAAAAAGCTATTTATGAACAATTACGTGAACTGTCTTTTGGATTGAAACACCTTACCCAGTCTTTAGCTCTGAAGTATTGTACACATGCAGACCCCAGAGCTCCTTTTCCTCCGTAAACAATCACTTTATGGGCTGCCATGCTGTTTCTTTCAACAGAAGCACATGAGACCGTATTATGCAAAAGAAAATCATTACATGCGCCCCCTAGTGGAGAAGATGAGAGGAGCAACCAGAATTGTTCTAGAGTTGGTTGTTCAAACATTTTTAAATGTTTGTATGAATTTATCATTACTTTTAAAACAATTATTTTTTTCCCCATTTGAATGTTTGAAAACATGTCACTTAGACCATTATGTCAAATTCGAACATCGCAACATATGTAATACTCTGTTTGACCAACAGGTGGCACAGGACGTCTTTGCGAACCACAATTAAAAACAAAGAAGAAGAACGTTGCCTTTTCCGCAGGAAATTCATGTAGTCGGGTAGCGTTGCTAGCATTCTTTGACAAGCTTCTCATTTAGCGTTATAACTAAGTTGACAGTATATGGTCGCTTAAAATAATATTTAATCTTTATCTGAACTGTTTCTCTCGGAGAGAGAAGGCAGTGGAATATTCAGGTAATGCTCAGATTTACTTCATTAATTTGTGGATGTTTTACTGCATGTTTTATGTGATGTAAAGGTGTTTCTGGCTCATGTATTAGTTGTGGTTATTATGGTCATTTGTTGTTATATTAAATATCTTATGAAATATAAAGATTTAAACGTGTTAGATATTTACTGTCCCGTTGGCTGTAAATTAGTAATTTATCTCAGTATGAATATGGCTAAACTTCAATCTAGCCTCAAAGATTTATTATTTACTAGATCAATGTGCATTAGATTATCAATCTCTAGATGAGAGATGAAATATTTTTTTACACAGTCCGCAGATATCCAACTATGTGTATATAACTTAACACATTTCTTTGCAAACCATAAAAAAAAGAAGTGTTTGTTTTTAAATGAATTAATTTGAACAGACATTGAAAAGCAGCCAACGTATTTACAGCATTCATGCGAACTTGCTAATTATGATTTATTATGTCTTTTTTTATTCTTAAGTGTAAATAATAATAAGGAATAAGAGTGTTGGAATACCAGGAATACCAGTTGACTGGTAGCTTATAACCTCAACATCTACTGAGAAGATATATGTTCAGTTAATAGTTTATAGTTTAATAATGCACTGATTTATAGTTGTATTTTGTATTGTTTTCAGTACAGTGTTGGTTTAATAGTGCACCAATTCATAGTTTTGACTTGCACCATACCAGTCAAACAAGCCAAACCGCTATAGCATTTGTGTAGTTACATAAGCCTTGATTTTGATTTATTTTATTTTTTTTATTAAATTGCCAGCCTCGTTTATAATGTCATTGGTGAAAATGAATTATATATATATATATATAATTTTTTTTTAAACACGCACTCAGTCAGAGAATGATTAACTGTATTGTATGTGTTGTGATTTGTGTAGGATGGATCCAGCTCTGCTGAAAGAGCGAGAGCTCTTTAAGAAGAGAGCTCTATCTACTCCTGCAGTAGAGAAGAGACCAGCACCATCTGAGGCCTCTGGATCCTCCAAGAAGAAAAAGAGCAAACCAGACAAAGATACATCATCCTCCAAAAACAACACAGGTCAGAAAGTACATGTGTGTTTATGTAATCTTTGGAATTGACTCACTCCTCACTAAGTCTCAATAACTTTCTGTCTATATGTCATTAAAATGCTGCCGTTCAAAAGTTTGGAGTCAGTAATGATTTTTTTAAAGAAATTAATTATTTTATTCAGGAAGGGTGCATTAATTTAATCAGAAGTGACAATAAAGACATTTATATTTTTTTCCAAATTTTTAACTTTGTATTCATCAAAGAATTATGAAAAAATATGGTTTCCAAAACAACAACAAAAAAAAAATAAAAAATCAGCACTTTTATAATAATAAAAATGTCACGACTGGAATGGCTGCTGAAAATTCAGCTTTGTCATCACAGGAATAAATTGCATTTTAAAATAAATGCTATTTATTCCTTTATATATATATATATATATATATATATATATATATATATATATATATATACACACACTCACCTAAAGGATTATTAGTTACACCTGTTCAATTTCTCATTAATGCAATTATCTAATCAACCAATCACATGGCAGTTGCTTCAATGCATTTAGGGGTGTGATCCTGGTCAAGACAATCTCCTGAACTCCAAACTGAATGTCAGAATGGGAAAGAAAGGTGATTTAAGCAATTTTGAGCGTGGCATGGTTGTTGGTGCCAGACGGGCCGGTCTGAGTATTTCACAATCTGCTCAGTTACTGGGATTTTCACGCACAACCATTTCTAGAGTTTACAAAGAATGGTGTGAAAAGGGAAAAACATCCAGTATGCGGCAGTCCTGTGGGCGAAAATGCCTTGTTGATGCTAGAGGTCAGAGGAGAATGGGCCGACTGATTCAAGCTGATAGAAGAGAAACTTTGACTGAAATAACCACTCGTTACAACCGAGGTGTGCAGCAAAGCATTTGTGAAGCCACAACATGCACAACCTTGAGGCGGATGGGCTACAACAGCAGAAGACCCCACCGGGTACCACTCATCTCCACTACAAATAGGAAAAATAGGCTATAATTTGCACGAGCTCAGAATGAGAACATGGATCCATCATGCCTTGTTACCACTGTGCAGGCTGGTGGTGGTGGTGTAATGGTGTGGGGGATGTTTTCTTGGCACACTTTAGGCTCCTTAGTGCCAATTGGGCATCGTTTAAATGCCACGGCCTACCTGAGCATTGTTTCTGACCATGTCCATCCCTTTATGACCACCATGTACCCATCCTCTGATGGCTACTTCCAGCAGGATAATGCACCATGTCACAAAGCTCGAATCATTTCAAATTGGTTTCTTGAACATGACAATGAGTTTACTGTACTAAAATGGCCCCCACAGTCACCAGATCTCAACCCAATAGAGCATCTTTGGGATGTGGTGGAACGGGAGCTTCGTGCCCTGGATGTGCATCCCACAAATCTCCATCAACTGCAAGATGCTATCCTATCAATATGGGCCAACATTTCTAAAGAATGCTTTCAGCACCTTGTTGAATCAATGCCGCGTAGAATTAAGGCAGTTCTGAAAGCGAAAGGTGGTCAAACACAGTATTAGTATGGTGTTCCTAATAATCCTTTAGGTGAGTGTGTGTGATATATATATATATATATATATATATATATATATATATATATATATATATATATATATATATATATATATATATATATATATATATATATATATATATATATATATATATATATATAAAAAAAAGTTATTTTAACTAACTTATTAAAAAAAGTTATTTTAATTGCATTAATGAGAAATTGAACGGGTGTTCCTAATAATCCTTTAGGTGAGTGTATAATATAATATAATATATAATTTTATTTTTATGTATGCAAAGATGTTTTTGCAATCTGAATATTTTGCAATGTTTGTTCTGGGCCTTATGTAATTTACAGTTACAAACAAGTTATTTCAAAAGTTCAAAACAAAATATTTAAATTTTGTTGTTGGGTGCTTTTCTTTAGAGACCTACCAAAAGGTGCCATTTATTGGTGTACATGATATCAAAGAACCGATAATATACTACGTTGAAAATTGTGAATATCAATAGAAAATATCAAATTATCTCTAGCTCTCATGATGACTTAGTCTTATAGTATTGTCTTGCTTTCTCTTCTGTTAGATTCAGCAGTTGCACCACTGATTAGTTTAGATCCTATACGTGATCAGTATTTTACATTTTCGTTTAGCAGTTGATGATATCTTCTGTGACCTTTATGCAAATCACACATTTTTTGCTTATATGATTTTTATTATATAATTTTAAATACACATTTTAGGCATTTGCAAAGATGCAGTAATTAGCCTTTAGTGTGCTTCTTGATATAGAACTATTATAATACATAACAGTTATTCACATATTAAATCTTACCTAACAGTGAATTTAAAACATACACATACAAACGTTCCCTTTACTCCAGCTGTAGTGTGTGAATATTTGCTTTTAAGTAGTCAAATCATACTGTATGTAGCTTATTAATTCCACAATGCTGACATGTAAACTGTTTGTCATCCCGCACAAAGGGAAAGATTCATGTAAACACATCTCAAAATATTTAACAGTTTTATATAGTCGACTCATTACACAATAGTACTGGAATACTGACTATATGCAAAGGAAACAGTGACGTGCACACAGAGCAAATTTTTTCTCTCTTTCTAGTGTAAATCTCATTTTTATATTTTAAGCCATCGAGACGCCTGTGCTGTGTATTGCTGTTGGAGCAAGTGGGGGTAGAGTGCTTCTGTCTCTGTACTTGTCTGGCATGTTTTTAAAGGATTGCATTCTGGCGAAGAGCTCTGTCCATATTTGCAGCCTTTTCCACCAATCTACTGTTGTGGTTCCTTTGGAGACCGTGTCTGCTGTCACCATGGTTACAACTAAACCACCTCTTCGTGTTGGTGGCGCAGGTCACGAACGGTTTTGGTCTTGGTGAAGCATCCGCAGTCCAGCAGCTCGTAGAGGAATGCCAGTGTGGCAAGGGAGAGGATGGTGAGAATGAAGAGGAGCAGAATGATGAAGCAGGCAACATTCCAGCCATCGTGGAAGGGATAGATCTGCTGGATCAGAGCAGAACTGCTGGACATGTTCATACTGCAGAGACCTATAAATACAGTCAGTTATTAAAGAGGAAGATGAGGAAGGGTAGAATAATTAGTGTGGGTCAAACAGAGATGAAAAAAGAGCTAGAGGCAAAGTGATTAACAGTCTCTACGTGCAAATTTGTATGTATTTTTTGGTTTGATGAGATAAGGACGAGTATCCTCAAAGGCGCAGTTTTTTTTTCATATTGTACTTGGCTGTCAGTCAGACATCTTTAGTCGTTGCAGTACATCTCATAGTGCAAAATACTTAAAAACAATAAGTCAAGGGTTTTCATTACACCATTCAAGTTTTAGCTTACTACTCCTAAAAACGCATCTTATTGGGATTAGGTTTACCCAAAATCATAATCATTATTCAGGAATTACTTTTATTGATTAGTCGACTAGTTGTTTAGTAGTTTATCTACTTTAGTAGTTTTTGTCTCCTCGGAAAAACAGTAGAAAGACATTAAGTATTGGGACATACTACTGTATCAAAAAAATGCATCTACTGTTTGTTAATGCCAAAATAATTATTAGTAATAATTAATTCAGTATTAGTTACTTTTAGGCTCATACATTTGAAAACTACACTACCATTCCCAAGTTTATGGTTGGTAAGATTTATTTATGTTTTTGAAAAAGTCTATTATGCTCACCAATGCTGCATTTATTTGATAAACAGTACAGTAAAAAGAGTAATATCATGAAATATTACAATTTATAATAGCTGTTTTTTATATATATTTTGAAAAGTTTTTTTCCCCTGTAATGGCAAAGCTAAATTTTTAGCATCATTACTCCAGTCTTCTGTACATGATCCTTCAGAAATCATTCTAATATGCCGATTTGTTGCTCAAGAAACACTTATCACTGTTGAACACTGTTGTGCTGCTTAATATTTATGTGGAAACCGTGATGCCTTTTTTAAGGATTCTTTTATGAATAGAAAGTTCAAAAGAGCAGCATATATAAATATTTTTGTAACAATGTAAAAGTCTTTATTGTTAATTTTGATACATTTAATGCACTCTTGTTGAGTATTAATTTTTTTTTAAATTTAAATTTTTTTTATTAATTTTTTACCAAACACTTAAAGATATCAGCCTAAAAAGCATGTACAGGAACATCCATTGGAAGTATAGTACACCATCCAGGCAGCTTTAGCATACTATTTTCAATGTACTTTGGTTTAGGACAGACTAATCCTAATCTTGCATATTATATTATAGGACAAATTGCATGCAGAATGGGATGGAGCCATACTAGAGACATGAATTGAGATGTCAGCTGACCTAGTTTGGTTGAGTGGTCATTGTGTGTGTTGTGTAGGTTCAGAGCTGAGTGGAAGCTGAAAAACGATACATTACATTACGTAGCTTTAGGCTTTCAATTACAACATTTCTCAGATGATTTGATATATGTGTATGGCGTTTAAAGTTCAGTCTAATGATTTTAATCTAAATGTTTTCTGCATTGCATATGTCACCAAAGCAGGATCTGTACATGTCAAGAATGCATTTGTTGATGTAATTGGGTTACCCGTAACGTGAGCCATGTAAAAAGCATTTCCAACGCATGTCTGTTTGTGCACATACGCTGCAGGAATACAGCTTCACTTTCAATCCACCCACGTCTCCAAAAGAGATTTCAACTTTTTTTCACATTCATTTGTTACCAATGCTTCACAGGATTTAGTTTATTCTTATAAAACTTCATTTTGAAGACCTGGTCCTGTGACCTTAGTTTAACTCTTGTAGACACCCACCAACAATCACACACACACACACGCACACACACGCACACACACACACACACACGCGCACACGCAGAGTCTTGTCTGAAACAGACAGATGGCTTCTGCTTGTCCTGGTCTCCAGAGACCCCCACCCCAAGCATCCCTTAGTGCTGTGCTACCATTTCTTTCAAGCTCTTTTCCAGTGTTTGTCCTCTTTTTTTAGAATTGTAGGTGCTAATGGATGAGAATTTCTTGTTAAATATTCAGTTCACAATCAGTTTGATGCTGTCTAGTGTAATGATCTAGAATTGCACAGTCAGCTTGAACTGTCTGGATCCTGCAATCTTTGTGCAAGTATGTGTACAGGTACACTTATGACCAAGATCCGATATTTAAATTACATTTTATGTGTTTGTGACACAATATGTGCATTTATTGTTTATTTGCAGTTTAGTTAGTATGGTTGCGTGCCTTGGTGATGCATATTCTCAATTTGAAGAGTCAATTACTAAAGGAATCCTTTGAAATTTGTAGAAAACTGAGATGATGTTTTTATCTGTGTAGTATTTTAGTATTACTTGCGTTGTGTGATATAAAAGCAGGACGTACCTGGGTGTGAGTGTCTGGGATGCAGGGTGATGAAGCAGCCTCTTGCTTCTCTCTGTGTTGTCTTTCTTGCTCCTCACGCTCTCTCTCTCCGTGCCTCACCTTAATCTATAACCATGTATTGCACTGGCTGTTCTGAGTCTCTGCTTTGATGCCACTGGCTGGTTGTCCTGTCTTTCAAAGCATCAGCCATCCAACCTACTGTAATGCATCTGCTCTCAGCATTAGGTCCCGCCCACACTATGAATCATTCATGAGTCAATGCCAAGATGCGGCTGAGACTGGCTGTGCTCCCGTTGCCTGAGCAGGGTGTGGAGGAGGATATGATGCTAGAGCTACATGCTACTGAGGAAATTATTCTTTTCACCAGTTACAAGGAGCTTGAGATGGTGAAAAGTAGTTTGGAAACAGGATGAGCTTTGATAATCAAAAAGAAAATCGGAGAAATATGACGTCATTGTTCTGCTTTTGTCTAGAATGCTTTGGGGTTGTTTTTTTGTTGTTGTTGTTTTTGGGCATAGTGGTCAGCCGATATATATCGCCAAGGCCGATATTTGGCATTTTTTAAATATCGGCATCGGCCAATGCGTTTTTCTGATTGGCCGATGTGTTAGAAGTGGGACTTTTATTTTGACGGGTGGCGCTGAAAACGCTGGTGTCTGAGAACAGCAGCGCCTGTTAACACAGCGCTCACATTCATTGTCTTCATTAGTTTACGGCCTTTGTTAAACAGTCATATCTAATACGTTATTATATAGACCTGTTAAACAAAGAAATAAACAGTTTGCGAAAAAGTATAGCGTTTGCTATAATAATATTATATAATATAACGGAATGGCAAACAATATAGTCTGTTACTTTCTAATTTACCATAAATATTCAGCTAATACGCATCTATATTGTTAAAACAAATCTCTGAATATCCAATAAACATTTAATTTCACAATCCTTTCAGATTTAATCAAATCCAGCCGTGATCCAGATCTTCTGAAGTGCGCATTTGTAGCCTACATTAAAGGGGTCATGAACTGCGTTTTTTTTTCCGTTTTATGATGTTTACTGGGGTGCATTCTATGATGTTAGAATGGTTTTTACATCAAAAATTTTCATAATTTATAAATAAAAGGCATTTTTCCTACCCTGATTTTAGCCCTCTGCTCTGAACGCTCCGTTTTAAGGGGCGTGTCCGCTGGGAGACTTCAGTGTAAACGCCCACTGCTGTGATTGGCTAACATCTTTGCTTTTGAAATAGTATTACTCTCTCTTTTAGCTTGTTTTTACTATTACAGCTCTCATGGTTAACTAATCGTGAAAAGTGTTGCATTACATTTAGATCTATGGCATTATATTTAGATCTATGGCATTATATTAAGATTGTGGCATGAAAGGTTGCAGTGATGATCATTGCATTCTGAGCGCATGAAAGCAGTGATCTCGTTATTGCAACTCAGTTTCTGTACACTAACGTATGCTTTCATCTCAACTAACAGTGCAAACGTGATATAGTTAAGAGATTCGTTGAATAAAACGGGAGTCATTGATAAAATCTCCTGTTTGATTGACAGCTTCAGCACGCACTGCTCCATTACTGTTGAACCCAGTCACTGCACAATATTTTGTAATCCTCAACGGCATGTTTATTGCTTTGTAGCTCGATGGTTTAACACTAGGTCTATGTTACATGCGCAAATCGGTGGGTGGGGCTAAACAGGCAGTGATGAAGTAGGCGTTGATATTGTTCGGCTGACGCGGTGCTTGCCTTCCTTTGACGTCATAGATCCCCAACCTGTCGTTTGCTGGGCCTGGTGTCTATAAAAGCTTTTCTTTGACTAACAAGGAAGTTTTCAGCTCTGAAAATTACAGGATATTCTTATATTATCATGACCTTTTATATAAAAAAAACTCAAGGGAAAGTTGATTTCTCAATTCATCACCCCTTTAATGTGTTTCTGTGCACTCTGTGCGAAGGGAATGCGGACAGGAGAGTTCAGCTTCACTGGAGACACCACAAACTTTAAATCCTAGATTTTAAAATATACTGCGCTTTATTCAGTTGACCACTATGTCATATTAATGTCATTTACACAGTGCTGTATATAGAATCAGTGCTAACTTGTCTGTATTTGAAACAAATATGATTACCACCAGTGCGCACAAACTTACCAGATTACTGAGTGCCCTGTTAGCCTTCAGTGTTTACTTCCTTTTTATTCATTTATTTTTAAACAACTGTAATATGATTGCAGAATCAAGAAGTTGCCATCTATTGTATAAGCATGTTTATTTCAAAGATTTTTTTATTTTATTTATTTCTATTATTTTATGTATTTTTAATTTTGTAATTTTTTTAATATGAATTAAAATAAATATAAATTATGTATATTATATATCGCCATCGTTCACCCTGCTCTCTAAGATATTGGCATCAGCCATCAAAAAACCAATATCAGTCACCCACTAATTGGGCAGCATACTCTGCTGCGATGCGACTGTGTTCCTCTTCTACTGCCCCCCATATATACATATAACATGCTGTGTATATAGGTTGTTTACATGGTAAAAGTAATCTTAAAGTTAAGATATACCTCTTGTTTTAATAATTTAAACAGGCCTTATATCTTAACTTTACGTTTATCATGTAAACTACATATATTTCATGTTATGCATATGTGTGAGACAGTAGGGGAACACAGTCGCATCGCGGCAGCGTATGCTGTCCAGCATAAATCAAAGCATGTCACAGACAGTGGTCGGAGGAGAACACACAATGGATGATACTGTATTTGCAGTACATGCTGCTGCTTCTGATTTGTTTTTAGAGAGAATGCTGCCCATAACTACTGATCCAGGATCATATTTCTCTGTATTAATAGCATATTGGTGAAACCTTTTTTGCAAATGACCCTTTGTGATCTGGAAAACGTCAACAGTTTATTTATAATGTTTTTTTGTAGCGTTGAGCAGTATAGCCAATCACACATATCTGTTGGTGTCTTGAATGCAGTGACCAATCAGAGTTGTTTAAGTTAGCACTGAACAAAATGGATTCTGAGTTCTGCATGCTTGCAAATCCTCTCATTATAACAAACAGTTATGTAAATAAGAGATTCATTGTGCAGTCAGCTTCATTGATTATAACAGAACTTTGTGAGATCGCAAATTCACAATGAACTAAGATGAGTGATTTATAGCTTTTTAGTGATTATAAAGGGAGCACTCTTTGCAGTGCTTTCTTCCATGCCAAATCCCGCATACAGCATGCTTGCTTTGCTTTCCTGTTAAAATTAAGTGGTTTGTAGACACTTATAATAATTTATCGGGAGCGTTTATGCTAGGATGTGTAGGTTATGCAGTGACATCTATTTAATAGGAAATCTATTTAAATGTGTTTTTTAAGAGCATCTTCTTACCCTGGAATTGGCTCACCCACTGCCTATGATCAGAGAATTCATATTTAATGCATTATTACACAAAACAGTACTTGTAACATGGTTATATTTATAAATGACTAATTGAATCACTTGGATACCAACTATTTTTAATGGGGAGTACACTCAAAACAATCTTAATATAATGCGCCTCAATATGCTGCATATGTACATTTTTATTGCTATTTGGTATGTATTGTGTTTATTATTATTGTGTTCTTGCCTTGGTGGAACTGAGCTTTTGTGACTTGCTGTTTACAAAGTGTATAAGCATAATAATAATAATGTGTTTTGTTTGTTTAGTTGTAGGATGGACTATCTGTTGTTTTAATATAGAACTTGGGCAATTTCAGGTATAATAAATGTGGGATGTTATTGTTTCAGTAAATGTCTGTTTCTCAGATCATAAAAATGTGTGCCCCCCATGAAAACAAAATGCCCCCCCCCTCCCATTTGTTATGTTCTGACGACATTACGACTATTAAGAACACATAAATAACTGGAATATTCCATATAGCAAACAGCTGTTAAAATATTTATACTATACTCAGCTCAGCTAATCTTTACTATTATTTATATCGGTGCAGCTCTGTTATTGTCATTATACTGTTATATGCAGCATTCCTAAATCACACTATTACCATAAACACTTTTATCATTTAATTGCCCCCTTTTAAAATGGGTTGTCTAGTGAATTTTAGGCTGCTCTACAGATTAAATCAGTTTTTGTCAGAGGTTTATTTTGTATTAGAGAGAGTGTTGTCAAATGGAAAACATCAAAGGAATGAATTAAGGCATCTAACCAGACTGCTTTTTCACTATGCACTTCACTTTTTTTCTTTTTTTGTTGCTGTTTTTCCCCCTGCCTTTTTAATTTCACTCTTGGTTTCTGGTGTGTCTCTTTAGTAAGAAAGTGTCTGCTGACAGCAGAAAGTATTGTAAATGGTGTGGAATATAACAGCCAGAAACTAACTTTGTGTTCGAACACAATGTGTGTTATTATGTAATGTATTGTCGTTTGAGAGGGTTGGTTATAGTAGTTCCACATTAATAGCCTAGTAGTGGCTGCACTTACTCATTATAGTCTCTTATCTCTTCTTATCCTGCTTGTACTCCTTTCTTCTTTCAGATCCCAGCAATGGCTCCTTCAATCTCAAAGCACTTTCTGGGAGTTCAGGATACAGATTTGGAGTTTTGGCCCGAATTGTCAATTACATGAAGGTAATACAAACATATGCACATTTTCTAACATTTCCACAGTCTAATGGTCTGTTAAACATTTGCTGCAGTGTCTGTCATTTGTCATTTTCTTGCTTCTTCTTTCCATCTTGCATTAGTGCACATCACAGATCTTTATTTTTGTGAAAAGGTTTCTTTTAACTCAGAAGGAGATTTGTTCAATTCAGAATACATAGAGAATGACACATGAGGAATGAAATTATCAATCCACACTGTCATTAAACTAGGGCTGTCTATAGATTATACTTTTTTATCATGATTTAATAATACCCTTTTGTGTGATTTAATAATAATGTTTCATTTATATAGTGCCTTTCCTAAGCTCAACAACAGTCAGATTAATCGCACACTTATCGTGAAATTAAGCATACGCCAATTGTCTTGTCATCATTTGCTATATCCAGCAAAGTAAACTGAGACTGAAGGGGGATTCTCAAAAAACTGTATTTTCTGCAAGCTTTTTTCAAGGTAAATCTAGGTATCTTTCCAAAAAAGGACACTTGGGCCCTGTCCCAAATGGCACCCTAAACACTTGCAGTCTTCCTACGAGTCCGCATGTTCGTGATGCAATTCCGCTTTGACTGTCGGAATGAAATCTGCTGTGGAGCTCGCTTCAGTCCGGGATCTGCAAAAGTGCGTATCGAGGGCGCATATTGACCGCAAAGGGGGAGCTTGCAAGCACCCTTCTGAAACCTAAAATTACAAATAGGACACCCTACAGTCTCATGGACTTTAGCTTGCGGTGCGTTCCAATTTGCATACTATCCGTCCTAAATAGTGTTAGAATTAGTATGTCCCAAATTGTAGTATGTTGAAATAAGTATTCCAAAGATACCCGGATGGTCAACTATTTCTAGTTAGAATTCGAAGTACAGATCCGTGCACACTCTGACGGCTAATATTGCCCACAACCCATCGACGAGGATTCGATTAGAGCTACAAACACAGATAAAAAGTGTTAAACTACAAGCATGGCGGATGTGCGAGACCAATGGTTAAGCAGAGAGGTTTAGATAAAGGGGTTTGACTGAATAATTATCAGTGTCTAACCTGATGAAAAGATGTGTTATCCACATTATATTTAATCTGCAACAGCATTGAGATCTTTTGTAATGATAGGTTTGGCTATTAACTTTTAAACACATCATGAAAGACCCACGACTGGCAGATCAATGTGCTACTAAAATTCTCTCTGATGTGGTAGGAAATTAAATTAAACTGAATGTGGAGGGTTTTAACTGTGACAAGATGATTGACAGGGCAGTTTAAACAGTGACAGGATGCACGTAACTATGCGACAGAGCTCTCCTTTAAAGATGATGAAGTAGTATGTCCCAAAGCTTGCCTATTTTTTTGTTACACACTCAAAAGTATCTACTTTTTCTTCACAAAAAGAGTACATACTTTTAGGACATAGTGTAAGTAGGCAAATTGGGACACAACATGGGTCCACATGAGCATGAAGGTGCAAGCTGCAAAAATTACGTCATCGCAGAGTAGGCGAAAAGACCACATTTCTCGTAGCGGTGTACACGGCAGATTTTTTAAAGGGGTGGTTGATCAGCTTTTTTCGAAGGTTTGATTCTGTTTATGGGGTGCACTGTAACATGGGTTCATGCTCCGTTTTTTTAAAAACATTCTTTTTTACGTATTTTACCTTTATTCTACACCGCTGTGCCCTTCTCGTAAAAACGGTCTGATGATTTCTTGGTTCTATGAAGCCCCTCCCTCAGAAATACGCAATGGGCTCAGATCGGTTAGCTGGCCAGTGAGTTGTGATTCGCTAACCGCCTAGTGCAAGTTGTCCGGTAATGTCACGGCCCTTACCATTATGGGTAGTTGCATATGCTCAGTTGTACTGTAATAAACAATGGTGTCAATATTGCCTTATCAATTTGAGCCTGAATTAGACCCAGAGAATATTAGTAAAGAGGATCGAGCAGAACCTGTGCAAGAACAGCTGTTACAGGACATTTCAGAATGGTATGTTCTCATTCTTTGTAGGTACGCTGTTATTTGTAAATGCTACTACTGTTTATGTTAGCTTTTGATATATGGTTTTAGCCTTATGAAAGCTTTAGTACAGCAGAATACATGATTGCCTTTTTTTTTTTTTCATATAATCGTTTTAACAAATTATGCTATAGTTCTCGGGATTATTGATTACAGACTGTAGATCTATAGTGATTGCTACTGACAGTTTAGCACCGTTTGTTTTGTCTTTATACAACGAGTGTAGCCAAATATCTGTCGCCTGAATGATAAGACCATTATGAAGACTAATCATTGATTTATTACAGTGTCCAATCAAATCAAACACAGAACCATGTTTAGCGTGCCTGCATTTACACTGATCACTTAATCGCCAACAAACACCAACATTCAAAGTTCGCTAGTGGGAATAAAAAGAAGTTTGTAGGTGTTTGTCGGATAAATTTGAATTGCCAATTAGGTAACTGGCTAGCGGAGCCAGACAGCATAAAAATAACGATAGAAACTATTCATGGAAAACACATCAACAAAGAATAAAACATACTTGCAGGTTGTGGCCCATAAACAACAGCTTCTGCTTTTAAAGTGGGAACTGCTCCATCTTTGAGGGCAAGCTTTTTTGCGAATCCGGCATTGAACTCGCGCTGATTGAGGAAGCTGTCCTCCGTAAAATGTGCAGCACAGAGAGCTATATTTGGAATATAATGTTCAGGAACTGAGTTAAAAATAAATTGTAACCATTGTTCCCTAAGTCCAGCGTCCATAGGAAGGCCGAAAAAAGAGTACTGCAATCGGGGTGAAAATGACAGCATTTCGGCAGCATGGCAACAACACTACTACATAACTCTTCCTCTTCTCAACATGGCCTTTGTTGCATGTTCCCGGGGGTGGAGTTTATGTAAATTTTAGGGTTAGAGTGTCACTAACCCACGAGAAGCTTGTTGTAGTCCCCACCGGGAGGGGGGAGTCCAAGATGGCGTCCTGCTAACTTAACTTTCGCTGAGCTCTGCTGACAAACTTTTATAACAGCATAAATATTGTGCCTTGCAGCTACTTTTGTGCAAAATCACCCACATCTATCATTCTGCTTTCTCTGAGATTCGAAATATGAAGTCGACCGCTGACAAAAGGAAAGATATGTTGTGTGTTTCGTGGCAATCTGACAAGATGGACTATTACAACTATGCGACTGTGGAAGAAACTCTGACTGGGGCGAAAACACCGCTTCCAGGTAGCCGGGCTAAACCTCCATCCAAAAAGGGCAAGTCAGATGATGATGATATCTCATCAGTTGTCTCAACGCTCTCTATTCTGATAAACACTCGCTCTGACACCATAGAGAAAATGGTGAGTGAAAATGCCCTAAAAATTGAAGGTTTAAAAAAAACAGTGGACTTCATATGTGCTGAATTAAACGACATCAAAGGCAAAGTCAGTCACGTTGAGACAAGATTGAACACTGAAGAGAAGATGGGATTCTGTGAACAACGTCTCACTGACTTGGAAAGATACTCCTGTCGCTGGAATCTACGTTTACACGGTGTAACTGAGAAGGAAAGAGAAGATGTAAGAGCAGAGTCCATCCGTATCAGTGAAGCTTCGTTCCCTGAGGAAGGAAGCAGCCTAGCAGACAAAATAGACACAGTTCACCGCGTTGGAAGGAAGCTCCAGAATAGTTAATGACCACGACCCATCATTATTAAATTTTCTTCGCGAGTGGCAAGGGACGGAGTGTGGAAGGCAGCGAGGACATCGTAGTTTCTTCGTGCCAATCAACTTCGCTTCACTGAGGATCTCATCGTATCTGATCGGGAAAGAAGACAGAGCTTTGGCCCGCTGTTGACAAAGGAGGGAAAGAGGGCTCACTTCGTGGGAGGTCGTGCCTTTGTTGATGGGTCTGAAATGTATCCACCTTAAGCATGGTAAACCGGTTTAATTTTAGTGGGTGTGATCTTTCATTTTAGGAAAGCCCACTAATTTGATTGACTGAGTTTATGCCGAAGATTGGATTCACTTGACTGTTAGTCAGCTACTGATTCACTTTTATCCCTAGAGGGTTCTATTACCGGAAATCTTGTTCTATTTTCTTTTGTTCTTTTTTTCTTTGAATGTCCATTTCAATTGTTTCTCTCAATGTCAGGGGGTTGCGTGATGACGTAAAGCGCAAAGTGTTGTTTTTGTATGCAAAGTCTTTCAAAACTGACTTTTGTTTTTTCCAAGAGTCTCATTCTGTTTCCAATGACACTAATGTTTTGGAAAAACCAATAGGGCAACGAGGTTTGGATGGCTCATGGTTCAGAGTGTTCTGCTGGTGTAATGATAATGAAGAACCATTTTGCGGGTTTAATGTTACAGAATTATATAGATCCTAAGGGGCACTTTCTTATGTTGTTCATTTATATTAATAATATCTTTGTGTTATTGATAAACATTTATGGATATAATACCTCTCGGGAAAATGACCTGTTATTTGATATAGGACATAGGAGACAAAATTTTGTTATGGCTTAATAGATTTTAATATCAGTCCTGATAACAATCATGATAGATTTCCTCCTAGGCAGCCTACTTCTAATTCAAAACTGAAAATGTTCATGGAGAAGGTTGATTTAATTGATATTTGGAAGGAGAAATTTCCAAATGTTAAATCTTACACATGGGGTAACAAGAATCGCTTAAGACTTTCTCCTTTAGATTATTGGCTTGTTCCATACTCCTTCAAACATTATAATGTTTCAGTTAGTATTCTCCCTTCTCCCTTAACGGATCACCACACTATTTTCCTTTATACTCCTCTACTCCTCTATCCACAGGACACTCAAATATAGGTTCTAGAGCCTCTTATTGGAAAATGAATTCCTCTCTACTTAAGCATGATGATTAAAAAAAAAAAAAAAAAAAAGCATTTCCTTTCTGATTCGATACTACTGGGTAAAAGCTTCTTCTGACAAAATTTTTTGCCTAAATTGGGAGTTGCTAAAATATGAAGTAGGAATGTGTATTAGGTATTTTAGCAGCAATTTGGCAAAGAGAAGGTATGAAGAGGAGAAGGTTATATCAAAGATCATAACACTTCAGAGCAAAACTCGGGAAGGTTTATCTGAAACTGATCTAACAGAGCTTGCAGAGCTCCAATCTAAATTAGACGGTATTTATAAATACAAAGCTGAAGGCTCCTATGTTCGTTCAAGGATGGCTAGAACAAGGAGAACAAAGCTCTGCTTATTTTTTTAGAATGGAAAAACATAACTCTAGGAATCTTTCTATTGATTCGCTGCAAATGAATGGCATTTTGACAGATAATTCTAAGGAAATTTCCTCTTTTTGTAGTAATTTTTATTCAGAACTTTTATAAATCCAATTACTGTAAGGACTCAGCCTTCCTTTTCTCTAGTCATTAAAGGGGGTTAAATCAATATCCAAAGATGAGCAGCTTGCTTGTGATAAAAATATAACTATTGCTGAGAGAATTGAGGGTCTTAAAAATAACAAATCTCCTGGAACCGATGGCCTTACAGCCGAGTTTTACAAAAGCTTTGCTGAAGAATTGGCACCGTTCCTGCTAGAGATGTTTTTGGAGAGTATTCAATTAGAAACTTTGCCTTCTAGTTTGACACAAGGGCTGTTAACTCTTATACCTAAACCTAAAAAAGATGCGACTTTGATCGATTATTTGGCGGCCTATTTGTCTTCTTAATAATGATTATAAAATATTAGCTTTGGCTTTGGCCAAGAGACTTAAGTGTATTCTGAGTTCGGTTATTGATGAGACTCAATCAGGATTTATGCCAAAAAGACATATAGCAAACAATATCCGACTTGTTTTAGATTGATTAGACTATAGTGATCTAGTTAATGACGAAAAACATCGGAAAGCTTTTGACTCTCTCGAACATGAGTTTATTTTTCTATCCCTCAAAATGCTTGGGTTTGGTGATCCATTCTGCAAATTTATAAGAACTCTTTATAATAATGCCAGTTGTTCCATCAACCTTAAGTCGGGTACCTCGCCTAGATTTCAATTGTCAAGAGGAGTTCGTCAGGGTTGCCCCGTATCCCCTTATTTATTTCTTGTGGCTGCACAACTTCTTTCCTCCTTTCTTTCAAGTAGTCATCTGCAAGGTATTAATATTGCCAACAAACATATACTTATTAGTCAGCTAGCTGACGACACTAGCTTGTTTTTAAAAGATAAATCACAGATTCCGATTGCCATCCAACACATAAATTTTTTCTTTAAAGCTTCTGGTTTAAATTTAAATCTTAATAAATGTGAGCTGTTAGCTATTAACCTGTCCTTCTCTCTCCCTTTACGGTATTCCAGTTAAGTCACAGGTGACCCATCTTGGTGTATCCGTATTTATACAGATTTATCTCTGAGAGGACGAACTCTTATTGCTAAAGCTGAGGGTATCGCAAGAATGACTTGCCCTGCTCTCTCCTTATACGTGGATAAATCTGCATGTGCAGATATTGACAGAATGCTATTTGATTTTCTGTGGAAGCATAAGAGGCATTACATTAAAAAGTCTGTGATTTATTAACAATTATGAATGTGGTGGTCTAAACTTTCTAGATTTTACTTCCCTAAATACTACTTTCAAGATAAATTGGTTAAAACAGTACTTAACAACCCTTGTTTAATTTTGGAATAAAAAACTCTAAGGTTGGAGGTCTCCCTTTACTATTGTTGTGTAACTACAACATCACTAAACTGCCCCTTAAATTATCAAACTTTTGGCCTGGCACCTAATTTATAAACAATTTTTGTCCTCACTGGTACTTTATTTGGAATAAATGTCCCAAATTGGGTTAATAATAATATTATTTTGGTCTCTCAATTAATCAGTGCTGATGGATACCTGTATTCCTATTCAGAGTTTTTGAACAAGCATAATATACCTGTCACTCCACGAGAGTTTGCTATTGTAATGGATGCCATTCCTTATGGAGCAATAACTCTTCTCAGAGACTCAGCCAAATCCCAGATTTCTTTGTCAGTAGCTCATCCCTTTGATACAATGATTGGGAATATTTGTTTTTTTTGTTTCTCTCCCATACATTGTGTCCTTCTGGAATGGCCAGTTTGTCAACATTCCATGGAAGAAAGTGTGGACTTTTGTCATCCAAATGTCTGATAACCAATAAGATAAAGAAGTGTCTTACAAATGACTTCATCTTTTTTATTCTGTGAAGCTCTACTTAAAAAAAAAAAGATGTCCCGATATTGACACTCTGTTGACACAAATGTTCTTTTTGTGGTGCTGAAGACAAATCTATTTCTCATCTGTTCTGGGACTGCTCACACACAAGTCTGTTCAGGAAGGAGTTCTGTATTTTTGTGCGTACATTTTCATCACAGAGCTTTTCTTTGTTATACAAAGATGTTTTATTTGGTCAGCATAACTTTGATAAAGATGCAAAGGACCAATGTTTTTTGATTAACCTTTTTATTTATGTAGCAAAACTTTTCTTACACAAATGTAAATTTCAGGGTGCTAAGCCCTATTTTTTTATTTTTTGCAAGGAACTTAAATCCTACTTGGACACTCTTCTTACATCCAGCAACTCCAAAGCCCTTAAAACTGTCTCACTTTGTCATCTGATGATATTTTCCTCCTTGTCTAATGTGTAATTGTACTCTTAATTGCTCTTAATTGTTTTAATTGTATTTACCCCTGGCATTTATTATGTATGTTCCTTGCAATAAAAAAAAAAAATAATAATAATCCCCACCGGACGTTTGTTGTAGCCAATTTCTTTAAAAGAAAATATCTCCCTTTTCTTTAAACTTTGAGCTTTGTAACTTTGCAGATGTTGTTTATGTCCAAACAGCAACATTACACACTAACTAAAGTAAAAAAAAAAAAAAGTGAAATCATAATCAACCACCCCTTTAACTTATCGCGCGGCTCCGCATCCGAAGATGCACGACTTCGAGGCAAATCTGGCCGAGCAGCTCACCACACTGGCACCCAGTTTGTGCATGTTTAAATTATTTGCTTATATTTACAGAATGAGCCTACAGTAGGCCTAGCAGAAATGAGCCCTTTTAATGAAAATAAAGGTCCATGTTTAATAAACTCGAAACTTCATGACTAAGGCCCCATCCACACAGAGACGCGTTTAGCTGTAACGTTATATGTAAAAAAAAAAATAATAATAATAAATTCGCATCAGCGTTTCATCCACACGGATCCGGCGTTTAGGAGCCTGAAACCGGGTCCTAGAGTGGATAAATCTGAAATCGACAACCTTGCGTTTTCGTGTGTACAGCCAACCGATATATTTTGTAAAACGGTGATGTCATCACACCACGTCCCGCACGGTAAAGACTAGTGCTGTGTTCCAGTTCGTTTTTATTATGCCCTTCACTCGCTTACTTCCCTCCGTCTCGTTCACTCGTATGTACGTCATTGCTTACGTTGCATGAGTGCCCACTACTGGTGGAACCTTTGCAATGGGCTGAACTGGAACGTCCAACCCCTTGATCACTTGGAATCCACTATGGAGTTCATTTATTATTATTTTTTTCCCTTACGAAATTGTTTAATGCAACATTCTATATGTATATAGGTGTGTTTGGGTTGTTTTAAATGTAAAAAAAAAAAAAAAATTAAATATCATAGTTGTTTATGGTGGGGTAAATTAAACGTCACAATCGTGTTGCATTGTGGTATATGAAGTAGACTCACTCCCTCGGTCAAAATCGAAGGAGCGAGGGTCTGTCCATATAAACTTCCCTTGTCCACTTCATGAAGTGGAATGCACTTCAAAATGGCGGCGGGGATTCCCCCAAGGGGAAGTGCTTAGGGAAGTTAGCAAGTGCGTGTCTAAAAGTGGAGTGGAACGCAGCATAGAAGGGATACAGCTATGGCCACTGGGCATGCGCACATCAATATTGCGTCATTTAATTACTGTATTTGCATTATTGTAAGTATAGGTTTATGGTTGGGGTAGGTGTTAATAAAAGTGCTACTTTGCTACTGGTAAGTAGCAAATTTATTTATTTTATCGTGAGATTTTGCCTCACTTCCGACCGTTGCTGTACTCCTAACTCTTCTTCTCCGTTTTTAGTGTATTTCTGTGGCAGAATTACAGTGCCACATACTGGTCTGGCATGTATACTACATCGTTTTGAGTCGGTTTCAGTAGTTTCATGTGTACGCAGATATTTCTTGAGACGAGGGAAAAAAAGATTGGGTAGTGAAAGCTCTGGCTTCGTATGGATGTGGCCTAAATGAAAATGTTTAGTGAAATTAGAAAATGTTTAAGAGATTGTTAATTTAGTTGTATACATGTCCTCATATATCCATATATTTTGTTCTAATGTCACAACTCACAAGTAATAATCTCAAGGTTTACTGGTTTTTTCACGATTCTTTTGTAGTGTGGTTTTGGTGAAGTGTACTAAAGTAAACATTGTCACGTGTGTCCCTTACTACTTCTCAACGCTGTTTCCTGGTGGTTTATAGAACAATTACTCCGAGTCGCCCTCTGTCGTTTCAAAGAAGCGCATCAAGTATAAATGCCTCGCCCGTTTGGGGAGGCTCGCACTGCGGAGCCAAGCGAAAGTATAAAGGCTTTAACAGACGTGCACATGGCAGCCATTGTAAGCCCGCAAGACCGAAAGTGCATATGATGTGTACCATTTGTGGCAGCGACTTGGAGACTCCAAAATGACAGGACACCAAATAACCAAATGATAGAAGGAGTCCATAATTCATAGTCCAATAAATTCATACATTTATGCACACCAAACCATCATAGTGTATAGTATGTGTACAGTGCAACAGCAAAGGGCTTATTTACATTTTAGACAAGTCAAGTTGCGATACCAAACAGGACCACATGGAGATGCCAAAAAAAACCTAAACCAACCGCCTTGACCTGACTGCATATAGCCTACCTACTACAGTATACGGATCCATGCATCAGGCGCTCTTCAGAAACAATCACAGAATATGACCAAGCCCATTTGTATGCTCAGTGTGATAAACTCCCAACTCCCAAGATCATCTAACTGCGTGATGTTACGTTAATGACGCAATTTCATGTGATTTCAGTCATTTATTGGCGTTAAATGATTTTAACGCGTTACGGATTTTGAATTAATTGCATGCGTTTATGCGTTGTGTCGACATCCCTACATTAAACACATGCTCCCTCCATCAAATGCCATGGGAAATGTCTTCCAAACTTAGTGCATCTATTGCCAGTCTTGTATTCGTACCAAAATTGTGATCTATAATGAAGGTTTCTTCTGATCGATTGTAAATGTTTTCATGTTGTGTGCTTGAAAAACAGAAAAATGGCCTGAAACATAGTTTTCCCTTCTCCTCTTCTAACAACAGCTTCTGACGTGAATGAACATTGTATGAAATTTCACACTAATATGACTAATGCGCATTGTCAGAGTAATTTTGCAGTTTCATATTATCGTAAGCAGTCTTTTTTTGTGTGTGTCAGGCTTGGCAGTTCCCCACAGTGGAATGATGTACTCTCTAACATGACAGTAATTAAAGGCTGTCAGGCTGTAATCCACAGATGTAGATGTAGATGTGACGCATTTAAACTCTCTCTTTGTCTTTCTTTCTCTTTCTTTCTCAGACAAGACACCAGAGAGGGGATACTCATCATCTGACTCTAGATGAAATTCTGGATGAGACAAAGCTGCTGGACATTGGCATGAAGCAGAAACAGTGGCTTATGAGCGAGGTGTGTGTGTGTGCATGAGAGAAAGACATTCGGTCTCAATCACCATTGATTGTTTAGATTATTTGTCTTTTTACACACAGAAGAACTTCTCACAAACAATTTTGTTTCACAACGTGTTTACAGGCACAAAATTGTTCTTAACTTTGAATTTTGGAGTATTGTAAATGAGTGACCGCGTGTCCACGGTTAGTAATTTGCATATAATACAAGTTTTCGCACAGCCTTTCATCACTCTCAGGAAACATAAATATAGAGTGCCTGAGACTTTTCCATATTTTTTTAGTAGGGCTGTGTTAAACGGGTCATGAAGTGGAATTTATACATTTATTATTTTATGTTCTTTCCTGAGGTGCACTTACAATGTTAGTATGATTTTTACATCATAAAATGTCATAATTTAGAAATAAAAGGCATTTTTCTATCCTGATTTTAGCCCTCTGGCTTGAACGCTCTGTTTGAAGGGGCGTGTCTGCTGTAAAACTTCAGTGTAAACGCCCACTGCTGTGATTGGCTGACATCTTTGCATTTGAAATATGTATTACATGTGGAACCCTCTCGAATACTTTTACAGCTGTTGATATTAACGAATCCTGAAAAGTGTTGATTTATAGCATCTTTTCCCATCACATGAAAATTTGCAGCAATAAGCATTGAGCAGATGACAGACGCAGTTATCTCAGTGATCATTGCAACGCCATTTCTGTCTCACGAAATGCTTTCACCACACCTAACAGCAAACATGATGTAAATACAGTAAGAGCTTTGTTGTGCAGTGTAACCGCGTCATTCATTATAACGGCAGTGTTGGCAAGTGTCCAGTTAAACTCGTCCTGTGTGATTGACAGCATCAGCCATTATAAAGAGAGTGTTCTTTGATCACGTTCTTTATATAATTTAATCACAATTTAAATAACAGTTTATTTTCATGCTACTAAGAGAAACAATGTGAAGTTGTGGCTTGATTTACTGATGCATAAACTGTATTAAATGATTTTGGGACAAAGAAAATCTGCCTGAACTTGAGTAATTACACATCAGAAATCACTGATCACAGATCAGGCATTAGAATGAACACTGTTACTTACATGTTTGTGGCGGTGCTGTCGAATCCCTATCATAAAAGTCTGTTTGCAAAGCCTGCGCCGAAATTGTGACTGAATTACCAAATAATCCACAGTGAAATGTAAAAATATTCTAAAACCATTTTTCTCTGACACTGGGATCCATTGGGCAGCTTATGCAAAGATGGTGTTTTTCCACAACCAGGAACAGCACAACGTCTGGCATAGCAATCTTGTTATTATCTTATCTAAATTACTTTAGATATACTCATGGAGGGAACACCAGTGGGCGGGGACAACGATGCGATGATGTAAAAGTAGGCGTTGTTGTCTTGCTCTAATGGCAGTCATATGAAAACAATTGTTTCTGTGACGTCACATTCCACCTCGGATTCAAGCCAAGTATTTTTACAGCTTGATTATATAAATGCTTTTTTATTGATGACGAGGACGTTTTAAAGGATTAGTTCACTTCAAAATGAAAATGGGGTAATTTACTCACCCCATCTCATCCAAGATGTTCATGTCTTTCTTTCTTCAGTCGAAAAGAAATTATGTTTTTTGAGGAAAACATTTCAGGATTTTTCTACACATAATGGACTTCCATGGCAAGCAACGGTTAAAGATCCAAATCAATGCCGCTTCAGAGGGCTCTGCACGATCCCAGACGAGGAATAGGGTCTTATCAAGTAGACGTAGGCAGAAGTGCTGCCCCGTGTATACAAAGTGCACTTGTGAAGACTAATACAAACATCCAGATAAAACAACGATGTCGGACGATTTTGAAGTTGGAGGTGGAGTTTTTCTTTTTTTTGTTAAAGGACGTTTGTATTAGTCTTCACACGTTTAGGGCGGTACTTCTGCCTACGTCTAGCATGACCTTTCCGACGTGATTGCGCAATCCGTGGCGTGTCTCAGAGCAGCGCAAGATGATCATTTTAGGTTAAAAAGTATATAAATGTTTCTTTTTTTTACAAAATGACCGATGGTTTCGCTAGATAATACCCTATTCCTCGTCTGGGATCATGCAGAGCGTCTGAAGCCCTTCAAAGCCCTTTGAAACTGCATTGATTTGGACCTTCAACTGTTGGTTTCCATAGAAGTGCATTATGTGGAGAAAAATCCTGGAATGACTTAATTTCTTTTCGACTGAAGAAAGAAAGACATGAACATCTTGGATGACATAGGGGTGAGTAAATTATCAGGAAATGTTAATTCTGAAGTGAACTAATCCTTTAAGTTATGGAACTTGCAGTATGTATTAATGATACAAAGACCTCGTATATGACAACAGATCAAGAAAAATTTCCAGCTTGTAAACAATGCCTAGAGGAGCATCTTGATAAATATAGCACTATATTGCATAATCATTTTGTTTTTACTTAACCTGTTTGTCAATATTATGTTTGAATAGATCCGAATTGATTTTATGACAGCCACCATTTAAAGGTGGGGTAAGTGCTTTCTGGTAACCGATGTTGATTTCAAATCAGCAAAACAAACACGCCCCTATTTTGATAGCTCCGCCCCACACATACGTAACCCAGGCAACAACTATGGCGGAGCCAGCCGAGGGTATGATGTCATCAATAAGTGAAAGCAATGCGTGTTACTATGGTAATCCAGGTCGAATGTTCAGTGAAAAAGTCATCCCTTACATCCCAAAAACACAAACAGTTCTCATGAACAACTCAATGGCACGAGGACGACAGTCCAACTAACGAACATATTACAAATATGACAAGATTAGAGGGTTATATCGATCACGAAATAAGGAACCAAAGGAAACAAACATATATTAGGAGTATTTTATCTTACTTTTCGGACACACTTTGGGAGCTGACGCTTGAAACAGACAGCGAGGAGGTTTAGATGCTCCATGCTTATACGGTGTGATAATTAATGGGTCTTTATCATAGCTGAAGTAAACAACAATACGATCGCAAATGAACAAGCAAGCAAACATGACACGTTACATGAGCATATTCAAGCAAAAGCCAGCATATATTAGTTCTGTGAAACTAAACAAAACCAATGTTACTCGCCTATCAAGAAGAAATAAAGCAACCTCGGCCTTCGCTCCTTGAGTTCTCTCCAGCGCTGGGAAGCTGATCCGATATTTACACGGGTCCTACTTCTTGCCTGATCGTAAGCCTTCTTTTGTTTCACAGACATTTTCCACTTTTGTTTTTTATCTACCATCTCTGTCTTTCTGTCGTCGCTCAGCTAATGTCCATCCTGTGTCGTGTCTTTTGAATAATGACGTGCACTGAGCGCTCTCTTCTGCCCGTCATTAGTAGACACGCCCCTTACTGCTGATCGGCTATCGGTTTGTTTTGGTACTCGGCCCGAGACACTTTTCTAAAGCAGTTTTGAAATATTACTTACCCCACCTTTAAATGTTTTATATTTTAAAAAACGAATAGAAACACATCTCACACTCATTGAAGTTATTATAACATTAACATTATAAAAACTTTATGCAATTTAAATGTAAGTAGCCTATACAACGCAGTAATTTCATGTACAAACTGGGGTTCTCTTATAGTTTACAGCATTAGTTGAGAGAGATTTTTTTTCTTTGAGAAATTTTGCCATATACTAAACCTGATACATACCCCAATTAATCAATATCAAATCGAAATTGGGATCGAATCGCAAGCTTGTGAATTGAAATAGAATCGTGACACAAATGTTCATCAAAATGTTGAAATGTTCATGAAAACACACACACAATTAGTGAATGACACCCAATGTGCCCTTGTTAATTAAAGGAACATTGGAGATTTTATGCTTGATGTATGGATTTTATGCTTAATGTATATGTATATTATGCTGCTAATCACTATTGACTGTGTGGAGGTCTACAGCACACCATATCTTCTATCCATAGATATTAGCTTGGAAATAAGAGATAAGGCACAGTCAACCAATCATTTTCATTAAATTTCAACTCAAATCAAATTAATTTCTGAACACCCTGCCAGGTTTATGTCATGATGTGAGAAGAGACTGTGAAGATTAAACTAACAAAGTTTTGTAGGAATTATACGGTTTAGCCTTCTATATACAAAATTAGGGGTTTTAATCAATTGTAATGATTAAAATGATTAGCCTAAATGATATGCTAATTACAATTAGTCACACATCACATTTGCCGAGAAAAGGCAGCAGATAAAGGTAATCCAATGACATCGCTGTGACAGATGAATGAAGCATTGAATAGACAAAATGGCTTTAAAGCATAATACTTCACTGTCCTGAAGTCCAGAGAAGTCTGTAATACAAGCAAGCTGTCAGTCTGTCTGATGTTAAAAAAAAATAAATACAGACACAGAGTATAATGATCTTTTGTGAATAGCCCCTAAGTTGGTTTTCTGTCTTTGCTTTGTTTTGCTTTATAGTGTGGTATTGATGCATGTTCCCTGAAGTAGCAGCTGGATCTGCTCTGATTGCAGAATTTGCAAAAATATGCTTTGTAATTTGGTGGCACTTAAATTGCTTGGGTGGTAGGAAAATGTCTTATTTGACTTGCATACGGTTTATATATTATTATTATTATTATTATTATTACTTTATTATTTTTCATTCCAAATTAATGCATTACAAATTGTTTAACCACAGAATGCCATGATTGACCAGTCAAAATCATATGTTCTACATGTAATACACTACAGCCATGTAATAACACAGAATATTCATTTTCAAGGGCAAAAAAGACATTCAAAATCTAACTTCTCCCTCCCTTCAGGCATTATCAAGTAATCCTAAGATTGATGTGCGGGAAGGGAAATATGCCTTTAAACCCAAGTATCATCTGAAGGATAAGAAAGCTCTGCTAAGACTACTGGACAAACACGATCAGCTGGGACTAGGAGGAGTGTTACTGGATGACGTTGAAGAGGGCCTACCCAATGCAGCCAAGGCTATTAAAGTAACGCACTGTCACTCATTGGAAAACATAGGTGGATAATTTTCTAGACTGTACATTTAAATCATCAGGAGCACAAAAACTTCAAAATGTATCAGGACATTTTTTTTCAGGACACAAGATTTTCAAATATTCCTTTTGTTTTAGCACTTAATATTTATTTGGAAATTAATCTGTTAGCCAGCATTGTGTATTTAATATATAGTTCTCATTTAGAAAGCAGTTGATTAGCTTTTTTAAGATTTGAAATCATTTTGTTGTTTTGTTTTTTTCAGGCACTTGGGGATCAGATTATATTCGTGACCAGGCCAGATAAGAAGAAGATTCTATTCTACAATGACAAACACTGTCAGTTTGTTGTTGATGAAGGTGTGTGATAATCACCATAATTGAAGCATGATTTAATATTGACCTGATCCAGCATTGTCTGTTAGAAGAGTTCTGGTGATGTGGATGGAGATGCTCTATCGTGATGTCAGTGTCATTCATTCCTTAGAGTTCCAAAAGCTGTGGCGCAGCGTTCCTGTTGATTCCATAGATGAGGAAAAGATCGAAGAGTATCTGAAGAAACAGGGCATATCATCCATGCAGGAGACAGGACCAAAGAAAATGGTGCGTTCTATCTCACACATACAGATAAATATTTACACACAGAGACACAAAAAAACACTCCAGATTGGCTGGTTCATGCATATTTGTGTGGGAGTGAACGGTTCCCACAAGGTTGACGTGATTTGTGATTGGCTGTTACAGGCGCCCATTCAGAAGAGGAAGAAACCTGGAACACAAAGAAAGAGACGGTTTAAGACTCATAATGATCATCTGAATGGAGTACTGGAGGACTACTCTGAGGGAGTTCCCACTAAGAAGTGACACACACACACATGGCTGAAAAGACAAGACTGATATCTGTGTGATGTTTGTATATCTGATCTAACGTCTTCTTGCCAAAACCATAAAGACATGCCTACACACACACATCTTAGAACTGTACTGAGTGACACCAATGTGAACGGACTGTAAATATTTTCTTTTCACCATTGTTTTACTTTTTACTAGTGCTTTAAACAGACTATTAAGCTCTTCTTTTTTTTTTTTTTAGATTTAATGATTAAACAAGAGCAATCAAACCACATCTATTGTTTTCTGTCAAAGTTATTCATCATATTTAAAAAAGCCTTTATATATGCACATAAAAAGTATATGTATATATATATATTTCTTTATACTTTATATCAAGGGCATTTCCACTACAAATAGGAAAAAGAGGCTACAATTTGCACGAGCTCACCAAAATTGGACAGTTGAAGACTGGAAAAATGTTGGCTGGTCTGATGAGTCTCGATTTCTGTTGGTGGAGATGAGTGGTACCCGGTGGGGTCTTCTGCTGTTGTAGCCCATCCGCCTCAATGTTGTGCGTGTTGTGGCTTAACAAATGCTTTGCTGCATACCTCGGTTGTAACGAGTGGTTATTTCAGTCAAAGTTGCTCTTCTATCAGCTTGAATCAGTCGGCCCATTCTCCTCTGACCTCTAGCATCAACAAGGCATTTTCGCCCACAGGACTGCCGCATACTGGATGTTTTTCCCTTTTCACACCATTCTTTGTAAACTCTAGAAATGGTTGTGCGTGAAAAAGTTTTTACACTTGCATTAGGTGGTTTTTGATCTTGTGCGAGAACGAGTTAATGCATAATGGGAGATGGAAATGCATTTGCCAATTAAACTCTGACGTAGAGAACGTTAAACCCATGTGACTAATAGTCTGTTTCTGCTGATGGTGTTATATTTACTGTTGGTTACTAGGTTACCAATACCACCGTCATCCGCAGAACAACTTGATGGAAATGCACCTAATTTGCATTTGTTTTGATTTTTCTCTTTTTTTGGTGAAGATTTGCTTCATATTTAGATGGAAACCCAGCTATAGACTAGTTAACTTTAATACCGTCGACTAGTCGCTGATCATGGCCTATGATGATTGCCCTCTGCGCAACAGGATAAGAAATCTATGAAGTCCACTTTTATGCTCTGTTTCCAGCAGTTAAAATGACAAATAAATGCATACTCTGAGCACGCTTCACAAGATATGTTTGATTATACCATCTGGATGCTCAAAACTGATTGGGTGAATGCACATTGTAAATAGCTTATTGTACACATAAGTTAATCACCATTCTTGCTGCATTGTAACGCACACACATGCAGACAGTAGCTCGCACATCACGTGCAGATCATTCAGTAGCAGAAATGTATTGTCAACACTGTTCTGTAATTTATCAATAAAATAGCTTAGAAACTGAAACGTTCTAGCATTTAGTTGTAACTAAAACCCACAGCTTCACTATTAGTAGAGAGACGCTGCCATTAATTCACACACAATTGCTCTCTCACTAATGCATTCTTATAAAGGTAATCTTTACTGTGCTACTTTATCTGTATCTGATTTAGAACAAGCAGAAATCTGTGTGAAATATAACGACCCAAAGACAAAAGAACTGATAAAAATAAGCTGTTATGTAGGAACAATAGTCTTGTGGGCAGCGCTGTGTCATATGCCATAGCTGTGCACAAGGCAACCCTCATTCAAGTCTCAGCTCGAGGTTTAGGCTTATTTGTTCTTGAGTCGATGTTGAACTCGAATTTAATCACATAAATGTCGACTTTAAAAATCTGAAGCCGTTCCAAGTTATGGAAGCCGCCATACCCTATACCCAATTGACCCCCCTGGGTCCAATACTGCACCTTATTTGAGCAATAACTTAGACAGGAAGAGCTTTCTGACTGACATTATTTTTTTCATAATTTAACAAACAAAACAATGCCGAGTTCTTGTTTATATTTTGCACGGCAGCAGAAATCATATGCGTTTATGTTTCCCTACATTTGTTTTTTTTTTTTTTCATTTACACAACTTACATTTAGTTTTTCTTATGTAGTAATTAAGGCATTGTTTACAAAAAAAAATTCCCCCTGGAACCTGCTTAAACCCCTGATTAGGATCTCTTTTATAGAGAATTAACTACACTAAATTGTATTCAAATTGCAAAACAAAATTCCAGTTCTGCATTACCTTTAACCCATTGGTTATTATTAACCCATGGCTATTAAAAATGAATTATCTTACACAAAAAGCGGCTTTAGCACTATGCAGACACACACACAGTGTTTTCCAATGAATAGATGCACTTGATCAGAACACCTCTTGTTATGCAATTGAGTGCTGAACGTCAGAAGGTTTCTTAATGGTGGTTTTGATGGCACGTGACGTTTTTTGTCTGCTTTGTGTCAAATTGATAATGTGTTTGTAGGCTGAGAGGTTTTATATAATACAGTGTCTTCATTTTCAAGGCCCAGGCTCAATAAATAAAATATAATTGCTTTGCAGGCTGATGCTTTGTTTAGAATGTTTTGTCCCAAAATCCGCCTGGAAGAAAATAAATGCTATTAAATGTAATTTGTCGTAATTCAACTGTTAAAAGCTGGCATTTTCATGTGGTAATTCAACATTTTCTAGTCAAATATTTCTCCCTGCTTACAACAATATAGCAGTCTGTTTCACCTCCTCGGATATTAATCTCCAGTTTATAAAACGTGATTTCAGATTTAATTAATGAAAATGAAATCTTCATAAAATACTGCAAGTTCTTGTGTTTACTGAATAAAATGACTGTTGGATTCCTGCATTTACAAGGGGTTTACCAAGGGGAACATTAACATGACTAAAAATGATTGTACCTTGGTGCTCCCTGATCCATGATGGATTTTTAACCCTTGTTTGAGGATCTGGTCTTGAAAATGAATACATCAAGTTGTTTCTCCATCTGTTAGGAGATCTTCCTCATGTATTGCAGTTGCATTTAAGGCTTTCTTAGTATTATATAGTTTAAGAAAAGGATTTGTTGTCGTTATGTAAAGGGAAAATTTCCCATGTTGTCTATCACACAAATGGTAGAGGATGAGTATTCCTATATTTGTGTTTTTAAATGCTTCTATTTCTGATTCAGTTCTTTCAAAAAGGGACTTTTTTACTATATCACCATTTTATTCTTTTACATTTTCAAAAAAAAAAGTTTTTAAAATGTTTTTAATGTTTTTGTTTTCTCATCAGGACCGGTATTTTGTCAACAATTTCCGGTTTTACTATCCTTATGGGGACATTTGATTCCATAGGGAACATATATGGAATATCTGGACTACATACATAAAAATTTTGAATAGTTAAGTAGCCGTTACTCCAGTCTTCAGTGTCACATGATCCTTCAAAAATCATTCAGCTCTCAGCAATAAATTACAGTTTAAAATACATTAAAATAACAGTTCAACAGACAACAGTTCTTACAATATTCTGGTGTGTGTGTGTGTGTGTGTGTGTGTGTGTGTGTGTTTGTTTGTTTTCTCTAAATGTTTGAGCATTTAACAGGAAGAGTCAGTGTTGTTCCACTCAATGTTTATGTTTTTATTTATATGTTTGTATATTATAGTAATTTGACACCTGAATTCTTGTGCAGTTTGTTTCCATGGTTTTTGAATGCATAACAGTTTCTGTATCAGAATGATCATTACTGCTGAATTGCATTTTAAGTCTTTCATACAAAGAATATCAAATATTGTCAGTGCTGGATTTCATCCTCATTAGTCACAATGCCAAGAATCCCACAGCTGATTAACCCAAAATACTGGGGCAAAGCACCGGTAATCAGTACGGCAACGTTACCAGCATAGAAATGCAACCATACACGCGCGCGCACACACAAACAAGAAAACCAGTAGGTGTCTTCATCCTTAAAAATAAAAAAGATCTTTAAGAGTCTGTCGGTAATGACAATGACCTAATCAACTTAGCCTAGCTGATGAATAATTTATGGTGGGTCGTTTTTAATATGCTGAATGATGACGCATAGGCCTATACATCATTTTAGAAAGCAACAGTGACGGTTTGATGAATGGATATTTGATAGTGCTTTCGTGAAGATTGTATGTTTTGAAATTAAAAGTTCTGCCAAATAAGTGATTTGCATGCAGTTTTCATTTTTATTTTTTCGCACAAATTGTCCCAAAAAGAAATTTCTGTCATCATTTAGCCTACTCTCCCTCAACTTGTTCCAAACCTGTTTCTTTCTTCTGCTGAACACAAAAGAAGATTTTTTTTTTCCTACTATGGAAGTAGGAACCTCGCACAGGTTTGGAACAAGTTGAGGGAGAGTAAATTTTAGGGTGAACTAGGCTATTCCTTTAAACACGAGTGAAATCTGCGTGGGGACCTTTTTCGCTCTCCAGCGAAACGCGATCGCGCGAATTCCTGTTGAAATGACCGGCCCGTTAAAATTCGCCCAACAGTGGTAAACGTACGTGACCGCAGCTTAATGAATGAATAGGAATACCTCATTCAGAATGTGGGGAGAAACTCACACGCTTTAACTAAGATGTAACTCTTCTTGAAGTAAATGAGTTTGGGTGGATTAAACGCATGCATGGTTGTGTGTTAACAATTTAGAGGTTAACAATAGAACAATATCATTTAGCTACGTGTGTGTGTGTGTGTGTGTGTGTGTGTGTGTGTGTGTGTGTGTGTTTTATACACCAGGTGTTTCCTCCTTAACCTTTCACACACACAACTTGAGTTCACCCCTTCAAAACACAGAGAAAGCTCTATTCTCTCCACTGAAACGCTTATGTGTGTATGTTCCTTCCTGTTTTATATTGTGCTGTTAGACATAGTGGACTAATAATTCATCATTATATGAAATAGTGGAAATGGTTTATGAGCTATGACATCCGTGATTGTGACCTGCTCTGAACTTCTATTAATATACTGTACTGAGTTAAACTGCCTGATATAATGTAATACTTGAAAACCAAACTATCACAAATATGTGCTAGCCTATATAAAAACCTGATATCTGTCGCGTTTAAAAACACGTTAATATTTCATTTCAAGTCTGACCGCAACTACACTGCAACTTGTGTCCACTTGGTGGCAGTGTTGCTGTTAAATTGTTTGCTTTTGGTGCAAATGCAAGACTAACATTAACAGCCAATAGTAAACTTATAAAAACGACATTAGTTTGTAGGTTAAATAATTATTGTCCTAATTTGTTTATCAGATCCAGGAAACCTGCGTGTGTGTGTGTTACTTTTGGGGTGTTATGAGCTGATATAAACTGTTGGATCGCCTATGTTATGGCCACTTGTTGGATGCTTTTCCTTCATATGCTTTAAATTACTTAATTCAAAAAATAAACACAACAATACATTTGCAAATGGATATGCAGACACAAAATATTATTCACACATAAATCAAAAAAATCTTATGTTTTTCCACCAAACCAGTTTAGTCCAGTCTTCAGTCCATTTTTTTTTTAAATGTTTACTTGTAGTGTAATTAAATAAAGAAATATTAAAACAAATAATGTACAGTTGCTAGTAACTGACAACAGCTGTGGTTGGGAAATTTATTTATAAATATTAAATAATATATAACTATAAATGTTTGATTTCTGTGGTAGGTTTCATCATTAAAGCAAAACAGTAGCATAAAATGGAATACGTTTGTGCTTTCTTCTTTGTGTATCATGTAAAAAATATATACATATAAACTTTTTTCCCACCTCAGAAAACATGTGAGAAGCTAACATTTTTAAGTCCTTTAAAATTAGAACCATGGCATCCCAAGAGTTTTGATGGTAGGATTCCCTGACCCTATCTAATCCAGATTCATTATGAAGATCTCTTAGCAGCAGGAAGCCCACCCGGACACATGTGACCTTTCTGAAAAAGATGCCATGAGAGGCAAATACTCCGACCCATGGCTGCCCTGCTGTGTTTATCTTTGTGTCTTTCATTTCATAACATACGCTTTTAGGTGCACATGGGAGTAAGTTTGAATGGAATAGCAGCGTCCTTACATATATTCAGAAAATGTGTTATACTCCTGTTCTCTTTCTCTTTCTCTGTCAAACTGCAGCAGAACAGATGCCATTGGGAATGCTACAGCACACACTGCTGCAGATGTTGCTTATTGTTTTCCTTACAAGACAAAATGTTATATGGCATTTTCTGTCATACTGCACCTCTCATACCTTTTAGGACCTATTGTGTATCTGACAAACTCAGTATACTTGACCTGACAGCAGGACAAACAATCACGGCTTTGCAGATGCAATAGCTACTCAAAGCTGTTTTCAATGAAAATCGTGAAACAGATGCTTATGAAGGCTTAGGAAATTTTAAAAATAGCACTTAACTTATTTACTTTCTTAATACATGCAATACACACCATGAACTCATAATTGACCGTTCTTCAAATCAAATTCCGTCCTACATTCAAGAAGCCATTTATATCACAATAGAGAAGAAAAGATGATCACAATTTCCATTTCATGCCAAATAGGGATGCACCAATATGACAATTTTACAGATAACCTATAAGTCTTTATATTTGAAAGCAGATAACCGATATTGGCTGATAAATCTAAATCCAAATTTTTATATAATTTTGAGAGCCTGATTACAAAAACAAAAGTCTCACCAATAAAAGCCATATCCAAAGCACACAATTGTAATGTTCTCAATGTAATTTTATGTGGCCTATATAACAGACTTGCGCTGCACGTTACACTTAAAGGTGCTGTATGTAAGAATGACAGCTAGTTGATGAAATGAGTACTGCGGTCCAAATTCGAAATATTGTTTGCCCCGCCCCCTCCTCCTCAGACTCAGCGTTCACGCAGGTTGCCAGTTTGAGGACACGCAACAGGAACGAGTACAACTGATAGTGGAAGGTGAGGAGACTTACACACTGTAAGTTGATGAGTTGATTTATCCGTGTTTTAATGTGCTTCCATCTGTAGAGGTTTTTAGATGGATGCCAAGGCTTTTTAGGTCGGGTAGAATCTGTGATCTCTGACTCAGTTTGTTTGCTTCCAACTGGCAACCTGTGGTAGCGAAATACTATTGGGTAAACTGACAACGTGCATTATCACACCAACCAAAACAAAAACAGACATTCCGACACGGAACGCACATTTCAAAGTAGAATAACTGGCTGTAGCATTGACTTTCAGAGAAATAAGTATGTGAATTTAGCATGTTTCCTAAATATCTGCAAACATATGGTATTTTTATGCTTTAGTACAGTCAAAAACTTACATACAGCACCTTTAACTGTGTTTTCCTTTTTGAAGTGATTTCAATCATATTTCAAGCAATTCGATCATGGCGAACAGAGCGCATCTGAAGGAAATAATCCATTAGTTCGTAGTAGATCGGCTTTAATATATCTGCCAAATTTTCTTATCGGGCCGATAACGATAACATTAAAAATGTACATATATCAGCCTATACCATGATGTCATGATTAATACTAAATAGTGGTGGTATTGCAGTAGTGCAACCTTGGCTAAAGTTTGTTTAAAACTTTAGCTTTGTACTTATTTCAAACATGTTTAGGTGTTAAAATTCTAAAGTTCACTTGTGTTTAATTGTGAAGATTATTTTGATGAACAAAACATGTAAGAATCACAAAATGGCTTATAAAACCATGGTTAATATTGGGTATGTGCTATGCATTATGTGCAAAAAAGTTACAAAGCGAACGAGGGTAATGTTTCCGGAGTTTGGGGCAAAGAAATCATGCAAACCCTTCACGTACCCCACACATAATTACCACAATCCTTACAGCTTTTGATTAGGCATCACAAATGGCTACCCCCTGGAGTCCTAGGCAGACTCGATTCATTGGGCGGACAGTATGGACAGACATGATACCTCTGGCATAAGTGACTTTTTTTTTTGTGCAAATCATCAGCGATACAGTGTAGCAACTACCAATGAGAATGCAGACAGTTTATTCGCCACAAACCAACAGCACAGCGACTCAGCGACCTCCAGAGATTAAATCACTGTCAGTGTGAACACAGCTTATTCATCGGTGCATGTTATTCCAAAAAAAAAAAGTAGAAACAAACTTTTCAGCTGATGTCATCAATATTATTCAACCCCCCTGTCTTCAGCTATCTGGCTCCATCTTGGTATGTAACGCCCACTATTTACAATCCAATCAATTCCTGATGGATAAAATCAATTCCCACATAATGTTTGTCTTATCTAGTACCATGTTTTACTCAGCTCGGAAGTATATCAGATTAACTAAGTGAAATGGGCCTGAACACTGTTCCATGAATTTAAAAAGGCAATCTTTCGATCTTGTTTCAATCAAACACATACCAAAAATTATTTAGAGGATATTTTTCTTCCAAAGCAACATAAAGGACATCAATGGCAGGGGCAGTTGGCCTGGAGCAGTGTGAAGTTAAGTGCCTCACTCAGGGCGCAATAGAGATAAAGATCCTTTAGTAATGCTCTAATTCACATGTCCTGCTAGCTGGGACCAAACCTGTGACATTTGAATTACTGTCCCAGAGCCTAAACCAGTAAGATACAAGCACCAGCTGACATGCCCACTGACCCACTGATGCATGCCATCAGTCATATACGTATATATAAAAGTCCTCTGTGGTTTTCATTGAACAAAGGGTTAACGGAATAAAAAATGTTTGTGAGGTGACATGTACGAGATGCTTGAAGAGATTGAGTTTGATGAGCTGAAAAAAGAAAATCTGCTTTACACAAGCTGCCAACTGCAGAAACAGAACACACTCATATACACACACGGGCTGCCAACTGTGATATGGAGACAAAATCGTCTCTCACACTGAGTTGTTTTTGCCTGTAGGCACATCAATACTTAAACACAACATGTTTGTATCTCAATCTTTACACAAATAGACACTTCAAAAAAGCATTAGCTAAAAACATTATTTAATGGGCACGCATGGCACATTGGCACATGTGCACCACTGCACTTTAAGGCTTTGCTTGTTATTTTCTAACGTTGGCTCAGGCAGTCACCGCTGACCTCTTGAAAGCTGTCAAATGGAAACCACGACAACAGGTGAATAAAATAATCACCATGGGAACCAGAAGCATATGAAACACTTCGCTTTGGGGGAAGCTAATTCTTTATTTCCGAAAGACTGCGCTCTTTTATGGTCACATTAAGAATTCTTCATGTGTATGTGTGCCAGATGTCAGCACATGGGTCCACACTGCAGGCCTCGTAATAATAAATGGCACTTTCAACGAACTTAGTGTCAACTATTACACACGTTAGATAGCATAACATGTACATAGATAATCTAACATATCATATAACACAACTCTGTTACTGCATGATTTTCACCCATGCATTATAAAAAAAAGTAATAAAGTAAAAAATATATATTTTTAGAAGACCCCCAAGAAGACCTCTTTCAACTTGTCATTTAATTTTTATACAAATTGCATTTATCATGTGCAACCATTTTTCTTTAATTTATGGTAAGTTTTATTAATACTTCTACAAACCAACTAGCTAGCTCCTGAACTGATCTTGATCCAGCTCTACCGTTGTCTTCACTCCCACCAGCTCAACCCCGATCCTCTGGCTCCACCTTTGTTCTCAGTCCCACAGGCTGCACCCCGATCTTCCAGTTCCACCGTTGTCCTCACTCCCACAGGCTCTACCCTGATCCTCCAGGTCCACGGTTGTCCTCACTCCCAAAGGCTCCCCGATCCTCCGGCTCCACCGTTGTCCTCATTCCCACAGGCTCCATCCAGATCCTCCGGCTCCACCGTTGTTCTCACTCCCACAGGCTTCACCCCAATCCTCTGGCTCCACCGTTGTCCTAATTCCCACAGGCTCCACCCCGATCCTCCGGCTCCACCGTTGTCCTCACTCCCACAGGCTCCAGCCCGATCCCCCTACGGCTCCACCTTTGTCCTCACTCCCATAGGCACCACCTCGATCCTCTGGCTCCACCTTGGTCTCCACCACTGATCTATATAAATTATCTTTATTTTTTATTTTATTTCTATGTTCATTTATATCAGTGGTCTCCAATTCTTTGGCTTCTCCTCAGTGTCCCATTCCACCGGCTTTATCATGGTCATTGGTCCAGCGAGCTCAGCCGTGGATTGTTTTTGGAAAACAAATGATTATGGCCATGAATTTATTTATAGTTTTAACTATATGGATTATTACCACATAAATTATGTCACCCTGTTTTAAGGGTATAAGTCATTACTATAATGCAATAATTACTACTAATACCTCATAGCCAAAATTACCTGAATTTGTTCTGCCATTATCAGATGTCTTTTGCTCAAGTATTACATTCATACAAATAAAATAGTTGCATGTTTTTATTTGACAGTTGTCAGTGATCAATCTATATTAATGGAGTCAAGTGTCTGTGCACCCACTGAAGGACTGGAAAAGTTATGTCTGTAATGCTGCTTCATTTGGCTAATCTCTGAATCCTTTGTCTGCAGAACATTTATATATATATATATATATATATATATATATATATATATATATATATATATATATATATATATATATATTTCCTTACTATCAGGTGACCCATGAGAAGGATCAATTAGTATTGGAGGATGTGGAGAATGTAATAAAAAGCATTGTATAATTTTAGAAAATTCCAAATTGAGTATAGTGAGAAATCTTCTCCACGTGAGCCTTGCCTTTTTCATTATGTTTCAGATGTCATGTCGCCTGTTAAAAAACACTTGTTAAATGAGGAGCAGTGCTTTTGTGCACCAACTGAAAAGGGTTAAGGAGGTATGCACATGTTTTGGTTGAATTATTTACCAAATCTTTGATAGACATTCTGTGATTTAACCTTAATGATTCAAGATAATGGATGCACAGAATCAGTATGGGGTGTGATACTGTGTTTATGTGCTTGTTCTCATTAAAATGCTCTGATACCAAAAACGACACCATGCAGCTAGAGTTGTTGTTTTATGAGCAGACAACTATTTGAGCAATTGCATTTGGCAGAGATGAGCGAGTGTATTAAGCATACTTTACAGTTGATTAAAATATTAAATATGCTGGCCTCAAATTACCAGCCCTACTGTATTATACCTGAAAATTACAGCATTACTAAAATACAGGTATCTGTTAAGGCAAGTGCTAGAAAGAAATACCTGTACTCTGTGTGTAAAAATGGTTTGTACATCCTTTATTCAGTATTTCCTTTAAGCACACCTAGACCTCAGTATATGTACATCTGTGTATATTTTAAAAAGTATTTATTTAATGAGCTGTTTTCAGTAATAGACAATTATGTCTCAATAAAGATTTGTGTTACAGTATATTAACTATAACCATTTAAGCTCTTACTTCAATTTTCTTTAATGATTGTAATTATTATTTTTATGTTGTGACCATAAATACAAACTTCTGTCATGAAACAGATGGTGCAGGCTAATAGGTCCTTTAACTCAACCTGCTTGCAATCACATCATTCTCTATAGGGCACAATTGATTGGTTCCTGCTGTATCAGTAGCCAATGAGCTTGCGTGCTCAACCTTCAAATACTTTGCAAGCAATTGCCTTAGTAGTGCAGCATGCTTTCAGAAACCCTCCACCCTCTCCAGCTCCACCTTTATAGATCTGCTATGAGTAATGCATACACTATATTGTACAGCAGCAGCATGTCTTACTTGCTCAAAGCAGCATATCATGTATGTATTAGCAGTAGCAAGTCCCGTACAGCAGCAATAACAGAGATAATATGATTTCACATTCACTGATTGGTCAGTTCAGCAATATCAAGTATGGACAAATGTGCTGAATGTGTGGGACCTGTTGTGGCACTTAAGTGGATTGGCCTGAGATGTAAATGTTAGAATAGGGGTGTAATATTATTTTCACATACAGTAATTGTATGTTTAGGCATAGAATCTCATGATAACAGTTGAACATGTCCTGATGATTTCTATAGTGTGCTCCAGTTATGCTATTCAAAGCTTCATGAATCAAATGGGAAACAGTCATCATGGGTAAGAAAATATTTTATTTTATATACACTAGCAGTCAAAAGTTTGGACACACTTTCCTATCAAAGAGAATGGGAAAGTGTCCAAACTTTGACTGGTAGTGTATTTGTTACAAGCATTCAAAAATAATCGTGAATATCATGACATTATGAAATAAGTTCAGAGGAGCTCTCAACCACAATCTGAGCCAGACAATCAGACAGTTCAGATGAACTGAAAACAAAGACCAGTAAGATATGAACAAGCTAAACAGCTCTCAGATACAGGAAGTTGTCATCATATCTACAGGAAGATTAATGAACCTCTAAGATCAGATAGATAAATGTCAGGCCCTGTTTACACCTGGTAATCAATCCAATTACAAGTGTACGATGCTACATACAGGTGTGAACAGGGTCTAAATTGTTTTGAGCTTGTCCACTTTCGATCACTTCCAGAGATAGCCGAAAACGCATTGGTTGCATGGTGAAAATGCTCATGTGGTGTTATGTTGGAATTTGAACATTATGGGAAGCACGCTAGCCAGGTGGGATTTAAACTTTGATGACTAAAGACCCAATTTTGGTTTGAAGACAAAAAACGTACCAAGCACAATGTTCTCTCACCATTCCTGATTTGTAGCACGCACAAAAACGAAAGAAATGAAAGCTGCTGCTCTCCGTATGTTTTTCCGTTGTCTCCATGCACATTCATATGTATAGAAAGATCTGAAAAAGCCCATACATTTACGCACCCATAGACCCTCCCCTTGAAGAAATCAGGACAGAAGAAAAGTGAAAGTGGACAAAAGAGACACCAGGTGTAAACGGTTATGTGTCCCCCTCATCTACTTGTGATCCGATCGACCAAAACTCATCTTAATACCAGTTGTAAACAGGGCCTCAGAAAAGCAGCAGGTGTGTATAAGGAGTGGTTGAAAGTGGTTCATTTTACTACACCAATAAAACAGTACAATGACAAACTCGCTTATAATAAACAGACGACTTTTATTAACAAAACTAATAAGAAGAATTACATGGTGTTCTTGTGTTGTATCACCAATAAATGAAAAATATTTAGATTTTCCCCCTACCTTTAGAACGAATGCTTAGTTTGTGGTTTATTATTAGTTTTCATCTCTGTAGAGCATTTAGATGCGTCCACTTAAACCACCATCCTACTGGTTTGGCCATCAAACCCACACACACAGAAATGAATGCAACATTTATTTATAAAGTTCAAATTATTCACAAGGCATTGCTAATGTTGCCTTTTGTGTTTCAAACACATAAGTTTTATCTAAAGTACTGAATAATGTTTCTTACAACAACACACATTACATGATACATTTTCTCAGCTAAAGACCTGCTGTGAATGATTTATGATTTATATGAAATGATTTATAGTCAACCTTTAATGATCAAATATTTTTTATTTTAAGCCATTGTACTCTGTGTATACAAATTAATCATTTTCTGTGACATTTATCATTAGGACTTATCCAGAACTTTTATATTTAGTTATTGGTTATCCACGATCAAATCTCAGTTTATTCATTGTCACTTCACACGCTCACCCAGCTGAATATTAAACATTTTAAAAGCAAAAAAAAAAGACAAATTTATGATGAACAGGTTCATTTCATTTCAGAGGAAAACCATAAAACTATGTAGATCTAAACCTAGGAAAAGGTGTTTCAGATTAAAGTTTCATTTAGCCAAATTTGGTCATAATTAATTCTGCTGACAAATTTAACGGGTCCTTAATTACTACTAACTTAAATGAAAAAATATTGAATGCCTTCCTGATCCACATGAAGTTGATTCATTAGTCACCATATATCAAAGATAAATGTTCATTCTTGAAAAAAATACATGTACATGATTTAATCTAATATGAGACCATAATATGAGAATACTTTTACTGTTTCTAATGCCAATTCACTTATAGCAATATACTCTCACCAGCGACTTTATTAGATGCACCTGTTCAACAGCTCGTTAATACAAATATCTAATCAGCCAATCACTTGGCAGCAACTCAATGCTTTTAGGCCTGTAGAGAAGTTTAAACTAAGCATCAGAATGGGAAAGAAAAAAGTGATTAAAGTGACTTTCATTGTGGTATGGCTGTTAGTGCCAGATGGGCTGGTCTGAGTATTTCAGAAACTGCTGATCTACTGAGATTTTCACACACAACCATCTCTAGGGTTTAAAGAGAATGGTCTGAAAAAGAGAAAATATCCAAGCAGCAGTTCTGTGGGTGAAAATACCTTGTTGATGTCAGAGTAGAATGGCCAGACTGATCTGAGCTGATAGAAAGGCCACAGTAACTCAAATAAGTCGTTACAACTGAGGTCTGCAGAACAGTATCTCTGAACATGTTGAACCTTGAAGCAAATGGACTAACAGCAGCAGAAAACCACACCTGTGCCGCTCCTGTCAGCTAAGAACAGAAAACCGAGGCTACAGTTCGCACAGACTCTGCAAAATTGGACCACAGAAGATTTCAAAAATGTCACCAGTGTACCCCAGCTGTCTTCTGGGGGGTATTCCAGAAACCAGGTTATGTGACATACCTGGGCATGTTTAAGGTTAAGCGGATAACCTCAACTTTAGGTTCCAAAAACGGAGGTAACTTACAGGGTATGTAAGTAGCCATAGCAACTCACTCTCTTAATATAACTCCAGAGCAGGTTATGCTCCAGGGTTAGTTTGCTTAAAGGGTTAGTTCACCCAAAAATGAAAATTAGCCCATGATTTACTCACCCTCAAGTCATCCTAGGTGTATATGACATTCTTCTTTCAGACGAATACAATCGGAGTTAAATGAAACCGTGATTGTGGCTCTGTTTTTGAAGTCCATAAAAGTGCTTTGATATCCATCATAACTGTTCCACACAGCTCCGGGGGTTAATAAAGGCCTTCTGAAGTGAATCAATGTGTTTAAGTTCAAAATGCTTAGCGTAAAATAGCGTAAGCATTTTGAACTTACACTTTTTCCATAAATTTAATCTGGAAGGCAGTCGGCCGGAAGCTAGATAATTGACTTTATAAAGTTTTAAATATGGATCTTTTTCTTACACAAACGCATCGATTCTCTTCAATATTAACCCCCCAGAGCCTTGTGGATCACGTTATATGATGGACAGATGCACTTTTATGGACTTCAAAAACAGAGCCACAATCACTGCCATTATAAAGCTTGGATTAGCCAGGACTTATTTAATATAACTCCGATTTTATTCGTCTGAAAGAAGAATGTCATACACACCTAGGATGACTTGAGGGTGAGTAAATCATGGGCTAATTTTCATTTTTGGGTGAACTAGCCCTAAGAGGTATTCAGATGTGTTTGTGTGTGTGTATGTGTGTGTGTATATATATATAATATATAATATAATATAATATAATATAATATAATATAATATAATATAATATAATATATATATATATATATATATATGGATCTGAATTCAATTAATTGGCGTCAAACAATATAATCCTTCTCAGTGAATAAAGATTAGCCTACTTCGTAAATGAAGACATTGGAAAAAAATGATTGCATTTTCTTAGCGTCTGTTTCCATGGTAAATCATCGATTCGTTGCTCTGTTGAGAATGTCATGTGTGTTAACCGGGAATATACTCTGAGTTGTCTGAACTTACTCCTGGACTCATTTTTGGAACCAGCATACCTTGAGTAAGCAAGGTTTGGGTTAATAAACCAAGAGTTCAGGGTATATGTGACGGTAAGTTAACCTTGCTTTCTGGAATACCCCCTAGGCCCGGTTCTACGGGGGTGCTAAGCACCCTCAAACGCAAGCTAAAGCACCCTCAGTTGATACTGTAATAATATTGGCGAAACAGATTTGGCAGATTTGCCAATGTGTGTTCGCGCTCTGGAGAGCGTCAAACGGCATCTATTACAACATGTTTTTGCAACGTTTAAGGTAGTCAGAATCTCACCGCTCAAACGGCAGAGTTTTATTCAGTGCTGCATTAATGCAGGCTCGCGAAACCTCTCATTAACAAAGTGAAGACACTATGTAGCTAAGTAAGAGATTTGTGCATTGTTGACATTTTTATAACGGAACTTTGTGAGATCGCGATGAACTGACAAAGCAACAGCATTTTAGTGAGCGATCTTGGTTCGCTTTCGAGGCTACAGTAAAATTCATTGAATAAAATTATTGTTTTTCATGCTGCTAAGAGGACCGACGGCCAACTGCATGCTGCAAATTTTGACAGATGGTGGATTCACTCTGCACGAGACAAAAATATCCTCCTGTGACCCAGAATCGATGTTTTGCCTCTGTAGAAGACATATTTCTCTGATAATATACAGTTTTAAGTCTGGATATTCTTATGAATATTCCCATATATTACTCCCATTATAACACGTCTTTTTACATTACATATTGTCCCAAAAAAACACATTAATATGCAAATTAAATACAGATGCATTGCATTGAAAACACATGTATGGCCATGTTTACATGCATATTGCATAAAGTAAAATGGTATATCAAATTATTCTGTTATATCTTCCATAACATAGTTGAGAATCATCTTTATACAAAGTTTGGATTAAAAAAATCCTGTTGTTTTTGCCTATTCATGTCTTTTAATTTTCTCAATAAATAGGTTCTGGTGTCCTCTACAGAAAATATAACACACACACGTATATATATATATAATGCTCCAAACAATGTAATGACCTAAAAAAAATCTAAATTCACAAAATCATAACATGTTAAAATACTAGTAATGCATTAAAGCAATGTAAAGGCAGACTAATAGATTAATAGACAAACATTTGTAGCAAAATATTTTTGAAATTCCACATATTGGTAAAAGTGATGACTTGTAAATAATCTTGCATTTTTCACTGTACACCGCTATGGTGGAGCCGTTGCTTAGCCTACATCTGCTCTTCATTAGAGCACCCTCAGTGATTTCAGAAGCACCCTCAATGATTTGATTCTGTAACCGGGCCTGCAAGCAGCGCTCAAAACCTACCGTTGTGGACAACATAACTGTTTCATGATTTAAGCTAAAATTATGGAGTTTTTGGGTGCAAAATGTAGTAAACTTGTCCACGATGCAGGATCACAGAAGGGAACAATGACAATGAACACCATTAACCTAAGTGAATGAAAGGTAGGCTGATAATCAGCAATATGCGTTCACATATGGCTTTATTTGAATGTTTCAGCATGGCATACCATAAAATTAAGTTATTAGAATTACGTTCTAGTAACGCCATTACGCAATGACGCAAAAGAACCGCTGAATTGTTTTATTTTTAACTGGTTCATTGAAACTAACTGTCCGAAAGAGGATCGCTGGAATCGATTCCAGACGTTGGAATCGACTCTTGATTCCCAATGCCTTGGAATCGAGGAATCGATTCTTTTTGGAATCGATTCCCAGCCCTAGCCATAATGTGACAGCTCAAATCATCCTAAACTGGTTTCTTGAACATGACAATGAGTTCACTATACTCAAATGGCCTCCACAGTCACCAGATCTCAACCCAATAGAGCATCTTTTGGATGTGGTGGAATGGGAGATTTGCATCATGGAAGCCGACAAATCTGCAGCAACTGTGTGATGCTATCATATCAATGTGGATCAAAATATTTCCAGCACCTTGTTGAATCTATGCCACGAAGAATTCTGAAGGCAGTCCTGAAAGCAATAGGGGGTCCAACCTGGTACTAAGGTGTACCTAATACCATTATGTGTGAAATATAACATAAACTTGTCTTTCCGGTGTGTTTTGCCTCCTTTCTAACTCATGATGATGATTGATGGTTGAAAACAGATCAAATAAATTGTTTCCACTGAGAGCAGCAGATGAGGGAGATGAAGAGCAGCTTTCACACTGTCGTCTTGCATACAGCTTAATGCTTTGCAGATTTTGTTAGGCTATTTAAATGTATTTGAAAAGTTATAATTGGGCCGTAAACTTGAGTGTCACTGATATCCATCGCTTTTGTACCCTTGTCCAAGACCCTTGACTAAAGGGGGATTATGATGACAACTGCTGACATGTTTTGATCCCAATCTAATCTTGTCATTTCCTGTTCACTGACACTGTCAGTAAACAGCCAAAAAAGTATTAGATCCACCCAGTAGAACTGTGGTTTTTGGTATTGCAACACTTTGGATTCATTACTGCAGTGGTTTAACTGTTACAGTTGTTATAATTGGAGTGCAGCAGGGTTCCGTTCTACCGTGTTCAATTTACGTTTTCTGCGGTCGAAAAAAATGCAGTTCTTTTTTGTAAGGGTGTGGACACGAGCGTAGGAATGTTAGAGTGCATAAGTGATGCTAAGAACTCTGTTATCTCAGTAAGACTCCTGTTCCTTCCTTTGTTATTCCTTTACACAGAGTGCCAGCTCTCTGTCTCTCTCTCTTTCACACACATACACACACACACACACAACTCTTAACTCTGCTGGCTGCAAGAGCTCTAGCAGCACTGTTATGATTCTGCCTCTGATATCCTGCTGTTGGCGTTTCCATGGTTACTCTGCATTTCCTAAATCCTAAAGAGGATGAAAAATGGAAGTTAGATAAAGTTTAATAAGCGAGAGATAGCATAGGGAGGGAGTTATGTATAGCTCACGCCCATCAGCATTTACAATAAAGCCTGTTGACCCTTTGTGCTCACAGAACACTCCCTGCGTGCCTTTGCACCTGTTCAGAAAGACCAGAGGCTAGTTTAAGGCTTAAAATATGTTAAACTTATTGAGGAAAAGACTTAAAATATTACTTTGGCTCTACTCGGGTTAATGCTGGTTGATAACCGTAATATAAGAACTACACGTTTGAGAACTTGCATATTTACATTTACTGTCCAACCTGAGAAAAAGAAAATTATTTGAGCTAAAGAAATAATCTATGATACTATTTTTGCCCGATTTCATTGGTGATATTGGGGGAAAGTAAGTACGCCCCTTGAAAGATTTTGTCCTTGTGATAGTGTTATTTTCTAGCAGAAGATAAATAATCAAATTAAATACAATGCTATAAATTAGAATGGGTAACAGAGTCTAATTTAGGCTGTCACTCGGGGTTTGCTAGTTTGGGACCAAATGCTGAAATTAGTGATAAACTTATATATGTATATAGGCTATAAAAAAATATATTTCCAAAAAATAAAATGTATTAGTCTGATTTTTTTTTCTTACAGTTTCTTCACTAACTTGTCTAAAATGTGAGAAAATAGAATGATAATATTTGCATCATGAATGACTATGCTGTAGAAAAATTTATACATCAGATGAAAGGGTTTGTCCTTGTGATAGGCTAGTGTAATTTTCTAGATAATAATTCGTTTTTTTACGGTTGCTTAAGCACGATTTTAAAAACAATTAGGCTCATTTTGCCAAAACACTACACACACAAGTAGCAGAACACCTCAGTTCTTTTGCAAAATAAACACTTCATTCGAAACGTTACAATAATTTAACAAAAACCCAATTTTGACACCAAATGGCACACACATGGTTCAAACAATCTGATTCTGTTTGTACCACTTACACACTGCTGTTCTCAATCTTAAACACTTGTAACATTTCTACTTTTCTAAGGATATAGTCTGGGTTTGATTTTTTTCCCCCCCAAACATATTGTTAGAGTGAAGTACATGAATATATTGACCAAACACAACACACAAGACCAGTACTGCACATTGATGAAAATGTATTTCTTTCTGTATAATCATACATCCATGCATTTCCAAACTTGAAAATCAGAACATATTGTAAGTAGAATATAGTACATGAACAAAAACATTTGTGGAGATAAATAGCATGAATCAAAAAACCCTATCTTCGCCTAGCTTGATCTGGCCATAGCACTTGGTCCACATCATGTCCTCTCTCACAAGATAGCAAGGGAAGAATCCACCTGAATCTTCTCCTTCCTCTGCATCAGTTAGGTCACAGGCCTTCTCCAAGGCTGAATATCCACCGCCATGCCCTAAAAAAACCCTCCTCAATGGGGTTAAGGAAGGGAGAGTATGGTGGGAGTGAAAATTGTGGATGCTCATGAAACCAGTTTTGGACCAGAGCAGATCGGTGGAAAGATATATTGTCCCAGATGACAGTGTTTCTCATCTGCTCTGCATCCATTTGGTCTTCTGCTGTGACGATGCTGTGAAGTATGCCTAAAAATGTGAATATATGGGCCGTGTTGTAAGGATCCAAGTATAAATGCTGGTGCATGGAGGACCCCATTCTTCAAGATTGCAACGCACGTTGTCCTGGCCCAGGACATTCAAAATAGCTCTTGTGGCCAATGATGTTTCTCCGTCTCCCTCTTACTGCAACATTGCCTTCCATTTTTGTTGAAGATACGTAAACTCACCTGTTGGCTTTTTATAGTGCTTACACCTGATTATTGAGTTTACAGTTAAAGTCCCAGTGAACCGGAAGTTGCAACTGATTTTATTTCAGTGCTGTGACGTATTTCCAAGTGAAACGGAATATTAAATAGAGGGCAGGGTTTTACTTCAGCGCTCCTCCTCTCCATCTCTCGCTTATAGCAGACTAACTGTTGGAGGGGAGTGGTTAAGGATATTCAAACCCAAGCCGTCAAACGGACATCATCTGAGAAGGCACACCATTCCAGACCGGAAGTTACTTTTCAGATTTTGATTAAAGATTACCACGGCAAACAATTTCTTTCTGTGTATTAACTTGCATGGATTAATTGTTCACCCTAAGACCTGTAATGTATGGAAGCCCGTTTCCGCCACTAAATAAAAAAATAAAAAGAGTAATTGCGACTTTTTATCTCAGAATTCTGTTATATTCTGTTATAGTTATAAAGTCAGAATTCTGAGATATAAACTCGCAATTGTGTGATATAAAGTCACAATTCTGACTGAGAAAAAAAGTCAGAATTGTGACTTTATATCATGCAATTGAAAGTTTATGTCTCAGAATTCTGACTTTATAACTCACAATTGTGAGAAAAAAAGTCAGAATTCTGAGATAAAAAGTCGCATTTACTCTTTTTATTTGTTTATTTAGTGGTAGTATTTAGTTAATGTGTTCTAACAAAGTAAATAAGATCGATTTTGATTTCCTGAGGACTTTAAACACCAGACAGCCATGTTTGATCAGTTGGTTCAAAGGTGTGGTCTTTTGGTAAGCAGTGTCTTGAAATGGCAAAGAAGTGACATCTTGATTTATGTGTCTAATGTAGAGGTGTGAGAATGTGGCTGAGAATGTGCTTATAGTTGTACATATCTGGGCTGAGATTTTGTTCCTTGAGTGTAAGGTTTCACTAACTGTGTGTTATTTTTAATTTTACTGGGTAAGCAAATAAAAAACTGCAATACAAACTAGAATGGGGAAGAGTGTTGTGAATTTTGATAATTTGGGACCAAATGTTGGTTTGAAGATGGTGATAAAGTTCCCTTTTCAATATAGGTGGTCATGATGATACTGGAACTTTATTTTTTCCTCCATGTGTAGGTCCCAGCATTTGGATTTGCAAAGGTTTTCAGATTTTCAGGTCTGCTTATGGTTCAGCTTCAGCTTTTACTTTTTTTTTTTTTTTTTTTTTTACAGATGGCTTTACTGTCTCATCATGCTCTCTTTGGTATAATGTGTATTTTTATAGTCGATATTATAATGGAAAGTTTGTCTGGCCCTGAAGCAGCAACACACCCCCAAACCATAACACCCCCATCGTGCTTCACAGTTGGCACTGGGTTCTTATTCTCAAATGCCAAGGCCTGTTTGGTTTTAAAGAAACACATTGTAACATTTGAAACTGTGGCCAAACAACTCCACCTTTGACTCAATGTCCAGAACACATGTAGGTGTTAGATCACATTGGATTTTTTGAGAGCAGAGGCTCCTTACTTGCTGATCAGGCTTGCACAGTTTCTCTTTCTAATGCTTGACATGTGGATTGATTGTTTCCAGAGTTGCCTGTAGATCCTTTAACACACTGGAGCTTTTTGAGACTTTCTGAAACATCTTGCATTTTGTTTTGGGAGTGAGTGTTTCGCATTATGGATATTTTATAGTGTTTCCACTTCATTGTTTGTGCTCTGCGTTGTGGCTGATTTATTGAATGTTTTGAAAAAGTATTGATTTTATTGTTTTCCCATTCATTTCAGTGTAAAATTTCAACATCATGAGTGCAACTTTTTTGTCACAGTAACATAAAACCAGATATCATTCCAGTTTATTTTTTGTTTGTAGAGCTAGGGACAAAGTCAAGTTTCATGCCATTTAGAGAAAGGGAACTTTTTTTTTTTCTCGGCAAAGGTAATTCCGGGTTGCCCCAGACCCCAACAGTGCATAAGGATTAAGTGTTTGCCAGTTGAGTTAAGTTGGTGATTTCCATAAATTAAATTAAAATATTAGGCTAGTTTGATATTTTTTTTCTTACAATAACTTGGGTAACAGGGTTGAATGGTTGAGTCAACAAAACAATTTGTATAAAAATAGAATTAAAATAGTGAATAAATGGTTATGCAGTAGAAAGTGTTTCTTCATGGGTTTCACTATTTTAAGTAATGTTTAAAAGTTAGACATTATTGTATGATATTACTTGATTAAAAGAGCCGGTACGGGCCAAAATTCTAATTTGAGAATTTGAGCATAGGCTACATGATAGATATGGCTTTATAATTTGGATAAAATGGATGACAAGAATGGGCATGTGGTTAAAACACTTTTGATGTTAGAGTGGGCAGCCTGGGTAAAAATGTCACAGGCAGCACTAAGTGAACACAGAGCCCATGCTGTGATCCGGCCCACATCTTCTCCAGTCTCGTTTAATTAACCTGAGACAAAGGCGAGGAAGAAGACTGCAGTCTCTGCCATCTGTCTAGATCATTGGTTCTCAACCGGTAGCCGGGGCCCACTGGGGGGCCTCAGCAAACCTTTCAAGAGGGCCACAGGATGACTACAAAATTATTTAATTATATGTAAAAAAAAATAATAATAATAAAGTCAAATGCAAATAAATGTTTTACTGTTTACATTTTAATCATTTGAATTCAGTTATTTTTTAATATAATTTATAAATTAAAGTTTTAAAATAAAAATGTAATACATCATTTATTATTTAAATATAGTTAAATAAATCATATTATATATATATATATATATGGGTGTTGGATTGGGGGGCTGGGCTTCGAATATTATGTTGGACATATTGGGGGACCTTCAAGTCAAAAAGGTTGAGAGCCACTTGTCTAGATCATTACCCTCCTCACCCTCTTTGTCGTACCCTAACTTTTAGGTTTCCTCTGCTCAGTTTGGGTGGTATCTAGGCTGTAGGTGGTTAAAAGTTTAAATGGTGAACAGTTTCTTTATGTAAAAAACAACTTTTTTAATCTCATCGGCTGCCTACAGAAGACACACACACATACACCATACTCATGTCAAAGGCAGGACAGGGCTCTAGAGTATGGAGCTATATATTCTGCTTAGGGGGGAAAGCTGCATCTTTCCTTCATTTCAAAATGCTCAAGTGCCTGTCAAAATGCCTATAAATATTCATGAAGGTGGTAACATTTGGCAGAGCGAACTGACACACTCACACGCGCAGGCTGTCTGACATTTGGGTGTGTTTGCAGACGGACGTGTGTCTGTTTGCATGGAAAGACATGAAAATCAATAGGTCGTAATTACACTGTTTGTGCTGGCGCTCTTCTCAGATGTGCATAATTAATTGGTACCGTGCTCGTTTGATTGGTTCCGGTACCGAAACTGGGTCAGTGTAGAGCGACTGACTGTTAAAGTCTTCCGGCTGGTTTCCCAGACAGAGATTAAGTCTAGTCCAAAAGGATTTTCAACAGAGAATCACAATCCACAGTACAATTTACTCCATGACAATCCTTCCCTGAAAAACTGCCCAGAGGAGTCATGACCATTCCTCGTCCTGTTGAAAGCGTCAGTCTATAATTGAAAAAGTGAATTAAAAAGCAACAAAAGAAGAAGCAGAAACTCACACCTCTCCCCTGTGAAATATTGTAAATATTAATTCAGTCATTTTATTTGTTGGCAAACAACTTTCACTGTTACAACAAATATTAGTTATGAGTTCATTCAGTTTAGAATGCATATGAAAAGAATAAATAATAATTTCATTGATATTGTAATAATAATAATATTGATGATAATAACAATAAAAAATGTCTCAGTGCCGATCCAAATCTTTTCCAGACGCTCTCTAAGATCCTACATTTCTGATCTGTTGGAAAATAAAAGATAAAAAAAAAAAAGACTGAATCACAGGAATAAATATGCAGCCAATTTTCTGAGGGTGGGTTAACAAGGGATAGATGTGCAAGCTACAGGGAGTCTCAGTTTGAGAACAAGTAAACAGTAGTTTCAGAAACCGACCTTTACAAGGTTGTTTCCATCTTTCAAACCACTCCATTAAAATCCTAGTCTGTTCCTTTACATGGTTATTTTATGTGTGCACATATGCTCCACACATGATTTTTAATCATGATTTCCCCAGTCCGCACTTTCATTTGTGATTTGGCCTCGGCTCGGACCCTTTCCGATTCAAATCCCGCAATCCTTTCTTATGGTTCTTAATTAAACTGTTAAAAACAGACTTGATATGTAAAATTGTCACAATAATAGACCATCTTTTAGCCTGAGAACAATTTTAGCTGTGTCAACACGTATGACTGGAATATCAATAAGCTGGAATTCTTCAACCTGCTTCCAATGGGCGATTTCTGCTTTTACACATAAAAGATGGCAAACGCTCTAGAACTCATGACATGACGACATTCCAGCATCATTGGGATCCCATCTGCAGTATCTGTCATTCACACAACAGTCAGTTCCCCATAGTCTCTTGGATACCATCGACACAGTGAGATTTAGAATGACGAAGTGTTGCATTTGGAAAAAAGGAGGAAGCCATGGTCATCCTTTCAAATGAGAGTGTATGCGTGTATATGAAGATATGTGTGCCTGGTGTGTGCTGTGTGGTATAAGGGATAGTATTTTGGAGGACCAGCACAGCATTGTGGGATTGATCTAGTCTACAAAAACACATACAAGGGGCAAAATATCTCAAAAAACATGACACGCATACGATCATATGCAATATCGGGAATCTGTACATTTTACATGGAAAACTATTCCATTTATTTGTAATTAGTGAGGATTACCTTTCCCATAACTGAGATTATTACTGAAAAACAAACATAAGAAAACAAGATGCGTCCTCAGTCTTTAAGATTAGATGCGCCTTTTGTGATTTCACGCTCAAGAAACGAGATCGGTGCTAAACGAGAAGGAATGTGTGCAGCAGAGGTTCATAGAGAAGTCTAGAGACTTGTGGGTGTAATGCAGTTCAGTACGACAGAAGAGTTCAGAGTCTGGGTCGGTGGTCTCATTATCATACATGGTCATCTAAAATGGCAGCTAGTTTTCCACAGTCTGTTTACACACTCTCCACAATCTGTGGTGAGTTTTGAGGAGAATCAGACAGCCATTGGATGAAGGTTTTCATCAAGGAGAGCTATGCAAATGATCCAGGGAGCAAAAGTTTGTCCACGTCTCCGAACTGACTATCCGCAATAGCAGATTGGAAAGAAAAAAGTCCACGAGACCTACCTACACGCGGTAGTCCTTGTTCTAGCATAGGAATGGGTTACTAGTTCTGGTTACTGGTTCTAACTGGAGCAGGATTTTGGTGACGGGATACTTGTATGTACTGGAATCGGGGGGCTATCTGGGATCAGTCTCTTTAGGGGTTCCTATCAGTGCAGTAGGTAGTGTATCCCATGCCTTGTGCATTGTGTCTCACACACACACACATGCTAGCTGAGAATGTGTGTGTGCGTCGGTGTCTATAGGCTGGTGACCAGCTGTGAGGGGTCTGGTGGCTGTTCTTCAGGTGATGAGTCTTCTTTCTCAGGTGGGCCGATGAACCCGTCGCTGCCACCGCGTCCCATCTGATAGTAGCTCTCTAGTTCCTGTATGTGGTTCCTGGAGCCCAGGTTCGGCATGCTTTTGTAGTACACGTCGTCCGCCTCCATGACAACCCCTTTGCCGTTGGCCAGATGCAGCTCGCTGCCCTCTTCTTCCTCACCGTCGTCATCCTCATCGTCTTCGTCGTCATGGAGACCGTTGATGAGGTCATCAGTGCCATGCGGGAGGTCAGTGAGCGTGGGCATGCTGGTATAGATCGAGTCTCTGAGGGGCGATTGCGTGTGCGTGCGGGGAGTGTGTGTGTGCGAAGAGTGCGTGTCGTTGGGGAGCAGCGGGAAGAAGCTCTCGCTGTTCTCCTGCGGCAGGCGTCGGTGGGCTGAGAATGTGTGCATCGGGGCATGATTTTCCGGAGGGGGCGGTCTCGGTGGGAGGAGCGGTGCTTGTGACTCCTCCCTAATGAGCTCCAGGCTTAACCCGCCCCCGTCGTCATGCCTATGAAATGCTCCGGGGTTGTCGAGCACCATGACGTCATCTTTTGCGATCGACGATGACCCTGCAACCCCTCCGTTGGCCAGGTGGTTGTTGAGTTTATTGGTCAAGGTCCCCTGGTGGGCTTTCCCTTGTCGTTCCTGGGTGTTCAGGTACGATGGTGCATAGTTTGCCGTCAGCTCTTTCAAGATCTTTTTCTCGAGCGTGGTCGGCGGCTCGCTGCCACGAGAGCTGTAGGTAAGGTAATCGCCTGCTGCCACACCGTAGCTGTTGCCGTGGTTACCGTTAAGCGGCAGCGTATCCATGACACTGGAATCTCGTGCGTTGTTTAGAATGCCCTCTGAAACACAAGAAATGGTACAAAAATTACACAGAATCACACACATAACCTCAGGTACAATTTACATTTTATTACATAGACAAAAAACATTCTTGTATACAGTATTTATGATTGTTGGCAATATGAATCAGTTCCTTTATAATATGCTTCATGAAAGATGATATCAAATAGCATATTATCTTTTATCAAATAAACAAACAAAAACAAAAACAAAACAGATAAATACAGGTGGGATGTAGAGAAGAGGGGGGAATGGGAGGGATGAGGAAAATGAGAAGATTAAAGAAGAGAAGCAATGGAGAATATATTATAAACATGGAACTGTTGTGAAAGTAAATGAATCATACTTGAATCTCTGTAGGAGGCTGCAGACCCGCATGAAAGGAGAGACAGAGAGAGAGAGAGAGAGAGAGAGGAAGAATGATTACACACATAAATGCTTATGGAACATGTCTACAGAGAGAGAGAGTTTGTTATATTCAGTTCAGACTGTGACAGGCATTAGTGACTGAATGCTAACCTGCTGAGTTTAGGACAGATGCTAGACTGAAATGTTCTTATACCACCAAATTATTAACCAGAACAGATGGACATAGAAACAACATAAACAAGCTCATTAAACAGACACAGGAAGTATGCATGCAGGATATCACTGCAACTCCGCTAACTCAAGACACAGAATAGTCTTTCAAATTTGAATTTAAGGAAGTTGAATTAAAATAAGAAGGATATAAAAGAAATCCACTGCTGTGTAGTGTTTAATACATTTGTTCAAAGTTAATTATAAGCATGTACTGTAATACACACAACATACATTATGTAGTATTGCAAGTAACATTAGATAATGTAATAATTAATGTTCAAGGTATATAAAAACACAACAGAGCAATTTAAACAGTCCAACACAAGTGACATTTTTAAATCATCTTTCATTTAGACTAATTAGGCCTATTTTTTGCCTTGTGTGTAGAATACAAAAAAAGGCCAAAACAATTAAGTTCAGTAGAGATTTTAATTTTCCTATACTGCACCATAAAATTACCATAAACACCACATTAATAAAAAAAATTGGTATTTTAAAGTAGGTAATTGCCAAGGGTTGCCGACTCTCAAGTTTAGGTTGGAGTGCGATTTTTTTTTGCGGGGGCAAATTGGTACAAATATCGTTTTCGATCTTGATTCAGTATCAATTCATATGTATATAGCCTACCGTACATATGAGGAAAAATAAGTTTGCTTTTTAGCACTATTTTAAACTTTTCTTGAGTTAAATTATATTTGCTCACATTCATTAATATTCACTTGTGGGTGCTTATATAAGTATCATTAAAAATATTAAGATGTAAGTTACTTTAAAATGTAACATTTAAAGAAATCTATTCAAATGCAAAACCTAAAAATAAGTAAGCAGTTATGATCTGCAATACTTTTTTGAGCAACTAGACTAGATAGGCCTACATTTATATTTATTAAGAGCCATACAGGTAATGCAAATTACAAATGAAAATTATTAATTGTCCAGCCACAAAATGACTCTAATTTGCCTCTTTGCATTGGAATTCTCTATTTTAATCTAATTGTAATATAAATAATAAAAAATTAATTATTGCACAAATAGTAGCCTATTTAGTACCAAAAGATGACCTTAAAATATTCAATAAATATTATTGAACTTAAATATAGAACATTTATTTAATTGAAAAATAGTTAAGGTGTATGGTCACATTTGACCACCAATGAGTATGAGTGTGACCAATTAGTAAGGAATACCTGAGGGCTAAATACAAGAAAAACGTTAACATTTATGTTAACAATGTTGCATCTCCATCCCGCTCCATAAAGTGATACTGTAAATGTGGTTGATGTAATAATCAATGCACATTGTGCTGTACTGTTTACCAAAAATTGCTGCAAATACCTGTATAGTGAAGCTGTTGTCTATCCGCTTAAGCCATTGAAATATATTGACAGCGCTGGTTTGTTTAGAACTATTGAGAGCTCCATGAACCACGTGACTGTGTGTGCCGCCGAGAAATGAAAGCATGTAGCAACTCTGTTTTTCAACGGCTCTGGTTTTAACTGTTATGCCACATTAAGTGTGCCAAAACGGTATTTATTGTTTGAATTTCAAATTAAAACTTTAAAAATTTAAAAGTTTAGACTTTGTTTCATATCAAAAGCAGGTTTGGCAATTTGGCGTGAGATTTACTTGGGCAGAGTGAGAGCGTGAGACAGAGCCTGAAAGCGTGTGTCTCACGCCAAATGCATGAGAGTTGGCAATCCTGAATTAAGGTAATTAACCTTTTCATGCATGGCGTCCACTACAGTGGACAGATATATGGAAGCCATTTTGAAACATTTAAGTTTTAGTACCATGTCCCAAGTACTAAGTGGCAAACCCCCAAAGCGTTGTCTACAATTCCATTTAATTATTGTATTTGTATCTCTTTGTTGTTTTGAGATATTGCATCATACACTCAAAATGGCGGAGGAAAGAGGAGATGCACCAAGTACCTCAGGAATAAGTGTTAAATCCTTTTATTCTCAGAAAACCAGACAGGAACAAACAATCAAACAGATCAGACCGGCTGCTATCAGACTTCTTGTGCATTAAAAAAAAAAAAAAATCTCACTGGATTATTACAATTAATTGCAAAATGAATGTTTGGAAATGTAAACTGATATTTCCTACTGACACACTACAGTAAAAGATATAAATAACTGGCTTAAAAACATTTTTCGTGTGAAAATACCAACGTGCCTAAGACTTTTGCACAGTACTGTAAATCTAAATGATTTAATAATAATACAAATATTCTTACAAATACATAGTTATATGAACAAATGTAAAGGACCATTTTAGCAGAATTTTAGCTTGACAGTGTCTGTCCCAATTCACTTTCATTGTAATTTTTTACATTTTTATTCTGTCTAACATCTCCTTGTGTGATTAGGGAATAAATGATGGAAATGATGACAAAATGTTCATCTTTTGGTGGGGTAATCTAACATTTTTAATTGCAATAATAAATGTAAAAAAAATTCAAGGAGGAGCCATATCAATTTTATATTACATTTGTCACCCTGAGAGACAATTAGTACCGTCCAAAAAGTGCTAAAGTTTGTAAATGTGTATGCAAGAGGCAAACCTTGCGTGTTGAACATGTTGGCAGTAGGGTTATTGTACACAGCAGATTCTCCCAGTAGTGTGTTATAAGGATTAGTGCCATGAGGACGTAACAAAGCATTGGAGATGAGATGGTTAGCCATGGTACCTACAACACCCACAAACAGAGACAGAAAGAGGGAGAGAGGAAGAGAGACAGATATGGAGACAAGGAGTTGAGAGAAGACAGAAGGAAGGAGCAACAAAGAGACAGAAAAAATATGTACAATAAACAGTTAGAATGATGCAGACAAGAAGTAAGTAAACTTGTGTTTAAACAGCTTTAAACATCAGCAGTCGCAGCATGTTAGTTCGAGTGGACAGGAATGTAAAACCTCCCATGTGGTGCGTAATATCAGTACAGAGCTCCGCATAGATATTGTTTATGTTGGACAGCTGTTGATGCTTGACATTTTGTCTTGCCAGTGTGACTTGATTGGGAGCATTTTTCCATGGCTTCAGCTCTGATGTCGCTGGAAGACTTTTAAAAGCTCACATTCTTATTTACACAGGACAGAAAAGACAAAGGAGCTCAGAGGAGCAAATCATATTAGCGTTTGGACATAACAGAGGCAGGCAGGGTTTGAGAATGAGCAGAACATGAGCACACACACAGATGTCTGATCCATTTGGACAGGAAGTGTAAGGACTTTTCTGTTGCGTTCCAGATTCTTCTGCAGTTCCTCTTTTTTTCTTATTTTTTTCCTTTTTGTTCTTTCTCTCATGAAACGAACATACACTGAGGTAATTCTTTATCTATGGGCACTTCTGGCCCTGTGAACTCTGTTAAAACACTTTTCACGTTCTCACTAGAGTTTTTTTTTATGTGTCTACTAACAAAGTCCAATGGTCGACACACATGCATCACAGGAGAATTCTGTTCTGAAAGCCAAGAAAATTTCCACCACAGTGTCATTTCCAGTTGTGTATTGTGTTTAATGGCCTTCTGTGATGTAAATAACTTTTACATTTTCAACATTTTTGGAATAAAACAACTGACTCGTTTGTCTTGTCTTTATGTATCCTAAATTCACGCGCGCACACACGCACACACGTTAGGTTTTCATGTTTTATGGGACTTTATATAGATTTTATATTGTACAAACTGTATATTCTAGCCCCTTACACTAACAAGAATTTGTAATATTGCCATCTTTGTGGGGATATTTTGTCTCCATAATGTGGGGCAAGGCAAGGCAAGGCTGAACCACACACACACGAAATAGGAACAGTTTTTTCAAAGCTTGATTGAAAATGGCACACAGCAAAAACATTGTGTTAATGTTCACCTTCTCATGTTTGTTCTCTTCACATGTCAGATGTTCACGTTACACGTCAAGCATACTCTTTACTGACAATTTTGTGTCTTTGGTAAACAAGTACTCTAATTTTTGAAACAAATTTATTAGGTTATGGGTTGTGATAGAAAGGGACAGTTGTGTAAAAATACCTATAACCTAATACAAATCCTTTCCAGACAATGAATATTTGGTTTATATATAATGGTATATATATTCTTTGCTTACATTTTCTTAGTTTTTAAAATGTAATAAATCATATTTTCATTCAATTTAAGATAAAAAATCTATTTAAATGACAAGGGTAAAACAATACAATCTATACATTAAAGGTAAAAAAAAATGTTTTATTTAACTTTCATATAATAATTTTTTTTTTTTTTATGTTTTTGAAATGTTGAAACGCTAAAATAATGTCCACGGAACAAAAAAGTGTCCATAGTTGAAAACAATCTCTGTTCCCTTTTAGTCGGTCACGTTCGCCGTACTATCAGCTTCGAGATATAGAGAACCGGCCAATGACTACTGGCGTGCTGCTGTTCTCACGAACCATTGTTGGTTCGTGAGGGCGTGCACAAACAGTGAGTGCAGATACAGGCTGCACTACTTCCTGTATTCTGCCGCGGTATTCCCTGGGTGCTTCAGCACTAATAAAAGAGCGTTTCCTCACAAAAAGAGCAACACTGCGTCTTTTTCAAGATGTCATTCCACCCGTGCGTTTCTGGATGCGGTTCCATGCCTTGTCACCCTCAGGCGCCTCTCCAATCGCCAGCAGGGGGTGCAGGCTGTGGGGACGCACACAAGCGGCCTTCTCACACTCGGAAGCAGAAGCAGGTAAGTGTTGCACAGCACACTCAGACCCCACTTCGGGCCGCTACCATGCTGTCCGAGTCGGGTCCCTGCATGCCACCTCGCTGCCCCGCTACAGGTACGTCTGTGGTGCCATTGGTCCCACTTGTACGGTCGCTGGGAGCCTGACTAGCGCTCCCCAGCCCGTCTCGCTGGCTCTCCTGTACCATCGGACAGATGAGCATATCAGTACAAAGTCCTACCCTTCGGGCTGGCCCTGTCGAAAGTCGTGGAGGCGGCCATTGCTCCCGTGGAGTTCGCATCCTCAACTACCTCGACAACTGGCTGATCCTTGCCCAGTCACGAGAGCAGTTGTGCGAACAAAGGGACATGGTGCTCAGTCACCTCAGCCGGTTGGGGCTTCGGGTCAACTGGGAAAAGAGCAAACTCTGCCCAACGCAGAGGATCTCTATTCTCGGTATGGAGCTGGATTCGGTCGGTCTGGAAGCGTGCCTCACCGAGGAGCGTGTCCAGTCAGTGTTGAACTGCTTGAATTCGTTGAAATGCAGGACAGCGGTACCACTGAAACATTTTCAGAGGCTCCTGGGGCATATGGCATCCACAGCCGCAGTAACGGCGCTCGGATTGCGTCATATGAGCAGGTCCTGTTGGTTGCTCCGTACAGACTAAATCTGCCTCGCCCTCCCTCTATACCCTCTTGGGACTTAACTCTGGTGCTAACCGCACTGCAGAGGGCGCCCTTTGAGCCTTTGCAGTCAGCTGAGTTAAAAGTTCTGTCTCTGAAGACAGTACTCCTGACTGCATTGGCCTCTAAAAAGAGGGTAGAGGACCTGCAGGCATTTTCGGTCGATGAATCGTGCCTGGAATTCGGGCCTGGTAACTCTCATGTAATCCTGAGACCCCGGCCCGGATATGTGCCCAAGGTTCCCACCACTTCCTTCTGGGACCAGGTGGTGAGCCTGCAAGCGCTGCCTTTGGAGGAGGCAGACCCAGCCCTAGCTTTTCTCTGTCCTGTCCGCGCTTTGCGGGCTTACGTGGACAGAACGCAAAGCTTCAGGACCTCAGAGCAGCTCTTCGTCTGTTATGGAGGCTAGCAGAAGGGAAAGGCTGTCTCCAAGCAGAGGATGGCCCACTGGATAGTGGATGCCATTGTCTTGGCATATGAAACCAAAGACGTGCCCTGTCCACTCGGGTTAAGAGCCCACTCCACTAGGGGTGTAGCTTCTTCCTGGGCGTTGGCTTGTGGCGCCTCGCTGACAGATATTTGTAGAGCTGCGGGCTGGGTGACACCTAACACGTTCACTAGATTCTATAGCCTCCGTGTAGAGCCGGTATCTTCCTGTGTGCTCGCTTCCCATAGTCAGTAACACCGAAGTGCCCGTTTTAAGTGTCGGCTTGCTGCGCCACTCCCTTCCCCATGGAACGGATATGTGCGCTTATATGCTCCAGTCGAGTTCCCCAGAAACGGCGAACCCTGTTGAGTCCTCCGCAACCCGCGGCAGTCGGATGTGGCAGAGCGTCCGACGCCAGGTCTAACACTTGTATGCATTGGTGGAACTTGTGTTAGGCTGGGATCCATATGTTGTGACCCCCCCGACGGTCCCATATGTGTATTCTTCCACGGTATTCCCTACGGCGAGCCTGTGTCTTTCCCTCGGCAGAGCTCTTCTGCCGTCTCAGTCAGGTGTTGTTCCCCGCCTGGGACTTCCATATGTTGCACTGCCCAAGGCCAGTCCATACGTGTATTCTCCACATGGTAACTCCCTCCAGGCATGATGTGGCTTCCGCAGCGTTCCTCCGGGCACGCTTTCCCAGCGTTATCCAATAGTCTGCTGAGTGGGTCTTGCAGAACAGCAGTGTGACTGTCCCTGCGTGAATTTCCCCGCCCGGAACAGACGGGGTCTGAGGGGCTCTCACTGGGCGCTGGAAGTGGTAGTAACTGTGGCGTTTTCCAAAGGGATCCCAATTCGTCGGTACGTCCGACGTACGTCGAACATGACCGACTGAAAGGGAACGTCTCGGTTACGTATGGTAACCCTCGTTCCCTGAAGGAGGGAACGAAGACGTACCTCCCGTCGCCACAGTTGCTGTACCATCACTATGTGGTCGAGTCACTAGTTCGGCTCCTTAGTGAAAAACAACAATGCGCTGCATTCGTTTCCGCTTTATACCCGTGCTGCGGGGCGGAGCGTGAGATGCTAATCTTGCACGCCAATAGTCATTGGCCGGTTCTCTATATCTCGAAGCTGATAGGGGCTCCCTGAAGTGATCCCAATTCGTCGGTACGTCCGACGTACATCTCCGTTCCCTCCTTCAGGGAACGAGGGTTACCATACGTAACCGAGACGTTTTTAGGGTATATTATTGTTCTTTGTCATGGCAAAGTTCATTGGTCAGAATTCATCTCTAGGAGTCAAAAGATAATTTAACTTTTCTCATATCACATCCAAACAACCTGTTTGTTTGTGTGTGTTTGTATATATGAACCAGTTTCTGTCAATATGTATGTGTATGAATACTGTGTACACACGGGTGCATGTTTGTGTTTCTGTGTTGGCTTTACCTCTGTTGAGAGTTGCTGAGCTGTTCATATCAGCGGTGATGAAAGATGACTCTGACTGCTTCCTGACAGTGTCATTCCACATCCTACGAATACGACTCTGACAACAGAGGAAGAGAGGGTGTCAAATTTAATTTCTGAACAAAGAAATTGTGCTATGTATCAGTAATAGTGTAATGCAGCTCACTTATTTTACATTTTCTTCATACATACAATATCATACATATTACAGACAGCCCATTACTGAGGTTGATTTTGTTTCCTTTTTTGTCTACAGTTATTGGCACTGAACAGTTGCTGATTTGAATATAGTACTAAAAACATTTCTGATTATATTCACGAAAAGTAAGGCGAGCAGAATGCTGAGTGCAGTGCACCGTTTAAAATAAGGATGAATGTGAAATTGGGTCATGTGGGATTGTATTCGCCCATGAATAAGAAAACGGCAGAGCTAAAGTGCTTTCTGTGCAAAGAAATAACAAGACGATGACTGCATTGACCACTGACAGCTTCAATAGTCACCGGCCTAGAAAAATCACTTGAGACGGTTATGGAGGATCCCCTGCAGGTGTGTGTACAGTGTTTGCATGATACCTGTGAGTTGGTGGAATAGCGTCCAGGTGTGCGGGCCGTACTGGTCTTTGTTGAAGTGGAGATGGTTGACTCCACACTCTTCCCACTGCAGCAGTGTGTGCGGAGACATCGGCCATATTCCTTACGCACCTGCAAAGACACACACACACAGTTTGTTCAACCAAGGTTTTAGGAAAGTGAGAAATGCTTCAGTTAACAATTGAATTGAATTGAATTAAATTAAATCTCAATTTAATTTAGTAAAAATATATATAAATTCTCATAAAAAATATATACAGTATATATAATTATATTATTAATTTATATATATATATATATATATATACACGCATACAAAAATACAAATGCAGTTCATACATACAATGGCTTGAATAAATCTCTTCTATTATAAGCATGTTTTTAATTTATGAATTCAATTTAATTTTATTTTTTTGGTTGGTTCAGGTTGTAAAATTATATTTATGGATTAATCCTTTGTGATATTTGTATCTTTTTATAAACTTAAAAAGAAAAATAATAATAATCACTAATACAAACATGTTTTCAAGCTTAAAGGAAATATGTTATTTTCTATTGGATAGTTACATTAAGCCTGCATTTGGGAGATTTTTCTTAGCAAATATCGATGTGTGTGATTAATTGCGATTTGATTCATTAGTCAGCATTTCTTATAATTAGATTACATTTTTTTCATCGATTAGCCATTCCTTGTGTCCTTGTGTTAAAGAGTTCACTCAGTTCATCTCAGTTCCAGCAGTTTACAGTGTGTCTGTGCGAGCGCATTTGTGTGTGGTGCCTGTGCTTGTGAACAGCGAAGTTAACTTTCGTGTGCATGGCAGGAACCTTCATATCATTTACATGACTTCAATAGTTAGCATGCTGGACGACTTTCCTAACGCTGTAATCTTAAGGAAAAACACACACATACATTCAACATCACGACCTTTACCTCGATTTTCAAACAATAAGGACCAAAACTTGTATTGCTCCATCCAAAAATCTAGACATAATAACAATAATGACCAATATCAGTATAAAATTCCCCATTGTATCAGCAATAATACAGCTATAATTGCTTTTTAATGTTGTTAACATCGACGCTGTGTTATTGTTTGCGCAGCTGTTGAAAGAAAACTCTATGATCGGCCAAATAAAATCCAACGGTTTTATTCCTCTATGTCTCTATGGATGACTGCACACCAAACTCCTCAAAGACCTCAACAAAACAGGACTTACATCACTGCTGATTTAAATCACTGCTGTCTCCACAAAACCCAAATAAGCCTAGATCAGTCCCTCGTCTTGTAAAAACAGCTTCTTGTGGGTCCATTAGGTAGATATATTAGTTAAAAATCTTATGAAATCATCCACTTTAAGCTTAGAAGTTGCCTGCACGCACATCTATTTAATGTAAAAGGAACATGATAAATTGGCATTTCAGCTTCAAGGTTGCGGAATACAATTCAAAAATCACCAATTCTGTCTGTCAATACATACGAAAATTCACACATACACATATTATTTTTCTCTAATCAATATCTGTTTCCTTCTACAGGTAAAATGCACCAGTGTAATGTGGATATGAGCATTTTCATACTAAATGACTCTGGAAGCAGTCCACCGGTCGGCCATCAGATAATTAAAAGGTTTAAAATCTATCATGAGCTAAATAAATCTGATGAGCTGAGGGTCTCTAATTGAGCATGCAAGTGACAGAAGGGTTGATTAATGAGATCGTTACTAATGAGAGGCCAGTAAACCCTCAGTAAAATGCCCAGGAAAGAGGTCAATTGAGCCTCAGTATGAGTGTGTGCACGTGATTGCAATACTGCAGATGTTTGCATAACATACATGAGTGATTCTTCAAGTTAGGGGAACTTTTATGTCAGCTAGGATGATTTTAGTGAAGAAAAATCATTCTACTTTCAGAGGAGAGATTAAATGATAATAACAATTATATTTATTCTACATTTATTAAGAAAATCAAGGAAATTCTACTTATACTTTTCCAAGAACTTGTTTAGGGTTTTTTGTTTTTGAAAGAATTTCGTATTTGATGAAAAACAGTAAAAATAGTAATATTGTGCATATTAATTACAATTAATTATTAATTAATTAATTGTTCATTAATAATTACATTATTACACTGTTTTCTATTGAAATATATTTTACATTTTAATTTATTACTGTGATGACAAAGCTGAATTTTCAGCATCATTACTCCAGTCTTCAGTGCCACAAGAAATTCAGAAATCATTGTAATATGTTGATTTGGTGCTCAGGAAACATAACTTATTATCATTACTGATGAAAACAGTTGTTCTGCTCAGTATCTTTGTGGAAACTGTAATCATTTTTTTTCAGGATTATTGGATGAATAGAAAGCTCAATAGAATTTTTTAACATCTTTTTTTACATCCTCATCCAAAAGTAACTTTAGCTTTATAAGGTGTCATTACTAAACCAATTAGTATTTGAAAATTAACAAACTGCTTGAAAACTTTCTTTTTCTCTAAAAATAGAAAAATGGCATTACCATCACAAACAATATCAAAAATCCACTCGATCAGTCCAAGGCCATGATCTGATGTGATAATTGCCTGAATGCATATAAAACAGCTTGAAAAGGTTATTTTTCAAGCTCTCAAGTAATCAAAAGTGCCACTAATTGAAAAATCACCCTTATGTGTATGTGTGTTTGTGTGTGTCACCTTCTTCTGCAGGATGCAGTGAAATATGAAGATGAACATTCCCTGCAACGAGTTAAAGATGGTAAAGAGGTAGGCCATGATGACGGTACTCTCATTGATATACATCAGTCCAAATGCCCAGGTCAACCCCAGCAGACACAGCAGAGCTATAGCACCTATAACCCAGGACCTAAGAGAGAGAGAGAGAGAGAGAGAGAAAGATAAATTAAACAGATAAAGTGCATAACTCTCACTCAAGCACACTCCACACTCACTTCCATGTATGACCTCAGCAAGTTTATATTATCGAAGTTTATTAAATGTACTTATGTTATGTTATTAGTCTGTACTGTATATGTTTCCTCAGTTGAACAATAGTAGGATCAGAAAATAAACTCTCTCGGAGAAAGGCATTATTCTGCAGCAGTCAAATGTCAAGCTGGCTCCAGCCATAATGTCTTCTAGTCTGTACTTAGCACTAAGCCTCACACTCATTTAGTGATGTCATTTACTCTTTGGGGTCATTCACACACACACACACACTTAGACTCACACATAATCAGCTTGCAACCCATTTATACTGTGAACTGAGCTAATGTGACAGGCTAATGTTTGGCACTGAAACAAGATCATTAGAAAGTATAAGAGAAAGAGAGAGAGAGAGAGAGAGAGAGAGAGACATACAGACAGACAGAAGGGGAAACTTTTGAGACGATATACAGAGAGATGGTAAATATGAATTATTGTTTCCATCAGAGACAATAATAATAAATAAATAATGGCGGATCAAGATGGTAAGACAGACAGACAGAAATATTGATTCTGAACCAACTAGGGACTGATGCAGAAAGAGAACACGCACTCATGAAGAATTATAATTACACTGTTCATTTCAAAGAGCCACGTTGCAGAATTGATGAATCACTTAAATCATTTTAACATTCAGAGAATCAATCAAACAGTGGAAGAACTACACAGCTAAACACTCCAATCAGAATGCACGATTTGGAGAACTGGCACTCTGATTGGCTGGAGACCCTTACCAGTGACTATCCATAACAAGCCATGCCTCAACAGAATGCTGAAATGTAAAACAGAAAAAAAGGATGGAAAAGGAAACAACAAAGAAAAAAGACAGATGAGGCTGATGAATGATTCATAAACATCATAAATAAAACAAAACAAACTCAAGAGATGGAAAACACAAACAAATAAAATGAAAACTTCTTATGATGGTTATAAGGATGATGAAATATGGTTGAATTACAGTCTGCCAGTAAGTTTAGGAGCCCCTGCGCCTTGTGACAAAGTAAGAACTGCAATGGTGGATGGGGTTAAGCTCTCAGAAGCCAATCACCTCACTGGAGCCAAGATCATCTATTCTATGCATGCCAACTTCAGGACTTTGGAGGAAATTTGTGCTGAGGCTACATTTTTGACCGGGCTAGACTTTCTAACTTTAACTTTAGATAGAGATAGAATTTATTAAATCAGTCATGTATATACACACACTAAGATATTTTTTTTTCACTATTTGAAAGAAATGTGTACTTTTATTCAGCAAGGATGAAATAAAAAGATTTGTTCTTTTGGATATTCATCAAAGAATCCTGAAAATTGATTATTGACAATAATAATAAATGTTTCTTAAGCACCAAATCAGCATATTAGAATGATTTCTGTAGGATCATGTGAAACTGAAGAGTGGAGTTATTTTAAATTGTAATAATATTTCACACTGTTACTGTTTTTACAGCTTACCAACCTATAGTTTTGTTATATATGTTTGTTTTGGTGTTGGCAAACATGGTTAAATCAAAGACACATTAACACATAAATAATATTAATATCTATATAATCCATTAATAATCCATTAATATCTGCCCGTTAATTAGAGGTGTTTAAATGTTTAAACTGTTTTTTATTATGTAATGTACTGACATACAAATATAGGTGTGGTTTAAATAATTTGGTGGCACTGTAGCTGTTAAAATAAAGTTTTGTAAACTTGTAAACATAGTAAACAGATTGGTTAACTCTTAACTCTTGAAGTTAATATTTAGTAACTATTTTAGACAAAATACTGGAATTTACTTTGTCTATTTTTTCTCCTGCAATCAAAATAGTTTCAAAGTAGCCAAATCAGAATAAAGCTAAGTAGAAATAAGGAAAAATTAAACTAAACAGAATATAAAACAGAAATATAAAAATAAAAGCTAATTCAAAATAAAATAGCTAAATAATACTAAAAGAACACAGTTTTTTTTATTTTTTTTTTTATCAATTTTGTTAAGTAAATAATTCAATGACTCACTCAAAAAGTCAGTAGGTGTGTTCAATTTGAAGAGGCGCTGCGCAGACCAATCGGTGTTGACATCAAAGTACTGTGTGAGTGTTTCGAAAGCATACAGAGCCATGTGCTCTCTAATCTCTCTTGCGGTACTTTGATGTCATACTAAGGTCTGCGCAGTGCTGGTTCAAGTCGAACACACCCAGGGCCAGATTAACTAAAGCGCAGATGGGAGTGGAAATTAAAGAACACAGACGGATCCTTTCCATAATGCCCAATGCAATCTACTAAGAGCAGCGCAAATTAGCGTCTTGTTTAGGACATGCTTTTTTTAGGTGTTAAATAATGGTGCAAATATCAGTAAATCTTAGTAAATCACCTTTCATGATTCATTTAAATACTCTCCTCCCATAAATGTTGTGTCTGAAAGGGAAACTCCTACAAATGCATATGCAATAAGGTCAGCCGCAAAAATAACCCTGTCCGCGCCTTTTCAGCGCTAATTTTCACTGAGTGTCTTTAGTAAATCCTGACAGTAGTTTTTTTCAAAAGAGGGTTTGCGCTAGCGCAAGCTGTTAGTAAATCTGGCCCCTAGTTTCTGGTTTCGAACCATTGTTTTGAACCATTCCTTTGTGTGAATAAGTCAATGACTCACTCATAAAACAGTCACTTGCTGCCACCTACTGGCATATCAATGTAACCTACAGAAAGAGTCACTGAAAACCCCCACCACTAATGCACAAAACTGACGTTTCGGAATGTCCCAGTGCTGCTGTACTATGTATCAGCAGTCTTGGAATACTGCTTGTCCAATCAAATAAGAATACTGTAACTGTTGTATAACTTGAATATCTGTTCAGAACACTATCTACAGCATAAATTCTGCATTTGGGTCACAGATTTGAACAGTGACTCCTCTGTCTGTGTTCTGAACATCAAAAAGAATAATCAATTACTGGAATACGCTAACTAACCTAGATTCAGCATGTACTGTCTGCCAATGGGCTGCAATGTATAGATGAGCCATACTACACACTGTGCATTGCACACGTTCTGATCCTCCACATTACTGGCTGTGTTTCAATACACACTAATAAGCCAGCCCCTCGTGTCCTAGCACTCTTAAAGATGATGCTGACTTCATTTGAATAAATAGCACAGGGAATATGATTTATATGACTTTTTTTTGTATTTAATCATTACTGATTCTGTCCCATGAGAACTCAAACATCAAGGAGAAAGTGACAGATAAAGACACTTTAAACTGCGTCTAACTTTAGATAGGCAGTAGAACATTCTTCTCATTTAAACACCTCTAAGGAGCGGTTGGAAATTAAAGGACAATTGTGTGTTTAATGAAAATGAAGACAGTCGTAGTGCAAGCAAGAAAAGCAATAAAGCACACACACACACATTGAAACACAGAATAAAATCCTTACTTGATGTTGTCCAGGCAACCGGAGTCAGGCTTGAGAATCGCTGTATGATGAAACATCTTATATAGTGCAATGCCCAGGAAAATAACATTTAGCTGCAACACAAAATCATAAAATGCATAAAACAATGCAATAACTGTTTAAAACTATAAAAGAAGACTCTCACATCATTAACCAATGAATTTATGAATCCATAACTTTGCCATTCATTTGTAATTGGTGGATATGGATATTTGAAATCCTTACTGGGCATATTTTCATTTGTATTTCAGGAATTAATCTTTTGAATAAACATATTTAAATGAATATAATAAAGCAGAATGGCTCAATGGAGGATTCACCTTTATGTACCCTCATTTTCATGCCTTTTCTAACCCTGGAAATCACATTTTTATTATTGGAACTACTAATGCACCAAAATGAACTTTCTTGGCAAAAACTGCTACTGCAACTGAAAACATTCATTTTAGACTTTGTTAGGGTAATAATGTTAAATAATGTTATAACAAACTGATAACAGTATAGAAGAGCATTTATACATGTGTCAGTGTGGATGAATGTGATATTGCCTATACCAAAAAGAGATCTTGGTTTTTTAACACACATTATTATGACGTGTAGATAACAATAACTTCAAAACTGATGTTTTTTCAATTCAACAGTATAGCTCTCATGCGATATCCCAATTCGTCGGTTCACATTCTGACGTACGTCTCCGTTCCCTCCTTCAGGACGAAACGAGACATTTCTAGCCAAGATTTCACCCTATATTCTCATTAAATTTCAGTGCATGCCTAATGGTAACCCATGTTAGGTCTTCATGTTTTAAGGGGACTTTCTTAGTCACAGAAAACTTTCTGCATTTTCACATTTTCAAAAAAAAAACATCACTTAGCATGATTTATAAGCTGTTTTCCTCATGGGGACCAAAGAATGTCCCCAGAAGGACAAGGATTTCAGATATTGCCATCTTTGTGGAGATATTTTGTCCCCATAATATAGGGTTTACCTTAACCACAAACACACACATATCCCTCTTTCTCTATATATATAGCAGTGGGGTTGCTCAGCTTGTCTTGTGGGGTGACTGTGACTTTCCCGTAATTGGGTAAATGTCCTCGACAGACTATTATCTGAACCCCCTTTGCGTGTGTGTGTGAGTGCGCGCCAGTGTGGAATTGACTTTGCGCTATCATTCTCTAAACCTCCAGCGTGTGTATTTGTGTGTGTTAAACTCACCATGATGATGAGAGTAGCAGGCCCAATGAAACTCCAGATAAAGTAAGTATCTAACCTGAGCCAGCACCTACAAAGAAAAGGAGAGCAAGAGAGAGATTTTCAAATGAAATTGATCTCCAACACTTTCCAATTAAGATAAAAGCAGGTTTAAGTTTCAGGAAGTAATGTTTATGTGTAATGTTCTGATGATTAGTTGATCATCGCTTTCAGAAAGGGCTCATTGCCCATGGAACATTTGGAACCTCAAGGGGTGATTGACAACCCAGAGCTGAATTATTAAACTCTTCATCTCTGTTATACTGAAATCACCTCTAAAGCCCAGCAGGAACTGAAGCATCGTTGTTTGAGTGTGTATATATGTGTGTGTGTGTGTGTGTGTGTGTGTTCCAGGCCACCAAGTCAGACCTGCTCCCTCTTTAAAGAACAGATACCACATGCTAGAGAATGCAGAAACCAAATAGGATTATAAATATTTTAGGAATTTCAATTCATGTACGCTGGGATTAGGCCATGCAGACATGCTCTTTGTGCTATATTTTAGCTATTACCAGCCTGGCACCAACCATCTGCCATGACAACACCTTAATTTATGCTCCTCTTCACCATGAGAACATGGTCTGTATGGTTTATATGGACGTGTAGGAGTAATTTGAAAGTGTGGGGGACACATTAAGGCATGAAATGCACTGATTAGCTGCCAAAAAGTGTAGGGACGAATGCTCTAAAAGTGGCATGGCCACGTTTCCCCTGCATAAGGATCCCTGCGCCCCTGTTTATATCTCCACTCTTGGCTCAGGTTAACAGGATCTGCAGTAAAATAGTGTTCTTCTCCTTCCCTCCCTCGCATTGAATTCTTGTTTTTAAATGAGTGTGACCTAATTCTGTGGTCTGGTGAGACTGTGTGCTTGAGTGACCACCACTTATTCATATGCCACATTCAGCATCTCATCTTTAAATGATGATTTTTGCTAAAATATTTATCTGAGTGAACATCCCTCACGGCTGTGTCTGGCCACTAACTGCAGTAATGCCAGCTGAACAGTTTTCTTTATGAATATGAATTAGGGCAATTTCACCAGTTTGCCCATTTCAGAACTCGTGAACACACAAGCGACTTTAAGTACAACCTGATCTGATGTGCACTTGCTGGAGTAGACAGCATTTTGCTGGAGTAGACAGCATTAAGAGGGATTTCGGATTTCCTCCACTCACTGATAAGTAATTTTGTGGCTTATTGCTATCAAAGAGAGGAGAATGTTTTGACTGTGCATTTGTAGACATGTCTTTAACTTTATTTATATTTGGTGTACTTACAATAATGTTTGAAAGTTTGGGCTGGGTAAGATTTTTTAAAAGTCTTATGTATTTGATAAAAAATACAGTAAAAACAACAATATTGTGAACAATTATTACAATTTAAATAACTGTTCCCTTTCAGTCGGTCACGTTCGACGTACGTCGGAACTGACAGACGAATTGGGATCTGTTTTCAGAGACCAATCTACTTCGAGTGATTAAAAACGAGCCAATGGACATTGGCATGCGGTTCACGCATTCCACGCACCGCCCCGCAGAGCGGGTATAAATATGGAAGTGGAACACCGCATCATTGCTTTTAACTTCGGAGCCGAATGGTTTGCTGTATCAAGCTGTTTCTACGAAGAGTGTTTAGACGAGTCTCGAGGAGGATCGCTCTCTTACCTGGGTGCTGGTGTGACGGCGCGAGTCAGCGAGTGGCCGCTGCAACATACACTTGTTCCTGTGTTGGTTGGCTGGGCGTTACCGTTCTTTGAGTGCTCACACGCAGGCTTGCAATCGGACTGCTGTGAGCCGCGGCCATCTCCCTGAGTGCTTCAGCACTTCTAAAAGAGCATTTCCTTCTAAAAGAGCAACATGGTTTGACCCTGCGTCTTTTTCAAGATGTCATTCAAACCGTGTGTTTCTGGATGCGGTTGTTTCCTGTCCTCATTTGACGGCCACGATCTCTCTCGCATATAAACATGTGTGATTGCGTTCGTGGGTGATTCATGTTCTCTCAGGAGAACGTGATCACGTCGGCGCGTTGTTCATCTCACCTTTCTCGTAAGGGCTTGAGCGTTCAGCGCACCGTGTGCCGTCGAGCGCCTGCTGACAGCGGGGGTTGTCACGGCAACCCAGCGCGTCACTCGGCGCTCTAGATGCGCGGTCAAGACTATGAAACCTCAAACAGGGTTGAGTCCCTTCGCCTATTCCCCGATCTAGTTTATTTTCTGGTGCACCAGAAAAGGGCTACTTCGGCTAATAAGCCTTGGTGACCTGAGGATTACAGTGGGGCTTCCCCGCCGGGTACATCTCCTCGGGCCCCCACTCCTCTATCGCATCACGTGCGTGCTGAGACTTTGTTCGTGGGTGGTTCATGTTCTCTCATGAGAACATGGCCACGTCGGCGCGTTGTTCATCTTGCCTTTTTTCATAGGGGCTTGAGTGTTCAGCGCGCCGTGTGCCGTCGGGTCTGACGGCCACGCTCACTGTCTCACATGCCTGCTGGTAGCTTACAGATGGGATTGCTGGTCCTAAAAATAAATAAATTTTAAAAAATTAAAAAAACGTTTCGTTTGGGGCTCTGGCAGAGGACAGATGTCAATTGCTGCATCGGAGAGAGGGCTGTTATGCGCTGGAAATGGTAATGCTGAGTCTCACACTATAATAGTGTGTGCTCGTGCTGAATCAGATTCAGAGTTGACAGCCATGCTTTCCTGGGCGGCTGAGGCGTAGTGCAACGCGTAAATCGCCTTGCCTTCCCCTGTGCCTTTTTTTCCCGGATGTGCATCGGAAAAGTTTAGCAGTGTGGAACTATTTGGTGTCAAAATATGGAACACCAAAAGGGCCATAAACTGTATAAATTTTTTCCCTCTCTCACTACCCTCTGTCCTGCATGCACGAAGGTAGTCCCGGCCCAGGGGTTATGCAGGAACTGCGTGCGGTGATGGACCTCGCTTTCTGGGTGACGAAAGTCACTACACGCTCCCTGGGTCAGGCGATGTCCACACTAGTGGTCCAGGAATGACACCTGGGGCTAAACCTGGCAGATATGCGTGAGCCCGACTAAGTGCGGTTCCTCAGCGCCCCTGTCTGTCAGGCTGGCCTCTTCGGCGACGCCATCAAGAACTTCGCCTAGCAGTTCTTGGTGGCCCAGAGGCGGACAGAGGTGCTTAAAAAAAAAAAAAAAAAGCAGCCACCTCGCTGCCCCACCCCGGGTACGTTTGTGGTGCTGTTGGTCCCGCTTGTTCGGTCTCTGGGGGCCTGGCTAGGTCCCCCAGACCGTCTTGCTGACTCATCCGTACCATCAGACTCGGCTACGCAATTCAGTTCACTTGCCGGCCTCCCAAGTACAGGGGCATCCTCTTCACCACCGTACGGAGCAGCGATGCCCATGTCTTGCGGTCAGAGATCGATGTCCTGCTGGCGAAGGACGCGATCGAGCCGGTTTCTCCAGCCGATATGAGGTTGGGGTTCTACAGCCCCTACATCATTGTGTCCAAGAAAGGGGGTGGGTTAAGACCAATCTTGGACCTGCGTGTCCTGAATTGGGCCCTGCACAAGCTCCCATTCAGAATGCTAACGCAGAAACGCATTTTCGAATGCATCCGACCCCAGGATTGGTTCGCAGCGATCGACCTGAAGGACGCGTACTTTTATGTCTCCATTCTCCCTCGACACAGACCGTTCCTTCACTTTGCGTTCGAGGGGAGGGCATTTCAGTACAAAGTCCTGCCCTTCGGGCTGTCCCTGTCGCCTTGCGTCTTCACGAAAGTCGCAGAGGCAGCCATTGTTCCGCTCAGAGAACGCGGCGTTCGTATTCTCAACTATCTCGACGACTGGCTCATACTGGCCCAGCCCGGGAACAGTTGTGCGAACACAGGGACCTGGTGCTACGTCACCTCAGCCTGTTGGGCCTTCGGGTCAACCGAGAGAAGAGCAAACTCTGTCCCACGCAGAGAATCTCTTATCTCGGTATGGAGCTGGACTCGGTCAACCGGACTGCGCACCTCACAGAGGAACGAGTCCGGTCAGTGTTGAACTGCTTGAATACGTTCAAAGGCAGGACAGCGGTCCCACTGAAATTCTTTCAGAGGCTCCTGGGGCATATGGCATCTGCAGCCGCGGTAACGCCGCTCGGATTGCTTCATATGAGACCGCTTCAACGCTGGCTTCACGACCGGGTCCCGAGATGGGCGTGGCAGCGCGGCAAGTACCGGGTCTCAGTTACTCCTTACTGTCGCCAAACCTTCAACCCGTGGGCGGACCCTGCCTTTCTACGGGCCGGAGTGTCCCTAGAACAGGTGTCCAGGCATGCTGTGGTCTTCACGGATGCCTCTTCCACGGGTTGGGGGGCCACGTACAACGGGCACTCAGTTGCGGGTCTGTGGACCAACTGCGTTGGCATATCAATTGCCTAGAGCTTCTGGCAGTACGTCTCGCCCTGGGCCGCTTCAAAAAGCCGCTGCAGGGAAAACACGTTCTGGTCCGTACGGACAGCACTGCAGCCGTTGCATACATCAACCGTCAGGGTGGTCTACGCTCCCGTTGCATTCTCCGGCTCGCCCGCCGTCTCCTCCTGTGGAGTCAGAAGCGTCTGAGGTCGCTTCGGGCCATTCACATCCCAGGTGCGCTGAACCAGACAGCCGACGAGCTCTCTCGTCAGCCGACACCTCCGGGAGAGTGGCGACTCCACCCCCGGAGCGTCCAGCTGATATGGGACCTCTTCGGAGCCGCGCAGGTAGACCTGTTCGCCTCTCCGGACTCGACCCATTGCCAGTTGTATTGCTCCCTGTCCGGGGGCACCCTCGGTACAGATGCACTAGGCACAGCTGGCCCCGGGACCTACGCAAGTATGCGTTTCCCCCAGTGAGCCTTCTCGCACAGGTTCTGTGCAAGGTCAGGGAGGACGAGGAGCAGGTCTTTCTAGTTGCGCCCTACTGGCCCAACCGGACCTGGTTCTCCGAACTCTCACTCCTCACGACAGCCCCTCCCTGGCCGATCCCCCTGAGGAAGGACCTGCTTTCTCAGGGGCGGGGCACACTATGGCACCCGCGTCCAGACCTCTGGAGACTCCATGTCTGGTTCCTGGACAGGACGCAGAGGTTCTAGGTGGCCTGCTGCAGGCAGTGGCAGACACCATCGCTTCAGCTAGAGACCCCTCTACTAGGCGCCTCTATGCTCTGAAGTGGAACCTGTTCGTTGAGTGGTGTTCTTCCCACCGGGAAGACCCCCGAAGGTGTTCGATTAATGTCGTGCTTTCTTTTCTGCAAGATGGGTTGGAGAGAAGGCTGTCTCCCTCCACCCTCAAAGTGTACGTCGCCGCAATAGCGGCGTATCACAATGTAGTTGAAGGTAAGTCCTTAGGTAAGCACGACTTAATCGTCAGGTTCCTCAGAGGTGCGAGGAGACTGAATCCTCCTCGTCCAACCTCGGTACCCTCTTGGGACTTAGCCCTGGTGCTTAGAGTGCTCCAGGGCCCTTCCTTCGAGCCTTTGCGGTCAGCAGAGCTAAACATCCTGTCCATGAAGACAGTGCTCCTGACTGCATTGCCCTCAATCAAGAGGGTAGGGGACCTGCATGCACTTACGAATCGTGCCTAGAATTCAGGCCGGCCAACTCTCACGTTGTTCTGAGATCCCGACCTGGATATGTGCCCAAGGTTCCCACCACTCCCTTCCGGGACCAGGTGGTGAACCTGCAAGCGCTGCCTTCGGAGGAGGCAGACCCAGCCCTAGCTTTGCTCTGTCCCGTCCGCGCTCTCCGCGCCTACGTGGACCGAACTCAAAGCTTTAGAACCTCAGAGCAGCTCTTCATCTGTTACGGAGGCCAGCAGAAGGGAAAGGCTGTCTCCAAGCAGAGGTTAGCCCACTGGATAGTGGATGCTATCGTCTTAGCTTACCAGTCCCAAGGAGTGTAGCCTCCTCCTGGGCGCTGGCTCAAGGCGCCTCGCTGACAGATATATGTAGAGCTGCGGGCTGGGCGACACCTAACACGTTCGCTAGATTCTATAGCCTCCGTGTAGAGCCGGTATCTTCCCGCATCCTCGCCCCCAGTGGCCAGTAGCGCTAAGTACCCGTTCTAGAGTCGGCTTGCATACGCCACTCCCGCCTCCGGGCCGGATACGTGCGTCTATTGTCTCCAGTTGTGTTCCCTGGCAACGGCTAACCCTGTTGAGCTCCTCCGTCACTCCTTCGGTGTCAGACGTTGCGGCCGTTTGACATCAGGCCTGCACCCGTATGCTTGTGGAACGTGTGTGTAGGCTGGGTTCCATATGTAGCGGTTCCCTAACGGCAACCCCATATGTGTATTCTCCACGGTACCAGCTACCCTACTCGGCTAGCCCTGTGTCTTTCCCTTGACAGAGCTCGCTCTGTCGTCTCTGGTGGTGTTCTTTCCCCCTGGGACCAGGTTGGATCCACCCCAGAGACTGCCTTAGGTAGCACTACCCTGCTAGGTTTGTCCTTATGAGTATTTCCACCTCTCCTTCCACTGAAGGACGTGGCTCCGCAGCGTACCATCTCCCCGAGACGGGCACGCTTCCCAGCGTTATCCAATAGTCACGCTTAGTGGGTCTTGCAGGAACAGCTGTGACTGGCCTCCCTGCCCGGAGCCCTGACTCCCGCACCAACGTAGGTGTGGTCCAGTGATCTCGGGCAGGGCGCTGGAAGGGCCAGCATCTCTGGCGTGTTAGTAGGGATCCTAATTCGTCGGTCAGTTCCGAACGTGACCGACTGAAAGGGAACGTCTCGGTTACGTATGTAACCCTCGTTCCCTGGAGGAGGGAACGGAGACGTACATCCCATCAACCAGGTGCTGTGCTTCAGCTGAAGGCCGAGTCACCTATCTCGGCTCCTCAGTTGAAAAGCAATGATGCGGTGTTCCACTTCTGTATTTATACCCGCGCTGCGGGGCGGTGCGTGAAATGCGTGAACCGCATGCCAATGTCCATTGGCTCGTTTTTAATCACTCAAAGTAGATTGGTCTCTGAAAACAGATCCCAATTCGTCGGTCAGTTCTGACGCACGTCTCCGTTCCCTCCTTCAGGGAACGAGGGTTACATACGGAACCGAGACGTTTTCTATTTTAATATATTTTAAAATGTAATTTATTCCTGAACGTCTCGGTTACGTATGTAACCCTCGTTCCCTGAAGGAGGGAACGGAGACGTACGTCGGAACTGACCGACGAATTGGGATCTGTTTTCAGAGACCAATCTACTTCGAGTGATTAAAAACGAGCCAATGGACATTGGCATGCGGTTCACGCATTCCACGCACCGCCCCGCAGCGCGGGTATAAATACGGAAGTGGAACACCGCATCATTGCTTTTCAACTGAGGAGCCGAGATAGGTGACTCGGCCTTCAGCTGAAGCACAGCACCTGGCGACGGGACGTACGTCTCCGTTCCCTCCTTCAGGGAACGAGGGTTACATACATAACCGAGACGTTCCCTTTCAGTCGGTCACGTTCGACGTACGTCGGAACTGACCGACGAATTGGGATCCCTACTAACACGCCAGAGATGCTGGCCCTTCCAGCGCCCTGACCGAGCTCGCTGGACCACACCTAGGTTGGTGCGGAAGTCAGGGCTCCAGTCAGGGAGGCCAGTCACTGCTGTTCCTGCAAGACCCACTCAGCGTGACTATTGGATAACGCTGGGAAGCGTGCCCGTCTCAGGAGATGGTACGCTGCGGAGCCACGTCCTTCAGTGGAAGGAGAGGTGGAATTACTCATAAGGACTAACCTAGCAGGGTAGTGCTACCTATGGCAGTCTCTGGGGTGGATCCAACCTGGTCCCAGGGGGGAAAGAACACCACCAGAGACGACAGAGGGAAAGGGAAAGACACGGGGCTAGCCGAGTAGGGTAGCTGGTACCGTGGAGAATACACATATGGGGTTGCCGTTAGGGAACCGCTACATATGGAACCCAGCCTAACACACACGTTCCAAAAGCATACGGGTGTAGGCCTGATGTCAGACGGCCGCAACGTCTGACACCGAAGGGTGACGGAGGAGCTCGACAGGGTTAGCCGTTTCCGGGGAACACAACTGGAGACAATAGACGCACGTATCCGGCCCGGAGGCGGGAGTGGCGTATGCAAGCCGACACTAGAACGGGTACTTAACGCTACTGGCCACTGGGAGCGAGGACGCGGGAAGATACCGGCTCTACACGGAGGCTATAAAATCTAGCGAACGTGTTAGGTGTCGCCCAGCCCGCAGCTCTACATATGTCTGTCAGCGAGGCGCCTTGAGCCAGCGCCCAGGAGGAGGCTACACTCCTAGTGGAGTGAGCTCGCACCCCGAGCGGGCAAGGCACGTCTTGGGACTGGTAAGCCAAGACGATAGCATCCACTATCCAGTGGGCTAACCTCTGCTTGGAGACAGCCTTTCCCTTCTGCTGGCCTCCGTAACAGACGAAGAGCTGTTCTGAGGTTCTAAAGCTTTGAGTTCGGTCCACGTAGGCGCGAAGAGCGCGGACGGGACAGAGCAAAGCTAGGGCTGGGTCTGCCTCCTCCGAAGGCAGCGCTTGCAGGTTCACCACCTGGTCCCGGAAGGGAGTGGTGGGAACCTTGGGCACGTATCCAGGCCGGGGTCTCAGGACAACGTGAGAGTTGGCCGGCCCGAATTCTAGGCACGATTCGTTGACCGAAAGTGCATGCAGGTCCCCTACCCTCTTGATTGAGGCCAATGCAATCAGGAGCACTGTCTTCATGGACAGGATGTTTAGCTCGACTGACTGTAAAGGCTCGAAGGGAGGGCCCTGGAGCGCTCTGAGCACCAGGGCTAGGTCCCAAGAGGGTACCGAGGTTGGCCAAGGAGGATTTAGTCTCCTCGCACCTCTGAGGAACCTGACGATTAAGTCGTGCTTACCTAAGGACTTACCTTCAACTACATCGTGATACGCCGCTATTGCGGCGACGTACACTTTGAGGGTGGAGGGAGACAGCCTTCTCTCCAACCCATCTTGTAGGAAAGAAAGCACGACATTAATCGAACACCTTCGGGGGTCTTCCCGGCGGGAAGAACACCATTCAACGAACAGGTTCCACTTCAGCGCATAGAGGTGCCTTGTAGAGGGGGCTCTAGCTGAAGCGATGGTGTCTGCCACTGCCTGTGGCAGACCACCTAGAACCTCCGCGTCCCGTCCAGGGACCAGACATGGAGTCTCCAGAGGTCTGGACGCGGGTGCCATAGAGTGCCCCGCCCCTGAGAAAGCAGGTCCTTCCTCAGGGGGATCGGCCAGGGAGGGGCTGTCGTGAGGAGTGAGAGTTCGGAGAACCAGGTCCGGTTGGGCCAGTAAGGCGCAACTAACAAGACCTGCTCCTCGTCCTCCCTGACCTTGCACAGTGTCTGTGCGAGAAGGCTCACTGGGGGAAACGCATACTTGCGTAGGTCCCGGGGCCAGCTGTGCGCCAGTGCATCTGTACCGAGGGTGCCCCCGGACAGGGAGTAATACAACTGGCAATGGGTCGAGTCCGGAGAGGCGAACAGGTCTACCTGCGCGGCTCCGAAGAGGTCCCATATCAGCTGGACGCTCCGGGGGTGAAGTCGCCACTCTCCCGGAGGTGTCGGCTGACGAGAGAGCTCGTCGGCTGTCTGGTTCAGCGCACCTGGGATGTGAATGGCCCGAAGCAACCTCAGACGCTTCTGACTCCACAGGAGGAGATGGCGGGCGAGCCGGAGCATGCAACGGGAGCGTAGACCACCCTGACGGTTGATGTACGCAACGGCCGCAGTGCTGTCCGTACGGACCAGAACGTGTTTTCCCTGTAGCGGCTTTTTGAAGCGGCCCAGGGCGAGACGTACTGCCAGAAGCTCTAGGCAATTGATATGCCAACGCAGTTGGGGCCCCGTCCACAGACCCGCAACTGAGTGCCCGTTGTACGTGGCCCCCCAACCCGTGGAAGAGGCATCCGTGAAGACCACAGCATGCCTGGACACCTGTTCTAGGGACACTCCGGCCCGTAGAAAGGCAGGGTCCGCCCACGGATTGAAGGTTTGGCGACAGTAAGGAGTAACTGAGACCCGGTACTGGCCGCGCTGCCACGCCCATCTCGGGACTCGGTCGTGAAGCCAGCATTGAAGCGGTCTCATATGAAGCAATCCGAGCGGCGTTACCGCGGCTGCAGATGCCATATGCCCCAGGAGCCTCTGAAAGAATTTCAGTGGGACCGCTGTCCTGCCTTTGAACGTATTCAAGCAGTTCAACACTGACCGGACTCGCTCCTCTGTGAGGCGCGCAGTCCGGTTGACCGAGTCCAGCTCCATACCGAGATAAGAGATCCTCTGTGTGGGACAGAGTTTGCTCTTCTCTCGGTTGACCCGAAGGCCCAACAAGCTGAGGTGACGTAGCACCAGGTCCCTGTGTTCGCACAACTGCTCCCGGGACTGGGCCAGTATGAGCCAGTCGTCGAGATAGTTGAGAATACGAACGCCGCGTTCTCTGAGCGGAACAATGGCTGCCTCTGCGACTTTCGTGAAGACGCGAGGCGACAGGGACAGCCCGAAGGGCAGGACTTTGTACTGAAATGCCCTCCCCTCGAACGCAAAGCGAAGGAACGGTCTGTGTCGAGGGAGAATGGAGACATGAAAGTACGCGTCCTTCAGGTCGATCGCTGCGAACCAATCCTGGGGACGGATGCATTCGAAAATGCGTTTCTGCGTTAGCATTCTGAATGGGAGCTTGTGCAGGGCCCGATTCAGGACACGCAGGTCCAAGATTGGTATTAACCCACCCCCTTTCTTGGGCACAATGAAGTAGGGGCTGTAGAACCCCGACCTCATATCGGCTGGAGAAACCGGCTCGATCGCGTCCTTCGCCAGCAGGACATCGGTCTCTGACCGCAAGACATGGGCATCGCTGCTCCATACGGTGGTGAAGAGGATGCCCCTGTACTTGGGAGGCCGGCAAGCGAACTGAATCGCGTAGCCGAGTCTGATGGTATGGATGAGCCAGCGAGACGGTCTGGGGGACCTAGCCAGGCCCCCAGAGACCGAACAAGCGGGACCAACGGCACCACAGACGTACCCGGGGTGGGGCAGCGAGGTGGAGTACGCAGACCCGACTCGGGAGGCCCGGAGGCGGCCCGGAGTGTTGCCTGAGTACTCCAGGGTGGGGCAGAGTGTGGGTGAGAAGGCCCGGGGGCGTTCTCGGTGCCCACACTGCTGCCCCCTGGCGAGGGGGAGAGGAGAGGAAAGGAGCGGCAAGGCCCGGGGGCGTCGCACACTGCCAACCTGGCCCTCTCGGGGCCCAGGAAGGGAAGAAACTGCTCTGAGAATGTGGGTACCGCTGGACTCCGGAGAGCCAGCGGCAGGACCGAAACCAAGGGAGGGGTGTGGACACCGTCTCCCAAAGAGCAGATCCCCTTTTCACTGGGCTGCCCGTTTCAGGGCCGCTTGCCCTTGCGCTTGCCAGCGGACTTCGCGGGACCCTGAACGGGTTGGGCGCCTCCCTTGCAGACGCAGGGGGACGTCCTCGGCGACAAGCAGGCGGAGGCGCTGCTTTTTAAAAAATTTTTTTTTTTTTTTTTTTTTTTTTTTTTTTTTAAAGCACCTCCGTCCGCCTCTGGGCCACCAAGAACTGCTGGGCGAAGTTCTCGATGGCGTCGCCGAAGAGGCCAGCCTGACAGACAGGGACGTTGAGGAACCGCACTTAGTCGGGCTCACGCATATCTGCCAGGTTTAGCCCCAGGTGACATTCCTGGACCACTAGTGTGGACATCGCCTGACCCAGGGAGCGTGCAGTGACTTTCGTCACCCAGAGAGCGAGGTCCATCACCACACGCAGTTCCTGCATAACCCCTGGGCCGGGACTACCCTCGTGCATGCAGGACAGAGGGTAGTGAGAGAGGGAAAAAATTGATACAGTTTATGGCCCTTTTGGTGTTCCATATTTTGACACCAAATAGTTCCACACTGCTAAACTTTTCCGATGCACATCTGGGAAAAAGAAGGCACAGGGGAAGGCAAGGCGATTTACGCGTTGCACTACGCCTCAGCCGCCCAGGAAAGCATGGCTGTCAACTCTGAATCTGATTCAGCACGAGCACACACTATTATAGTGTGAGACTCAGCATTACCATTTCCAGCGCATAACAGCCCTCTCTCCTATGCAGCAATTGACATCTGTCCTCTGCCAGAGCCCCAAACGAAACGCTGGCCCCCCTTTTTTTTTTTTTTTTAGGACCAGCAATCCCATCTGTAAGCTACCAGCAGGCATGTGAGACAGTGAGCGTGGCCGTCAGACGGCACACGACGCGCTGAACAATCAAGCCCCTATGAAAAAAGGCAAGATGAACAACACGCCGACGTGGCCATGTTCTCATGAGAGAACATGAACCACCCACGACAAAGTCTCAGCACGCACGTGATGCGATAGAGGAGTGGGGGCCCGAGGAGATGTACCCGGCGGGGAAGCCCCACTGTAATCCTCAGGTCACCAAGGCTTATTAGCCGAAGTAGCCCTTTTCTGGTGCACCAGAAAATAAACTAGATCGGGGAATAGGCGAAGGGACTCAACCCCGTTTGAGGTTTCATAGTCTTGACCGCGCATCTAGAGCGCCGAGTGACGCGCTGGGTTGCCGTGACAACCCCCGCTGTCAGCAGGCGCTCGACGGCACACGGCGCGCTGAACGCTCAAGCCATTACGAGAAAGGTGAGACGAACAACGCGCCGACGTGATCACGTTCTCCTGAGAGAACATGAAATCACCCACGAACGCAATCACACATGTTTATATGCGAGAGAGATCGTGGCCGTCAAATGAGGACAGGAAACAACCGCATCCAGAAACACACGGTTTGAATGACATCTTGAAAAAGACGCAGGGTCAAACCGTGTTGCTCTTTTAGAAGGAAATGCTCTTTTAGAAGTGCTGAAGCACTCAGGGAGATGGCCGCGGCTCACAGCAGTCCGATTGCAAGCCTGCGTGTGAGCACTCAAAGAACGGTAACGCCCAGCCAACCAACACAGGAACAAGTGTATGTTGCAGCGGCCACTCGCTGACTCGCGCCGTCACACCAGCACCCAGGTAAGAGAGCGATCCTCCTCGAGACTCGTCTAAACACTCTTCGTAGAAACAGCTTGATACAGCAAACCGTTCGGCTCCGAAGTTAAAAGCAATGATGCGGTGTTCCACTTCCGTATTTATACCCGCGCTGCGGGGCGGTGCGTGGAATGCGTGAACCGCATGCCAATGTCCATTGGCTCGTTTTTAATCACTCGAAGTAGATTGGTCTCTGAAAACAGATCCCAATTCGTCGGTCAGTTCCGACGTACGTCGAACGTGACCGACTGAAAGGGAATTATAGTTTTCAGTGTCAAATGATCCTTCAGAAATCATTGAAACATTTCTTCTCATTATCAATGTTGAAAACAGCTGTGCTGCCTAATATTTTCATGAAAAACATGATTTTTTTTCAGAATTCTTTGATGAATAGAAAGTTTATTTAAAACTGAAATCTTTTTTAACAATGTAAAAGTCTTTACTGTCAAGTTCTTGCTGAGTAAAAAAATTAACATCTTTAAACATCTTTAACATTTTTGGACCCCATTGACATTCAGTGTATGGGCAAAAACAGCTGAACATCCTTGGTTTGGAATGCCATGAGGGTAAGCATATGATTAAGGAATTTTCATTTTTCTGTGAATTACAGTATCTCTTTAATGAAATAGTTCATGTGATTTGAGTCAATTTATTTGTGCTCATGAAGTCATTTGCCACAAAGCAGTCATGTTTTTATCCAAAGTGACTTTCAGGGCACTAATTGCAAAGCCATTCCCTCTCAAGCAGTCTGGTGTGATGTGTCTCGCTCAAGGGCACAATGCTAATAGAGCAGGTCTGTGATCTCAGTAACTATTTTTCTGTGTCACTAATTCCAGGGATTGAACCTGCAATCTTCCTTAACCATTAGGCACTGCTAGTAAGAAAGCAACTGGGTCTTTGCAAGCAAAACCGGAAGCTGACAGATGCTTCTTGGACATCACACTAGTGATAGACCAATATATTGGCCAGACAGATTCATTGGCTGATAGTTGTGTCCGCTTGGCCAATTCAAGTGTTACCTCCCCCTTATGTTAGTTCCAAAATCTGCAGAGAGCTGTCAGAATAATAAGTGTGTGAATAATAAGTGATATGTTTTTTGTTTTTTTCTAGTGGATTTTGAGTAAATACTGTGCGGCATAATTGTGTAAAATTGTATTTGAATTATGTAGGGCGGACTCTGTTAATAAAAGGTTTTGATTTAAAAGTCCAATTCTTGCGAAAAGTGTCTTTTGCAGGTCTCTTTAATTAAAATATTTTTATGATTTTTGTCCTTCAAACTAAAATTCCAATATAACATTGGAATTAGCTGTTGGATAAACAAGTGAACACAATAAAACCACACTGGCATACATTCAGGCAACTATCGGGGCAAGTTGTCACATCTTTTAAGTTGTAACTTTCATTTTTATCTATATATTTTGCTAATATTTTTTAGCCAAAACTGTTTTTTGGGTCCCACTTTATATTAGGTGGCCTTAACTACTATGTACTTACATAAAAAAATGTACAATGTACTTATTGTGTTCATATTGTATTGCAAAACACTTTTGCTGATATTGAGGTGGGATACGGGTAAAGTTAGGGACAGTTTAAGGGTAGGGTTTGGTGTAAGGGAAGGGTGAGCAGTGTAATTATAAATGTAACTACAGAAATTAATTATAGATTTAATTACATGCAGATAATTTTAAAATGTAATTACAATGTAAAAACATGTATGCACACAATAAATGCATTGTATCAAATTCTTAATTTAAATGTAAGTACATAGTAGTTAAGGCCACCTAATATAAAGTGGGTCCGTTTTTTGTAACATAATTTTATATTTTTGCTTTTATGGAATATTTTGTGATTTATAATTGTTTCACTGTTTAAATTTAGCTGAAAAGGTTGTTTAATGGCACACACTTACACACAGTGCACGTTGAGAAAAAAAAAGTCATGTGTCTGTTCGTGTCTGTTCAGTGAACTGTATCTTTTTTCCTGGGCAATAATGGTGAGAATGTTAAAAAAAAAGTGTGACTACTGGCCCATATGAGCATATTATATTGGCAATTGGCCACCAGGCACCCTGTATCTGCCATATACATACACTCTTTCAGTTCCATAGCTGCGATAGTCCACGGCAGCAGAAACAGCCACTATAACAGCAGGCACTCCATATCCAGTGAGATAGAAGTACTTGGTGCGCGAATACTCGCTCTCGAACACTTCCACCAGCATGATGTACAGCTGTACGCCTTCCAGAAACATCCATGTAAACGCAGCCAAGAAGAAGAAATGCAGCAGGGCCGCAAACACCGCACAGACGATCTGTAACAAAGACATACACACTGAGCACGAACGGTGCTGAAACTATCTACCCAGTATCTGTGTGATCTGTGACTCACTGCTTTGAGCATTAACCGTCTGTTCTGTTATCACTTCAGAAATTTCCCGACGGATTTTCAGTACTTTATCTTTGTCATTTTCCATTTGTCTTTGCTTATATTCTCCTCTCTTACTCTCTCTTTCTCTCTCTCTCTAAGGACACAATGAGGTTTTTGTTATTAACGAGAGGTCAAAGTCCCTCTCCATTTCTGTAATTAACAAGAGTCAGGTGCCCAACTTAGCGACTTAAGGAATTGTGTGTGTGTTCTGCAATAAATCTAAGCCAATCAAATGTGTATATGTGGGACTTTTCATGTGGGGCAGGTGTGTGTGTATCGTACAGGCTGGTCTGCGCGGTTGATCCCGGTGAGGAAGAGTGTTTCGGCGATAAAGAGGGAGATGCAGAGGTTCTTGTGGATGGTGTTCCTGTCGCTTTGGAGACCACGGAAGAAACAGAAGGTGAAAATGCAGATGAGCAGACAGACCAGAGACAGCAGGATCCCCACCCACGTTATGACGTCCAGCAGCAGCTCATGCACCTGGTCTGCTTTCTGAGAAGTAGAGAGTGTGGGAAGGATGTTAGTCACGGTCCATATAAGCATCTACTACATTCAGTAATGTGTGTATGTATATATATATATATATATATATATAAATCAATGTTAAGTGGTCTCTTAATTTTTTCCAGAGCTGTATATACAGTCAAACCAAAAATTATTCAGACACCATATATTTTTTTACTAGTGGGTGCAGGACCCTATAGTTCATTTATGTATATGAGGATAGAAAAATAAAGTAAACTATGACATATTATACCCCAAAATTCTTCATACAGTGGACTACCAGTAAAACTGATAAATAAATTGGGACCAATAATATTCAGACACTTTGACCTGACCATGTTTTGCTTAAGTGTTTTTTCTTTAATTGCTCATGCGACCTTTTACACCACAGACTGAACCAAATGAAGCATTACTTGGTATTTGGTTGACCTAATTTGGTATTATCTAATTGTGTACTTAAATTTGGTTGATTGTAATCCATTACATACCTTTCTATCAAAGTTATCTGACATTATCAAGATTAATTTGTTCTGACACAGTTTAACTCTTGTCATATTTTATTACCATTTTCTAAACTATAGCGAATAAACTGTGATAATGTGAGAAAATGTTGAAGGTGTCTGTATAAATTTTGGTTTGACACTTAGTCTCTTATGCTCACCATTATTGGATATAAATGCAGTAAAACAGTAATATTGTGAAATATTATTACAATTTAATTTCAGCAGCCATTACTCCAGTGTTACAATCATTCTATTATACTGATTTTGTGCTGAAGAAACATTTATTATTATTATTATTATGTAGAAAACAGCTGTGCTGCTTAAATTTTTTTTTAAATCATGATGTGTTGTATTCTAGATTCTTTGATCAACAGAATGTTCAAAAGAACAAAATTTATTTGAAATTGATTTTTTGTAATAATATAAAACTCTTGACTGTCACTTTTGACCAATTTAATGTGTCCATTTTTAATAAAAGTTTTAATTTCTTTAAAAAAAAATCTCACTGACCCCAAACTTTTGAACAGTAGTGTATGTAAGCTTGACTACAAAATTTCATAACAAGCCCATTGAAGTTCTTTGCTGGTAGAGTTCAGACAGGATGCTGTACTTATGTGATCGGTTCAAGCCCAGATGGAATATGCAGGCCTTTTTAAAAAAATAAATTTTTACATTTTCGGAGGAAAATCTGCAAAATGGACTTAAATTGGTTAAAAAGAGCTGATAGTACTATACTCTTATTTGCAGCTGAATGTATTAGCGAATACATACAAATATTTAACAATTGAACATAATGTTTCAATTCGTAAATGGCAAGCATTCGATTTCGGAGTCACAGATTGTGGGCCTGGTTCTGTTGGAATGGTCCATTCATTTCAGCGGTAGTGTGAGAATTTTGGAATACTGCAACTGACAAGACTCAGTGTTCAGTGAATGTGTGCAGTCAAGCCTGAACACACACAAGTACACACACTAAATGGTTTTATTAATCATTCATACATATACGCAACATCCATTAATGCAGCCTCAAGGGTGTGGGTCCAAATGAGTGTGTGTGTGTGTGTGCGTGTGTGTGTGTGTTTGTGTGTGTGTGTGTGAATGTTTAAGGTCAGTCCTCCCCTCTGCACACAACATTTACATTTATGTATATCCTGACCTTTTGCCTTTATGTTTTGTGCATAAATCATTTCGGCAGTCTTCTGTTGACATACACACGCATTCACCTCATGATATGATCATGCATGTTCAATACATTAGTCCACACTTTCCACATATGTTTTGTCCATGTATTACTGATTTTATGTGCATGCTTGTGTGCAGTGAGAGAGAGATGAGTGTCCTCTCTGAGATAACACACATTACACAGTCTTATAGCCCAAGGCAAGAGCTGATTGGTTTCAGGAGACCTGTGAGGTCTCTCCTAGTGGTGGATGACGTAACCTACTGCAGTTCTAGTGAGTGCAGTTCTAGTAAGTGAAGTTATACTGGGTCTGGTTGTAAATCTCAGGTTAGCTGTAAAGTATTCCATTATCAACCGAACTACTAGAGGAGTACAGCATCAAATTCAATGACCACCATTTCACCAGCCATTAATTATCAACTTATGCTTACTGTGGCCACATAAATGTCTATAGATGAAACTCAATGACATTCACTGCCCACCAGCTCAACCAGTTCCCCACTATTAAAGCAAGGGTGGTCCACCAGCTCAAACCAGGTTGATCAAGATGGTCTATCAGGTCATCGTCTGCTCCACCAGATCCTGACCTGTTGGGAAACCACTTAACTAGTCTGGACAAGCTAATAATGACCAGCTTTGACTTTTTTACCTTAAATTAATTTAAACTGGATTTTTCAGTTATATGAAGTCAGCATAAGCAATTAAATTATAGTTCCCTTTTGACAAATTGGGATCTATTTTCAGAGACCAATCTACTTTGAGTGTTATAAACGAGCCAATGAAGATTGGCATGCGGTTGACGCATTCCATGATCCGCCCCGCATCGCGGGTATAAATACGGAAGTGGAAGTACCGCATATCGCATTCAACTTCGGAGCCGAACATTACCTGTGCGCGTGTTCCTACGAAGAGTGTATATTACGAGTTTCGTGAAGAGGATCGCTTCCTGTTCCAGTGTCGGTGTGACGGTGCCCTACAGCGGTGGTCGCGAGAGTTAGAAAAATAGCAAACAACAGCTGTTTTCACAGCTCGCTGGGCGTTTTACCTTGAGTGCTCTCAGCGGGCTTGCACCTCTGAGCCGCGGCCATTTCCCCTGTGTGCCTCGGCACTGATTGGAGCGGTCTTTTCCTTCTAAAAGAGCAACACGGTTTGACCCTGCGTCTTTTTCAAGATGTCATTCAAATCGTGTGTTTCTGGATGCCGTCATTATCTATCCCCAGTTGACGGACACGATCGTTGTCTCACATGTTTGGGCATTCAGCACGCTGAGGCGGCTTTCGAGGAACATGACCATCGCAGTCTTAAGGTCCAGGCTCAACTACCTCAAACGGGGTGGAGTCCCATTGCGCATCCCCCGGTCTAGTGGTCCTCCCGCTGCAAAGCAGAGGGCTGCTACTTTGGCTGATGCCTTTGGTGGGGACCTAAGGGTTACTGTGAGGGCACTCCCGCCGGGCCAACAGGCTCCTCGGGCCCCTCCCCCCTCCGCTGTGCCGGTTGAGCTTCCGGAAGAGCATGCCGGTCCTTCCCGCGGGGGGGGGGCGGCTGTTACTTTTGGAGCTCCAGCTGAGGACATGATATCGATAGCTGCACCGGGGGACGAGTTAATGGACTCTGAAGATGAGGATTCGGCTGCGCTGCCCCCTTCGTGTGTGGTAGCGTTGCCCGAGTCTGATCCAGAGCTCACGGCTATGCTTTCCCGGGCCGCCGCAAGTGTTGGGCTCGAGTGGAACCCTCCACCGCGTCCCGAACCCTCGCGGCTGGACGATTGGTATCTTGGGAAGGCCCGTGCTGGTTCTCAGCGTCCCACCCCAGTACCTTTCTTTTCGGAAGTGCATCAGGAGCTCACAAAGTCGTGGACAGCGCCCTATAGTGCTAGAAACCGATCGACTGACTCCTCTGTCCTCACTACCTTCGATGGTGGCGCGGCAAAGGGTTACGTGGAGATCCCCCCCAGTGAAGTGGTCGGTTGCGATGCAGCTGTGTCCAAAGACCACTACTGACTGGCGGGGAAATCCGCGTCTCCCCTCTCGGGCGTGTAAGTTCTCGTCCGGGCTAACCGGCAAGCCTGTGGAGAGGCCGCGTCATCTCTGCATGCCATGGTGCTCCTGCAGGTCTACCAGGCCAAAGCGCTCATGGAACTGCACAAGGGTAGAAAGTCACCGAGGACACCCCCGGGCCTTCTCACCCACACTCTGCCCCACCTTGGAGTACCCAGGCAACACTCCGGGCCGCCTCCGGGCCTCCCGAGTCGGGTCTGCGTACTCCACCTCGCTGCCCCACCCGTTGTGCCCGTTGGTCCTGCTTGTTCGGTCTCTGGGGGCCTGGCTAGGTCTCCCCAGGCCGTCTCGCCAGCTCATCCGTACCATCAGACTCGGCTACGCGATTCAGTTCGCTTGCCGGCCTCCCAAGTACAGGGGCATCCTCTTCACCTCCGTGCAGAGCAGTGATGCCCATGTCTTGCGGTCCGAGATCGATGTCCTGCTGGCGAAGGATGCAATCGAGCCGGTTCCTCCAGCCGATATGAGGTCGGGGTTCTACAGCCCCTACTTCATTGTGCCCAAGAAAGGTGGTGGGTTAAGACCAATCTTGGACCTGTGCGTTCTGAATCGGGCCCTGCACAAGCTCCCGTTCAAAATGTTAACGCAGAAACGCATTTTTGAATGGATCTGTTCCCGAGATTGGTTCGCAGCGATCAACCTGAAGGACGCGTACTTTCATGTCTCCATTCTCCCTCGACACAGACCGTTCCTACGCTTTGCGCTCGAGGAGAGAGCATATCAGTACAAAGTCCTGCCCTTTGGGCTGTCCCTGTCGCCTCGCATCTTCACGCCTCACAGAGGAGCGAGTCCGGTCAGTGTTGAACTGCTTGAATACGTTCAAAGGCAGGATGGCGGTCCCACTGAAATTTTTTATGACATATGGCATCTGCAGCCGTGGTAACGCCGCTCGGATTGCTTCATATGAGACCGCTTCAATGCTGGCTTCACGACCGAGTCCCAAGATGGCCGTGGCAGCGCGGCAAGTACCGGGTCTCAGTTACTCCTTACTGTCGCCAAACTTTCAACCCGTGGGCGGACCCTGCATTTCTACGGGCCGGAATGGCCCTAGAACAGGTGTCCAGGCATGCTGTGACCTTCACGGATGCCTCTTCCACGGGCTGGGGGGCCACGTACAACGGGCACAGAGTTGCGGGTCTGTGGACGGGGCCCCAACTGCGTTGGCATATCAATTGCCTAGAGTTATTGGTGGTACGTCTCGCCCTGGGCCGCTTCAAAAAGCCGCTACAGGGCAAACATGTACTGGTCCATACGGACAGCACTGCGGCCGTTGCGTACATCAACCATCAGGGTGGTCTATGCTCACGTTGCATGCTCCGACTTGCCCGCCATCTGCTCCTCTGGAGTCAGAAGCATCTGAAGTCGCTTCGGGCCATTCACATCCCAGGTGCGCTGAACCAGACAGCCGACGAGCTCTCTTGTCAGTCGACACCTCTGGGAGAGCTGATATGGGACCTCTTCGGAGCAGCGCAGCTAGACCTGTTCGCCTCTCCGGACTCGACCCATTGCAAGTTATATTACTCCCTGTCCGGGGTACCCTCGGCACAGATGCACTGGCGCACAGCTGGCCCCGGGACCTACGCAAGTACCAGGTTGGGTCCACCCCAGAGACTGCCATAGATAGTACTACCCGGCTAGGTTAGTCCTTATGAGTATTTCCACCTCTCCTTCCACTGAAGGACGTGGCTCCACAGCGTACCATCTCCCCGAGACGGGCACGCTTTCCCAGCGTTATCCAATAGTCATACTGAGTGGGTCTTGCAGGAACAGCTGTGACTGACCTCCCTGCCAGGAGCCCTGACTCCCACACCAACATAGGTGTGGTCCAGCGAGCTCAGGCATGGCGCTGGAAGGGCCAGCATCTCTGGCGTGTTAGTAGGGATCCCAATTCGTCGAACATGTACGTCGAACGTGACCGACTGAAAGGGAACGTCTCGGTTACGTATGTAACCCTCGTTCCCTGAAGGAGGGAACGGAGACGTACGTCCCGTCGCCAGGTGCTGTGCTTCAGCTGGAGGCCGAGTCACTTATCTCAGCTCCTCAGTTGTAAAGAGATATGCGGTACTTCCAATTCCGTATTTATACCGCAATGCGGGGCGGATCGTGGAATGCGTTAACCGCATGCCAATCTTCATTGGCTCGTTTATAACACTCGAAGTAGATTGGTCTCTGAAAATAGATCCCAATTCGTCGGTCAGTTCCGACGTACGTCTCCGTTCCCTCCTTCAGGGAACGAGGGTTACATATGTAACCGAGACGTTTGTCATCTACAGTCTGCACTGTTATTTTTTTAAGTTGTCTTTTGATGAAAATTACATTTAAATGTAGTCAATATTTTGTCATGCCATATTCATTCATTTTATTCCATTTTACTCTGAAATAGCACATAAATTTGATATAATTTTCGACAACAACATTTCAGCTGATAATAATGTTCAAAACAGTGTTGATATTAACTAAAAACAAAAACTATTAAAAATACTTTCCTTTAATTAAAATAAATCTAAAATAAAACAAAGTATTATGCCATTATGCCACCTGATGGAGTTTTGGTTCCTTGCCACTGTCGCCTTTGGCTTGGCTTGCTCAGTTGGGGACACAAAATTTTTAAATAAATATCCAAATAAATTTAATTACTAAACTAAATTAACTATGTCAACTACATTACTTGAATATATATGATAATTGAAATGAGCTGGATGACATCACCGTTTTCTCCAGAGATGCTGTACAGCCGAATCAAATTCGGTTGCATTATTTTCCTGTTTAACACTGTGAAGCTGCTTTGAAACAATCTGCATTGTAAAAAGCGCTATATAAATAAAGTTGACTTGACTTGGTGTGCAGTCATGTAGGAACAGGAAGGGACCATCCCCAAACTGTTCCCACAAAGTTGGGGGCATGAAATTGTCCAAAATGTCTTGGTATGCTGAAGCATTAAGAGTTCCTTTCACTGGAACTAAGGGGCCAAGACCAATTCCTGAAAAACAACCCCACACCATAATCCCCCCTCCACCAAACTTTACACTTGGCACAATGCAGTCAGGCAAGTACAGTTCTCCTGGCAACCGCCAAACCCAGACTCGTCCACCGGATTGCCAGACAGAGAAGCATGATTTGTCACTCCAGAGAACACTCCAGTCTCCACTTCTCTAGAGTCCAGTGGCAGTGTGCTTTACACCACTGCATCCGACGCTTTGCATTGCACTTGGTGATGTAAGGCTTGGATGCAGCTGCTCGGCCATGTAAACCCATTCCATGAAGCTCTCTATGCAGTGTCCTTGAGCTAGTCTGAAGGCCACATGAAGTTTGGAGGTCTGTAGCTATTGACTCTGCAGAAAGTTGCCGACTTCTGCGCACTGTGCACCTCAGCAGGCGCTGACCCCGCTCTGTGATTTTATGTGGCCAACCACTTCGTGGCTGAGTTGCTATTGTTCCCAATTGCTTCCACTTTGTTATAATACCAGTTGACCGTAGAATATTTAGTAGTGAGGAAATTTCACGAATGGTCTTATTGCACAGGTGGCAACCTATCACAGTAACACGCATGAATTCACTGAGCTCCTGAGAGCGACCCATTCTTTCACAAATGTTTGTAGAAGCAGTCTGCATGCCTAGGTGCTTGATTTTATACACCTGTGGCCATGGAAGTGATTGGAACACCTGAATTTAATGATTTGGAGGGGTGTCCCAATTTTTGGCAACATAGTGTATATACATAGCCGACTCACCAATGTTCCTTGACATTTTCCTGCATCCCACCACCACTCTGTGTCCTCACACTTGCTTGGTTAACTACCCTAATCAGAGATATAGGGGGAAATACTCTGGGTTCGGGCCAAAATTCAGAGCTCTGAGCCCTCCCCTCGGACAACACGCCAAATACGCATACATTTTATTCTAACTGATTATTTGTAAATGTGAACTCGTGAATTTTCGTTCATTATCATTGAACAAATCAAGAAGTCCTTTGTTAATATACAGTATACATTTTCATTGGTAATTTCATTAATGAGATTAGTCCTGATAACGTAATAGACATACCTTGACCTCCACGTGGGCCATGAGCACTGCAAAGTTCGTAAGGTGTGTGCAGGAACAGGAGGTGTGAGTGCGGTTGGTGCCTAGTAGTCTGCAGTCCTGAGTGGACCAGTATCCAGTCATGGTGCGTTTGGAGTAACTCCAAAAGGAACAGTTCGGATTGAAGTTCTCTTCTGATTGCTGGAATAAGGAGATGCACATCATACACTCCATTAAATTGACAAAAATCACTTAAAGACAGAAAAAATCAAAAAAGAAAGACGAAAATGTAAGCGAATATAATACCTGTATGTGTTTGACAGTGAAGAATACAGGTTCAGACAGGTAGACCTTGTTACTGTCTTTATTAATAGCTGCAGTAATAACAGGTGAGTTGACTATAAGTGAATAGTTTGGATAGGCTGCTTCACTGCCCAGCCGCACGCTAGCATTCTCCGTAGACAGGTACTGGCCGAGGTTCTTATAGAGAACCAAAGCCAAACGGATCTCACCTGAGAAATAGAAAATACAGAAACAGTCAGTCTGGGAAATGTCAGATTAGGAACTAAACAGAAGCAGATGGACAATGACAGATTACCGTTGCGTCCTTGCTGTTTGAGTGTGTTGGCTGAGAGATGAATGGAGTTGCCGGATAGTCCAGATTGAGGGAAGCTTAGATCAGCCAGATTAACATCTGTACTTAGACGCGCCACCTCCAGTTCTGCAAAACATAAACATGTTCACAATCAGACCTCCCCTATCAGACAGGAGGGGAACTGTAAGTTTAGCTCTTTTCTATTGGATGTCCTGTGTTTTTAGAAGGCATGAAACTGAATTTTACAGAAAACATGGAACAGAAAAAAATACTGATAAAACATTTCCAGTCTATTTAAAATCATGACACAAATATCCAGAGATGATACACAGTATTTTTCCCCATTTCAAAATCTTGAGAGGTTCACGCTATGGATTAAACTCTGTGTCACCCCTCATTCTAAAATGAATATATTTGATTACACATTTGCTTCAAGGTAAATTAATGTTAATAACGTAATGTTAATTAATTTACGTATGGATTCAGGTCACAGTAGAGGTGACAGCTACTAAAAAGCTCACAGTACCGTAGATGTGTGAAGCAGTTCTGTTCACTTACGCTAATGTTATCATTTGTAATCGATTTTAAATGAGGCTTCTCTCTTTTCAGTTGACTGCGATAAGCGCTTTTCTTTCTTTTCTCGAGTCAGTTTTTAATTTGACAATTTCTTAAAAAAAAGGTGTTTTGCAATCTCAAACTTCATTACAGCATACAAAGAATAATACAAGCATATTATACTGGGGAAAAAAAATTCCTATGGGATGTTCTATATAACTAGTCTGAGCCAGAGCCGTTGAAAAACAGAGTTGACATAATCTCGTAGTCACGTGGTTCACGAGGTCCAAACAGCTGTCAGTCTATTTGAATTGGTTTAAGCAGGATACACAGTAGTTTCATGCTATTTGCAGCAATTTCTGGTAAATATTAATCATAATGTGCATTAATTACTACGGTGTCGGGTAGGGTTAGGGGATAGTTTCTGTTGTAGCAATTCACCTTTCGGCACGCCCATTACTCTGACCTGCAATTATCCCTGTCTCACGATTTTGATTATTAATCACTCTGATCACTTTCTTCATTCCAGTTGGCTCATGAAAATGTTTGTGCATTCGAAAATGACCTGATTGCTCGCTTTCATCACTTTCACTTTTATTCTTGTGCACTGACTCGTTTGCATAGCTGAACAGCCAATCAGAGTTCTCTCACAACATGCTGAATCGGCCCAAAAAACCCTGGCAGTGTCCGACTAGAGCCAACGGTGCGGAACACACCGAAAAAATAAGCCGACCGACACTCAAAAACAGCTCGACATTACCAGATGGCCGACCATCGGCTTGGTATGTCCCACGTTGAACACGTGTAGAAAAATATTTTGAAGAATAAAGTATTTTCCCCCTCTAAACATGCAGACAGCCTTGGGATTTAAAGATTTATGATTAAAAAAAAAAAAATCACCCATGAAAAAGGAAAAAACATACATTCACAAATGAGTGTTTCTGTAGAAACTAATAAATCTATCAAAGACCATCTATCAGTGCATTGACTTCTGCATTGCAAACAATGTTTATTTATTGAGTTAAAATGAAAGACACCTTTGGCTGGCCAAATAGTTTTATAAATTCACTTTGAAGCATGAAAGTATGTGTCTGCATGTGCGAGTGCAGTATATCACATCAGTGTGTGAAGTCTACAGTTCCCTAGGGGAGCGATGAGTTATACAACAGGCGTGTGATAAAGTTATACATCTTTAAATCACATCTGAATCTGTGCGTGTATGTGTGTGTGTGTGTGTGTGTGTGTGTGTGTGAGCATTATTAAAATCATTTCCTTCATATTTGCAGGTGTTCTCTAGGCCAAGCTACAGGCGGTTTATGTAATTTTCTGTAATATAAAGTAGAAAAAATACAGCTCTGTGTGTGTCTGTTCGTGCACAAGTGTGCATTTTATGAAATACAGATTTCTGTTGCATCTTAAACTAGATTTAATTTTAACACCCTTCTGATCTCATTTAACAGACGATACTTTACTGTTAATTTATTTACAAACTACATCACATTATACCTCTCTAATAATCAAAATGATGTTCCTGAAATTAGTTCTAATTATGCAAGTCAGATGGTGCAAATTTACTCAGTAGTTCTCGGATGAGATGTAACATATTGTACTGTATACCCTCATCTACAGATGACTGAATCACTCAGCTTGTGACAGATTTGGAGTGCTTTTACCCCCTCAGACCTGTCTTAGAGCTGAATGCACCATGGATTACCTGTTAGACACTTTTTTTTTTGTTCTGGATAAACAATATCCTGAACAGGACATATAAGAAAGGATATTTTCAGGCGGAAAGTGAGATACTCACAGAGAAAACACAGAAAACCTGAAGTAATAAACTCACACCCCCCAGGGTAATGATCAGAGGGATACGATGTGTGTGTGTGTGTGTGTGTGTGTTAGAGAGAAAGATCCATAAGAAACAGAACGGCCCAGTTATATAAAACACTTCTAGCACTGCACAGCAGATATGGTGCCTTCAAAGCAGACACACAAACAAATATTCTACAGGGGTGCACACACTGTGCTAACCTAATTAGCTGAATCTAGTCTTCACAGAAAACTAGCAATGAAACAAACAAGTGTAATCTATAAACATGCTCTTTTCAAACCAGACAAGTCGTTTGGATAGTTCTTCTGGTATTCTGTTTTAAAAAAGATTTAGAGAGCATCTTTTGTCACGTAAATATGACAATATCTGCATTCAGTCTCTAAAAAAAGCAATTTCCTACATATTCTTCGCTCTAGTGTACACATTAATTTAACAACAGCTCGTAGCATACTTAAAGGAGTATAAAGCCTTAAAGGAGAGGAATCTAGAGAGGGAGAGAGAGAATAAGAGAAGGAATATGTTTCTCATTTGAATAAACTGATAATGGTGGGAGATTTTGTCTGCGAGATTAAGATTAGCTTTTGGCTAAGATTTGAGATTGAAGATCAAAAAGGAAGAACATAATGATAAAAACACTTTCTTTTTACTGAAAGGCTTATGTATGCAAAAAAGGATTTGAGCTCACAACTGAAAAGCATCTAAGAAGTTCTGCATATTCATTTCTTGATTAAGTATTATATAAAACACATCAAATATACATTACATATGTACGGTTGCATAAATCCATGTTTCATGACTGATTTTTTATGTGTAGCACCCAGTCTGTCTGTAGTAGGCTACACATTGGAAATGAACATGCTGAACGAAATGGCACAATCACATCAAATCAGAAGTTATTTGATGTTTACTATGCAGTTATGTGGAGAGGGATTTTGGACCAATGAGATGGCACAATTGCAAGAGAAAACAAGCTCACAGCCAATGAGCCAAGTGAAAGTTTGGCTGAAAAGCATGGTTAGCTCTTGCTGACAGATACAGTTTGCTCTGATCTGTCTAGGACCCCAAAGTGATTCTATTGGCTGAAATAACTTTTAATTGGTATTCTGTTGAGTGTCTGATTAAAAATCATACAAAATCACTTTATGTTGTTTGTCGTCAGAACCGTTATGTTATTATACATTAATGTCTTTTAAATTGTTAAATTGCTATAGACTGAAATTAAACATTTCTTATTACTTACTGTATTTAGTTAACTTACATTTTGCAAGCTAACCGTGTCTGCAGCGTACTACCTTAGCACATTGCTAGTCAATCATTCTGTTCGCTTATTAGTGTTAGTGTTATTTTAGTATTATTTACTGTATATATTATTATTTTTATTAATATTATTAATATTTTAAATTAGCTTTGTTTTTTTAGTTTAGTACTTCAACTTATTTTATTTTAGCTAGTTGGCAAGGCAACATTTTTTGTTAAGTTTTTCATCTAATATTTAAAATTTCTTTAAAATAACAAATGATTTTCAATAGTTTTAGTTAACAATAACACTAGTCTATACAAATGTGTCATACAGTTTTATGCATATTATACGTTTTGTTTGATCCGGCATTACAACAGTTAGGCAGACTCAACTCAACAGGCAAACTACTCTGGGAGCTTCTTTTACCACTGACAACCATTTAGAAGTCTAATTTCATTATATTACAGTAAATGTTTTACCAGTGCCAAATTGTGTATTAGAAGGCTCTTAAATGCCTGAAATGGAGTCTTTCACATCCCAGCCAATGATAACACTAGTGATTGGTTTGGGACTGTGCACATTCTTGTGATGCATCAGCCAATCAACGTTGTAATAAAGTAATTTTCCTCTGGCCTTCAGAGTAATTAGTTACATGCCATTTATGGCTCAGGTGGTTGGCTCCAAACAATCTGACAGCAAAACTGAGTGCCCACGAGCAAGGATTACCCACTTCTGAGGGGACCAGGACCAGCCGAGCGACTGCCATTGAGATGAATGGAAATGCTAACAGTTAGCTTTGTCCACACACATTCACATAGATCACACAGATGTTTGTGGAGTTTTTGATGTTGCTTATCCTCTAATGAAACCCTCTAAAAACAACCCTGTAAAACATCAAGGCCAAACAAGTAAGGCAGATGATCAGATGGCAAACACACACACACATGCACAAAAAAAGTGATGAAATACGCAGAGAGAGGGGGGGAAAGCCAGGCTAGAGGGCAATCCCATGGAGAGCTGTTTTTCTCAAACGAGATGCATGTGAACTGGCCTTGAGTGGTGGAATGGCGGATAAATTGTTTGCCAGGAACGATAAATTTCCCCCTTTGCACTGTGTGAAAGCACTAGTGCAGAATAGAGCGGTTAGCATGGATCCCTGAGCACCATCCCCCTCCTTGATTTCTCTCTTTTTTATCTTTTTGTTTTCTTTCATTTATTCTCTTCCTCTCCCTTTCATCCTCTCTTTACCACTCAGTCAGTTCACACTGCATTTGTCTGTCTCACTCTTTCTGTCTCTGGTAATGTTCCGTTTATTCTGTCTCCTCCTTAGTATTGTTTTCCCGCTGTTCTCATGCCCCCCCTTATTACGTTTCAAATCTTTGCCACCGGCTCCCTCACTTTCTTCCTCTCTATTCTTTCACTGTCTTTGTCACTGTAAACTATAAAAATTAGAGGAAGAATTAATCAAACAATGCTGTCATCATTTACTTCATGTCACTCCAAACCTGCATGACTTTCCTACTTCAGTGGAAGACAAAAGGAAAAAAGACTGAAGACGGTACTGGACGCTCTGTTACAGTTATCAGGGACTAAAGCTTTAAAGCTTTAACATTTTATAAACTTTAGCACATGCGAATTTTGCAAACTTCTGAGCCAAGTGGATTTTGAAAATAAAATAAAATAAAATAAATGCAGGTGGCTATCAAGTTAAGTTGCAATTGGCAAATAAAAAATATTATAAAACTGTTAAGTAATTTACACCTGCATTTCCTTGCACACTACATAGAAATGTAGCACGAATGAGTCTTACACTTTTTAAAGAACTGCTAAGTTGTTTAGTCATAAATTGTTGTCTTATCTGACCTTGGGTATCAAGTGATCAAGGACTGCCCTCTCAAGATGAACAGATGAATGTCACCTCTGCTTAAAATTGGTTCTGGAGTTATGAAAATAAAATAAAAATATTCCAGTAAATATTGGTCACTCAACAGTCACTGATCATAGCTTGATCATAATTATGCATTATTTTGCAGTTACTAAAATGTTACAGGCCAACTAGCTGTCATTTATCAGTCAAATCAAATTTTTATATGCATTTGGTAAATGTTAATTTTAAACCCTGTCTGTTTTATTTATGAGGATTTTGCTTTTTATTAGCACAATGGGTCTCATTCATTGTACGCACAAATTGCGTGCGTGGAATCTATGTACAAACGTTTTCAGAACAAATCATGATTTATCAACTTTGTAGGAAAAATGTAGGAACAACTGAAACCACTCGCACGGAAAAATCACATACTCTTGGTGGCCTTATAAACATAAGATGAAATTTTAAATCTTATACGTATATCTCAGTATATATCAGTAAGAAAAGGTGCGCTATAGATCAACCTGCAAGAAAGCTCTGCATAAAGACGCAGATATGTGTATGTACAGTTGGCTAATCAGAGGTCTGTAATGTCTGTATAAAAGGTGTTTATTGCATTTGAACTTGTTTTGAGAATGGTAGGCATTGCTCGAGGATCTTGCTGCACATGCTCTCAGGTGAGAACATCATGTTTGCAGAGAGTTACGAAAGAAAGGGGTGCGAGGAATGCCCTTATATGGACATGATTTGGGTGAGTTTTATGTAAATTACTTACCTCGGGCTAGTGCTGGGCGGTATACCGGTTCATACTGTTATGATATAAATTTTTATTATACCGCAATACCGGTTATGTTATATAATATATGTTATAATACCGGTATTATAACGCGCAAGTTTCTGCACAGAGCGCCGCGATGAGATTAACAACGCTCACCACATGGATCATATAGATCAGATACAGACCGGAGCGAGCGCGTTCTAGGGGTTGAACGACTTCCAATTTTTTAAAGTCGACATTTATGTGACTATTATCTAAGCTATTTTATTGATTTATTCATTCTTCAAATGAAATATATGTGCAAACAAGGACACTGATATTAAAGCCGTACGTCTGATCACGACCGCGATGACACGATGGATTATTCTGCTACACTGAAGACAATGATGTAAGTTAATAGACTGACAATTCAAAGAAGAATGGGCAAAAAAGTAACTGCTTTATTCTTTCTGTGTTAAACTTGCGTGTCATTTGTTCAGAGACTGGAGTGCTCTTAAATGTATTGAAAATATCCTTAGACCTTTTAAATGTTCTTCTGCGTTTCTCCCTCGTTTTGGCAGTTTGTTATTATATAGGGTTAGATTTTTAAAATGCTTAAGGTGCCCTCAACTCTTTTCTCTCCGTGGTCATATTTTAATATTCATGTGTTTGTAATGAGTGTGTTGCAGATATGTGTTTTATTGGATGTTGTCTCCCCACAGCATCATTTTGTGGGGCTTTGCAAACCTGTATTAATTCTAGTGTGGAATTTTTCTACAATATTCACTCATCATGACAGTAAAATAGGGCATTCTAGTCAATCTACTGCAGTATTTCCTCTCTCAATCAGTAGAAAATGTGATTAACACCCTTTCATGCATAGGGGAAAAAAAATACCGTCATATACCGCGGAACCGGTATAATTTAGAAAAATACCATGATATAAATTTTTGGTCATGCCACCCAGCACTACCTCGGGCACGCATTCGCTCATTTAGAACACTCATCATTTAGAATTCATCAACATTAGAACAAGGTTAAGAACAAAATCATGTGAGAATTTCAAATGTGCGTAAATACAAATATCTTACGCAATATCTTAAGCAATTATTTTCTCCATACACACAACCTCAGTGAAATAATGTTCAACCAACCAACAACACTGAGTTAGAGGAACTTAATTTAATAAACATAAATTGATGACTCAAAAAAATTGTTCCAACTAATTTCAACATAATTGAGTGGTGGCCCTGGAACCAATTAATCTTATCTACTTCCATTTAATTTAACAGCTAACATAGCACATGCTAAATGTAACGTATTTAGCATGTAAAATTAATAAAGTAAGATATTACTTGTCACTGGCATTAGCCCAGTCATTGTTCATACGGTCAAAGTAGAATACACCTTCATGTAGACACCCACAACCTAACTTAAGCACAATGATAAGCACAAAAACATCAACAGAAACTCTTTTAAATGGTGAATATAATAGCATTAAACACTAACAGGTCTTTCCCTTTACTAAAAACACTTAATTTCAACACTTATTCTCCTTATCCTTATATAAAAAAATTATAATAATAATTTAAAAATGTTTTAAGTTAATCCTCATCTGCATTTTAAAGTGACAGATCAGTGGTATCAATATAATTTAACAAGGGTTTCCATGTCTTGTGAAAGGTTTTTAAAGACCCTTTTAAAGAAAAGCGTATTTTTTCCAGTTTCCAGGACCAGAACGTGTGAGTGTGATTGGCTGGGGATTGTCTGCACCTGCTGCAAGTGTCGCTTCTGTCCGGGTATATTTTAGCTAGTCTGGCATTGGTGTAGTGTACTCTATGAAGAATCTTACATTGCAAGCTGTGCCTGGCGCATACAGAGGAAGAATGTACTAAATCAATATATATAATCCCACTCTGTATCAAGTATAGTGACCCCCAGCTCTTGTTCCCATGTATATTTGAGTGAAATAGAGGGGTCAGGATTTAATGACAGAGATTAGCTCTTTTCTGTCTGAGCTAAAAGAGAGACGGGTGTCCATTTCAGAATCAGGTGGAAGATTAGGAAACTGGGGAAACTGATTTTGTACAAAATATCTAATTTAAAAGATAAAAATATTCCTTTATCATAAAGGTCGTTAATGGTACTGAGACCCCTAGAAGACCAGTCCTTTGAATATATTTCAAGGGTATGGGGTCTACAACACTAACACCAACCAGGACACCAAGGAACCTGTACCTGGAGGTAGTGTTTGATGACCAACTGAGTGTTACCATCCACATTTCAACAACGGATCAGTTGTGTAGGTTCAGGCTTTACAACATCAGAAAAACCAGACCCTTTCTGTCCGAGTATGTGGTGCAGCTCCTTGTCCAACCTCTTGTCATTTTAAGACTACTACAATGCTTAATTGTCCGGCCTTCCAGCCAGCGCGACTAAGCCTCAGCAGATGATCCAGAACAGTAGCACGTCTGGTCTTCAATCACGTTACACCTCTCCTGTCTGAATCAAATTTAAGGCTTTGACGCTGGCTTTCAGGACTGTCACTGAAACCGCACACCCCTACCTCAATACACTCCTACAAGTTACAGTCACTGAATGAGCCTAAATGTTTATTCACAAAGAGGGACAAAATCACTTTGCAAAATATTCACCCTCTCCACTCCTCTCTGTTAGGATGCCAACCTCCACCCGATTTGCCAGGACACACCTTTTTCACAAGCACTCAACCACAACCTTAAATCAAGGCACTTATATGAAAAAGTCCTCTTCCTTTTTTCTCTGTTCTAGCTTGTTTCCTAATCTATCTTTCTAATAAACCTGGCATTTGACCTGGCATTAATTATGGCTCTGGCTCTGTGACAAATGATGTTCCTCTATTGCAAGTCAGTTTAAATAAAACTGTCTGCAAAACACATTAATAACCTTGATTATTTTTTCAGTTTTAGTATTAGATGGGACAATTTGGGGCTAAATACAGCATTTCTTTACTCAAGAATCACTATACACTCACCTAAAGGATTATAAGGAACACCATACTAATACTGTGTTTGACCCCCTTTCGCCTTCAGAACTGCCTTAATTCTACATGGCATTGATTCAACAAGGTGCTGAAAGCATTCTTCCACCACATCCCAAAGATGCTCTATTGGGTTGAGATCTGGTGACTGTGGGGGCCATTTTAGTACAGTGAACTCATTGTCATGTTCAAGAAACCAATTTGAAATGATTCAAGCTTTGTGACATGGTGCATTATCCTGCTGGAAGTAGCCATCAGAGGATGGGTACATGGTAGTCATAAAGGGATGGACATGGTCAGAAACAATGCTCAGATAGGCCGTGGCATTTAAACGATGCCCAATTGGCACTAAGGGGCCTAAAGTGTGCAAAGAAAACATCCCCACACCATTACACCACCACCACCAGCCTGCACAGTGGTAACAAGGCATGATGGATCCATGTTCTCATTCTGTTTACGCCAAATTCTGACCAATTTTGGTGAGCTCGTGCAAATTGTAGCCTCTTTTTCCTATTTGTAGTGGAGATGAGTGGTACCCGGTGGGGTATTCTGCTGTTGTAGCCCATCCGCCTCAAGGTTGTGCGTGTTGTGGCTTCACAAATGCTTTGCTGCATACCTCGGTTGTAACGAGTGGTTATTTCAGTCAAAGTTGCTCTTCTATCAGCTTGAATCAGTCGGCCCATTCTCCTCTGACCTCTAGCATCAACAAGGCATTTTCGCCCACAGGACTGCCGCATACTGGATGTTTTTCCCTTTTCACACCATTCTTTGTAAACTCTAGAAATGGTTGTGCGTGAAAATCCCAGTAACTGAGCAGATTGTGAAATACTCAGACCGGCCCGTCTGGCACCAACCACCATGCCACGCTCAAAATTGCTTAAATCACCTTTCTTTCCCATTCTGACATTCAGTTTGGAGTTCAGGAGATTGTCTTGACCAGGACCACACCCCTAAATGCATTGAAGCAACTGCCATGTGATTGGTTGATTAGATAATTGCATTAATGAGAAATTGAACAGGTGTTCCTAATAATCCTTTAGGTGAGTGTATATATATAAAGGCTAATGTATTTGAGGAGTGTGTAAGTCTATTTTGTCATCGAGGCATAGCCGATATTGTCTTAAACAGTCTGTGCATAGCACAATATGAGATTTTGGCCAAATGACAAAAACTGAGTGCCCACATAGCTACAACAAACTTTATAACCTGTAAGTTGATGAAAATGTAATGTGATGCACTTGATGCACTCAGATGAGGCTGTTCTAATGATGGACAAAACATGTACTGTATGTCAGATATCCTCCGAAATATCCTCCTAGTTTCAGCCCGACGCAGCAATCATTTTTACGTCCTGTTCCACGGTGTTTAAATAGCAAATCCATTTGTGCTCATTTGTGCACCCATGGGCATGCTGGTCTGAAAACGAGGTGTGTTCAGGTGCATTGTTGGCAAGTTGCTATTTTGAGGCAACTGAAAACGACTGCGCCATTGACCAAATGAAACCTGGTCTAAAGTCAATGGTACACTTTGCTTATTACACACACAGGGACGTGCAGCAGCAAACAAACATTTTTAAATATGAAAAATTAAAGGATTAAAATGTAAAAGATTATTATTGTGTACATAAATATAAAACTGCCTATATCATAATTGATAGTTATTGCATGTATCAGAATTAGCCTACCTATTTGCAGTAATGACGAGCAGATCCGTTTTCTCGCTAGAGAAGCGTTCAGTTTTTCTACTTGCAAATTCCGCCATGTAAATAGAGAATTTAAAGGCTTTTAAAGGGAATGGGAGATGAGCATCTGATTGGTTTATTGCACGTGGTTTATTTAACGTTGTTAGATCATTAAAATAGGGCCCCTGGTGTTTAATATTTTTTTTTAAATACAGTAAATATTTTTTTCTGCATTTGCTGAAAAATAGAGTTTTTGGGGATACAAGGTTTCCACCTGACAGTGACGATATATAATACCATCAAAGTTTAAGCTAAAAGGTTTGTTTCACAAACTCCTAACAGCTGCAGGACCATAAATGTGCCATTATGGCTACATTTAGCAATAAATTGTGACTATCACTCTGGCAGAATGGACTGGATCCACTGAGATGCACCAGAGCAAACTGGATTTGCCAAAATGTGCAAAATGAATGCTAAAGAATATTCTAAATATGTTTAAGAGATTTGTTTGAAAGGATACTGCTTCTTCATTTTTGGGTGAACTATCCATTTAAGGCTTTTAAAAGAGACTGTAATTTGTGTTGTCTTTACACTGTTTCACAAAGATAGTTGCAAAATGATATATTGCAACCACTTTACTGCATGCTGGTTCATTATTGTGGTATCTCAGATTTACCTGCGTCTGTCATGTATATAAACTGAACTGTGGTTGGTTGTATTACATGATGTCATTCCTATCTAATTAAGTAGGTAGGTACAGTAGGTTCTTTTTTTTTTAGAGGGAATACATTCATAGTCAGAAGTAAAGCTTGGGAGATTAATTACTAAATCAGACCATCCATAAAATATGAAAGTGAAAGTCATGCCATTCTATTGTTGGTCTTTTAAATGTATAAAGTATACATATATGTACTTAACATTGGTTTGAAAATTGATTAAAGATTAGATTCATTTTTTTTCTGCACTGTCTCACCGTTGCACAGTGCCCATTCATTCCTAAGCAGCGTGGAGGAAACTGCCTCCTGCCTGCACTGACTGACAGCATGAGAGCAGTTAATGGTATGCCTGAGTGTTCCACAATTAACACAGCAATGGTTTCAAATGTCACATTTGAATGCCTGTATTGATCCATAATTATAAATACCATCAAGCTGGAGAAATGATGCCATGTTGAGCACATACTTTCTGTGTATATCTGTATCTCTATCCTTAACACATTTTGACCATTGCTGTTCTGTTTCTCAAGACAGTGCATGGACTCCTCTGCATGAGTCAGACTGTATGAGACCGCCTGTGTGGACCGTTCTTGTGTTTTTCACAGACATGCTTTGTTACATCTGGCTCGAGTGCACTTGAAGCGTGTGTCCCTGCTGTGTCCCTCTAATGTGATAATGTGTTTTTTATGCATCAGGTCTTACATATGAACCCCTAATTTAAGTGTATCATTTTGATTTTTGTTTTGTTTTTATATTAAAAATGCAGTATACATAACTAATTTACATTAAGGCTACACTACAACAAAGTTAATAAGTATTTTCTTTTACTTGATATAAATGATCTGAAAATATCTTATGTAGTGTCACTGACACACAATTACTGTACTGGCAGTTATTTGATGAATATGATCATTATTAATTGATTCAAATGCTAACAAAATTGGAAATTTGCAAAAATATGCTGAACACTCAAATGTAACAAGAGGTAGAATCAATACCGTAGATAGGATACATTCACATGCTCAAGAATTGTATTTTGCATACATTTGTTGTTATTATTATAAAATAATAAAAATAATAATTATATAAAAATAGCTACTTATTAAATTCCGTAACTAATGCATTGAATTTCCATGCACAAAGCGATATATTGCAATGCATTCATGCATTTTGACACCTCTTGAAAAGTGTTAAAAATCATAGCTGGAAGTAAAAACCCTACATGGAAGTTTTGAAGACACTGTGAAATTATTATTATTTTACATATATCCATCACACATTATCCAACAGGCATGTGAGATCATATATACTGTTGTGGTTCTTATCCAATCACGAATCAGCTTTAGGCATTTCCTTCCTGTGCACAAAAACATCTGATTTCCTATCCAAAAAAATGGTTTTACCCATCTGTTGTTTAGCTTGTTATCTGTCTCCTTGTGACAATAGAAATCAGAACGAGCAGTGGGAGACACGAGTGTGAAATCTGATTAGATCAATGAAATATGTGCATACTCATTACGGATTTGCACGTAAGCGTTCAGCAAGCGCATACAAGTCATTTTGTAAACTCACGAATGTTGTCGGTGCTTTCCTGTATGGTGTCCGTTTTGAGGAGATTGTCCGCGAGCATAAAGGCACCCGTCTCTACCGTGTCCAGCAGCATGGTTGCGCACCGCAGCTGTTCGGCGACGGACAGCTCCCTCCACGCCGCTTGGGATCGCACCTGCAGAAGGTTATTCACCGTTTCTACCATGGCCTGCAGAAGAAAGAAAAAGAGAGATGTCAGCGTTCCAGAGGTGAGGGATGACTTCTGAACCCACACACATACATTCTGACATCTGAACTTCACAATAAGGACATATTTCCCAAAGTGCCCACCTCTCCCATAAACCATTTCTCTTCCACTTTCACCCGCACTCACACACTACACGGTCTCTGTGCTGGAGTATAAACCTGTCAAACTGAAGGAAGATCCACGGGGAGCATGAGACATTGTAAAAATGAAATAAGCTGTCATCACACGTGCACGCACACACATCCGCGCAAACACTCGCACACATCCACACAAGTCAAGGGGTAATTTATGGGTCTATAACAGCACTATATAGGAAAATGAAATGTCTTGGCTGTGCAGCGGAAAACTAATATAAGGGTATTTTAAGAAAAAGTGTGATATTAAGATATTAAGCCTTTTCAATTTGGCAGTGAATATTATCACAGGGATATTAAAACCACAACCTTGATATACAAATGAAGGTATAAGACTTAAGGTGGAAGTTTATTAAAAAGCTTGCTGAGTTTAGCGCGGCACATTACAATTTTGCTTTTCATTTGAAAAAGCGCAGCATTCTGCAACATAAGCATATGGATTACAATGATACACACAAAGCAGGCCAAATATATTTGTCACTTTCACAAAAAGGCTGCTAACAATAATTCCAGGTCAAATTCCTTTTATTTAAAATAGATCATGTCTCTAAGGAAGTTCATAACCTTGCATTATTATTGCAACTGTTACAGCACATATAAAACGTATAATATCTGTGGAGAAGAGATATGTAATTAACTTCTCTCACTGCGGTGCACTCATCCGTAGGGATGGACAGAGGGTTGTTTTGTCATTTGTCTTTAGGTTGCTGCAGGCTAATCTGGCCATTGGCTTGAATCATTCTGCCCCAGTTACAGTAGAGCAGTGTGTGTGTGAGAGAGAAAGTGTGTTAAAGGCGGGATGAGTATATTCATTTTGACACCACTAAAGTAATGACCCTTTTACGAGAGAGAGAAAAGGAGAGACAGAGATGAGAGACGACGGATAAAAGGTAGAAAAGAAGAGTTATATTTACTTCCTCACAAAACTGCTTATGAAATCTTCTGACAGAGTGTGTCAAGAGGTCAGGGGAAAGTGTGCATGTGTGCGTATATATATATGTGCAGAGACAGATAAGAGATTTTTAAAAACTCTTCTTACATTCTGTTTCCTCACACACACAGCAGCAATACCCTCCACAGACTTGGTAAATGGAGCAGAACTGAAGTGCTTTGAAGCTGAGGAGCTAATCCAGCGTGAAGAAACACACACACACACTGCATTACATATTAGATGACCACTGAGAATCCATATTTTCTTGATGTCAGCACCGGGAGGCTTTAGGCAGTTGTCATGGAATCCTGTAATTCTCTCTGTCTAAATCAGCAGGATCAACTGATGTTCCAATAGACTAATTTCTTCTCAGTAGAGTATTTGAAAAGGCACAAAAAAATTTTTTTTTCAAGTTGCTCTGGCCATATAGCAGTCATCTGGGAATTATGCTGACACTTAGTGGTACATTTTGGTGAACGATGCCATTGTAAACAGATTTGAACTTGCACATGACCTGATTTTTCTATGTGGATTTTGACAAAAATATAAATAAATGAATAAATAATAATAATAAAAAGTCATTGGTCATGTTTTACCTTCCCAACCTAGGGCACCAAGTCATAATTTCCACTGATGCATAAAAAAAAAATAGTAGTATTTATCTGGTCATGTTATCTTAATATAAAATCTCAATATAAAATAAATAGGTTTTAGTAGGCTACTACTATGACTTGAGCCTTTGTCTCATGTAAGTGATTTTAATTTATTTTATTCTTTATTCTTTATAATGAGGAGAAATTACCAAGTGCCCCTTTAAACCAGAAAACAGAATACTTGAGCAACATTTAGACCTCAATTATTTCATGGAGTAAAAATCTGTTTAAATCTGTCATGTATTGGCAGGGTTGACAGAGCAGTCTGGCTCAGTTTGAGATATGCATCAGTCATTTTCTACCTCTAAATCAGTTCTTCTCATGGTTTTCCTTTCGTTCAGTTTGCTGAGCTTTTCTTGGGCTTATCTACATTATTCTGTGCTTTTTTTCCACTGTCTCTCTGTGTGTGTGTGTGTGTTTATCAGTTGCCTGATGTGACACTGCTGACCAGTGCTGACATCACTACTGCTTTCTCAGGAGAAAAAAATGCTCTGCTTTTATAAATGCAAAAAATGCAGCCCATGGGCACAAGAACAGACGCACAGACACACACAAACAGCCAATATGATTCATACAGTGTGACAGATATGGCTTCACACAAGTATAAAGCAGTATTTCTGTTGAAAACAGAAATGATATGGAACATGAATAAAAAAACAATGACAATATATGCATGTCTACACACACACACAACATTCAAAATAAGGGCCGAATAAAGTACCTGTATGAAGAAACGGCACGATCGCTCTCTCTTCTGGAGCTGAAAAACACATTATTAAAAACTTACAATAACTCACATACACAAACACAATTACACACTTAAAATCACAGTGCACAGTTAATCATTTGGAGCCCAATAAGAAACGAGGCCTAATTAGCTGAAATAATCTACAATAATTTAGTAATAACTAATAAGGAATCATAATTATATTATGTATCAGAGTAGAATTAGGAACAAAATTAATCTGTTACTGAGCTACAGTCACCATGTCGACTCTGATGTCGAAACTGACACTGTACTCTCAAAACATTTCTACATTCTGGCCTAGGCAATAATACTGTAAACATACAAACAAACAACACTGAGATGTATAAAGTCTGAATGGAGCGGAGGTGTCTGACTGCAGATGAGCTGGTGTTTGTGTAATTGATAACTTAAGCTGGATGCAGGTAATAGGAAACTGACAGGCTGGCCGTTTAAAGTTTGTAAAGTGATATTCAGGCACTATAGTGTGTGTGTGTGTGTGTGTGTGTGTGTTCAACTAGTCCAGAGAGAATAAATGAGATTCACTGCTCTGTTTAGACACATTAAAGGTGATGTGTGTCATTTTATTGACATTAAAATACTTTCTCCTATAATGCACACAGTCTATTGGGGACAACCAGGAACGATTCAAAGTGATTTCATGCTTTCAGCATATTTAACGTAGTTTCAGTTTTGTTTGTTTTTGAGGATCAATGGATGGTTTCTTTAACATGCTGTCATCTGTTTAATTTAGCATTAACCAAGTGATGTATAAATTTGTGCCAAAATATTGTTGTTAATACTAGGTAAAATACTACCTGTATATAATGCTGAATATACAGTAATGTGTGATAATGCAGTGGGGGAATTGCAATTTGTTGGTTCTTATAATGCCAAATGTCTTGATTTTACCAGTAAATTAAAATAGCTAGCACCTACATTATTATACTGAATAATCATGCACTGGCATCAAACATGTATTTTAAAAATATTTGAAAATACTTTTTAAAATATACAATATTTGAAACTTTTTAAATGTATATAGTCTCTAATAGAGCATGTGTCTAATAATTATGCATCTATACACTGCCCGGAAAAAAAAGTTGCTGTTTGGATTTATATAGGCAAATGCTTAAGAGTCTATGATTGGATCATTATTGCAGTTATTATTATGTTTCTAGCATGTTATATGTTTGGCAACAGTTCTTCTAACCCTAATTGATGGAGTGTGTAGCTTTTAAATTCTTAAACCATGTAGGAAGACACATCATGGCCATATTCCAGGATGACAATGTCAAGGCTCTGGAAGGAAGCATGAAGAATCATTTTCACACATGAATCGGCACCTCCGAGTCCAGACATTAAACTCATTAAAAGTCTTTGGGATTTGCTGGAGTAGACTTTACAGATTGCTCGACTTTTGCATTGTCAATACAAGATCTTGACCAAAAACTGATGCACCTCTTGATGGCAGTGTGACAAGCCAAAACATAATGACCATTCATAGGTCAGCAGTGGTGAAAACCTACCGACAGTGGTCTGAAGAGGGACAAACCACAAACCAAAGACAGGCTGTTCTTGATGCACAAGGGCAATGAAGGCTATCCTGCCTGGACCAAACTGACAGAAGGCCTTCTGTGGCACAAGCCACACAACATTTTAATGACGGTTATGGGAGTAATGTGTCACAACATACAGTGCATCGCACCCTGATGCACATGGTACTGTGTAGCCACAGACTGGTTAGAGTGCCCATAATGACCCCTGTCCACAGCCGAAAGCTGTGGCGTGCGCGTCTGAACTGACCTTGGAGCAATGGAAGAAGGTTGCCTGGTTCAAAACAGGCTGGTGAAGGGGGTGTGATGCTATGGACAATGTTCTGCTGGGATAACCCTGGGTCCGGCCATTCATGTGGACATAAATTTGACACATGCCAGATGCCCCCTACCAAAACATCACTGCAGACCAGGTACACCTCTTTATGGTAATGGTATTGCCTGATGGCAATGGCCTCTTTCAGCAGAATGTTGCCCTGCTACACTTTACACATTGTTCAGGAATGATTTGAGGAACATGATGAAGAGTTCAAGGTGTTAATCTCTATCTGCTTGAACATGTGGGATGTCCTGGAAGAACAAGTCTAAAACATTGCAGCTCCACCTTGGATATGAGGGATCTGCTGATAACATCTTGGTGCCAGATACCACAGGTTACATTCAGCGGTCTCATAGAGTGCATTCTATGGTGGACCAGCACTGCTTGAAAGGATGTGGAGGACCAACAGTATATTTGTCATAATGTTTTTTACTCATCTGTTTATATTTCGGGGCATTAGGTGTCTGACAGGACTTTTACTGTGTTCATCTTTGCGTATGTGTAGTGCTGTGCAGTCTGTGTTTTTTACCACTTTAAAGTATATGTATATATATATATATATATATACACTCACCTAAAGGATTATTAGGAACACCATACTAATACTGTGTTTGACCCCCTTTCGCCTTCAGAACTGCCTTAATTCTACGTGGCATTGATTCAACAAGGTGCTGAAAGCATTCTTTAGAAATGTTGGCCCATATTGATAGGATAGCATCTTGCAGTTGATGGAGATTTGTGGGATGCACATCCAGGGCACGAAGCTCCCGTTCCACCACATCCCAAAGATGCTCTATTGGGTTGAGATCTGGTGACTGTGGGGGCCATTTTAGTACAGTGAACTCATTGTCATGTTCAAGAAACCAATTTGAAATGATTCGAGCTTTGTGACATGGTGCATTATCCTGCTGGAAGTAGCCATCAGAGGATGGGTACATGGTGGTCATAAAGGGATGGACATGGTCAGAAACAATGCTCAGGTAGGCCGTGGCATTTAAACGATGCCCAATTTGCACTAAGGGGCCTAAAGTGTGCCAAGAAAACATCCCACACCATTCCACCACCACCACCAGCCTGCACAGTGGTAACAAGGCATGATGGATCCATGTTCTCATTCTGTTTACGCCAAATTCTGACTCTACTATCTGAATGTCTCAACAGAAATCAAGACTCATCAGACCAGGCAACATTTTTCCAGTCTTCAACTGTCCAATTTTGGTGAGCTCGTGCAAATTGTAGCCTCTTTTTCCTATTTGTAGTGGAGATGAGTGGTACCCGGTGGGGTCTTCTGCTGTTGTAGCCCATCCGCCTCAAGGTTGTGCGTGTTGTGGCTTCACAAATGCTTTGCTGCATACCTCGGTTGTAGCGAGTGGTTATTTCAGTCAAAGTTGCTCTTCTATCAGCTTGAATCAGTCGGCCCATTCTCCTCTGACCTCTAGCATCAACAAGGCATTTTCGCCCACAGGACTGCTGCATGCTGGATGTTTTTCCCTTTTCACACCATTCTTTGTAAACTCTAGAAATGGTTGTGCGTGAAAATCCCAGTAACTGAGCAGATTGTGAAATACTCAGACTGGCCCGTCTGGCACCAACAACCATGCCACGCTCAAAATTGCTTAAATCACCTTTCTTTCCCATTCTGACATTCAGTTTGGAGTTCAGGAGATTGTCTTGACCAGGACCACACCCCTAAATGCATTGAAGCAACTGCCATGTGATTGGTTGATTAGATAATTGCATTAATGAGAAATTGAACAGGTGTTCCTAATAATCCTTGAGTGTATATATATATATATATATATATATATATATATATATATATATATATATATATATATATATATTTTTTTTTTTTTTTTTTTTTTTTTTTTTTTTTTGGTTGTTGTTATTCTTTTATGTTGTGGCTTCTTTTGTTAATTGGAAAAGCTCACCGGGGCTTTATGAGCTGCTTTAATTTGTGTGTCCTTATTTATAAGAGTGTGTGGGTGTGTATGAGTGCAAGGATTTGTGTCTATCGAGCAGTAGCTGTTTTTAACAGGAAGTTTTCCCATTTGGGCCTTAAAGCCTTTGATCTGTGTACTGCCACAGGTTTACTGCCTAAAACACTGTACTCTGCACAGAATTAGAGAACTGTTCTCTCTCCTGCTCCCTTTCACACAAAAATATGCATGAATACACAGAGCTTTCTCAAAATTAAAGCGCAGCAAATTAACATACAATAAACGTGTAATAATCGTGTAATTACTACTTACGCAGAGTGTGCGATTTATTAACAGCTTGGATACCTTGTTTAAACTACGTGCCGCTGTGTCTTTTCCCCCCGGGGTCAGATTTCGCAGCTGTACGTCCAGTAGTTCCACCAGTTGTGCCATGGCTTTGACTGTGGACGGAACATCTCCGGGTCTCAACTCTCCCTTCGTCTGCTCAGCCAATTCCCGTGCTACTATAGCAGCAGTTTCCCCCGATCTCATCTACAGAAAGAGAGAAAGAGATGTACGTGAGCATATTGATTTTATTCTCTGTCCCTTGATGGCCGAATAAGTGGATGAACAAATGGCTTCATAGATTTGTGATTCTGGCCATTTTCTGATTTGCTCTCTGTAGTACAAAGGAAACCATTTCGCATTACCATTAAGCTTCAGTCATAATCACACATTACACACACATGCACACTCACTGCACACACACACACATGTGCCACCTAATTTCAAGCTTCTGTCACACAATACTTTTGGCTGCACTTCTGTCTTTTCGTTATTTTGCCACAAAGTGAAACAAATTGCGGCTGATCCTGACTTTGGCTCATTTTGTTGTACACTAAATTTCCCTTTAAGCTGTTTTGCTACAGGCTGCTCTTTGTGATAAGCTTCTGTTAAAAAAAAAAGCTTCAGGCCAAATTATGCTTTAAGAATATTTGCTATAGGCATATCGCTCTCTACTGAATTTTTTTAATAGGCTGATATGCCATTAGCAAATTTCCCATGGTGCCATGTTCTTACTCACTCTTTGAGTGATGTGATTGGTCCACGGTGAGGTGCAGTTGCTCAAATCCGGTCCCTTCGGATCCCAGTAGCCAAGCAAACAATTAAATGTGGCTACACCTGTAAAATAGTAATAAAGAAAAACATGAACACAGCATAAAGCACACACACACATTCGCTCAGGCAAATGCACATACACACTGAGAGAGAAAAAATGATGTCAAACTAATCACACACAAGCAGGGCAAGAGATTTACAAGCAATACATAATATGTCAATCAACAGCTGGCAGCTGCCCACATAATGAGGTGGCATGGACAGAACACCTGAACAAACTAAATGCAGTAACGGGAAAAGTTTTTTTTTTTTTTTATATTAACCCAACATACACAAAAGTAAATATATATTGTTCATAACTTATAAGAGTTCATGTCTATATACAGTGGCCTCAACAAGTATTTGTCATAGTTAAAGAGTTCACAAAAAATACAAAAAAAATATGTAATTATTTACTCACCCTCTTTTTTATTCCAAACCTGTATGTTCTTTTATTGGTGGAACTCAAAAGGAGATGTTTAACAGAATGTTGATGCTGCTCTTTTTCATTAAATGAAAATTAGTGGTAACCAACGGGCTACAAAAATGACAAAAAGACCATAAAAGTGGTCCATTTGACGTGAGTACTGTATTCCAAATCATGTGAAGCCATGTAAGTTATTATAAAGTGATAATCATATCCTCTAGCTCTTAAGTCACATTTATGTCTATGTATATTCAAAAATGGCTACTATTCATTCTAATATGCTGTATCTTCATATTGAACTGACTACTCAATAAAAATAATTGTTCACAAAAAAAAATGTCTACTATTATTGTCCTTTTGTTATTGATGAGCTTTACCATTGACTTCCATTGTACGGACAAAAAAAAACAAAAAAAACACAGACATTTCTTGTCTTTTATATTCCACAGAAGAAATAAAGTCATACAGGTTTGGAACGACAGAATGATGCCAGTTCTCATTTTTGAAAATTGAAAAATCAAATGAAGTTGAATACAGAAGGTGGTCTGGGAGAAGCTAGACATTTTACTTTATAAAGTTTTAAATATGGATATTTTTCTTACACAAACCCATCAATTCGCTTCAGAAGGCCTTTATTAACCCTCTGGAGCCGTGTGGATTACTTTTATAATGGATGGATGCTTTTTTTGAGCTTTAAATTTTGAATTTTTGACAATTTTTGGCAAATTATAATGCTTGGATTAGCCAGGACATTTTTTTATATAACTCCAGTTGTATTCGTCTGAAAGAAGAATGTCATATATACCTAGAAAGGCTTGAGGGTATAAATGATGATATAATTTTCATTTTTGGGCAAACTATCCCTTTAATGTGAAATGTTTTGCAAATATGATCATTATCTTTCTTACAATAAATCACATTTTGGTTTAGTATTTTGATATATAATGCAGATACATTCTGACAATTTTAATCATGCCTTAAGTGTCCAAATACTTTTTGGCCACTTTATTTAGGTTAAATAATAAATTGCTATGTAACTATTTGTACTGTGGGGATTCCTATTGTTGAACATAATTATAAAGAATTACTAATGATGAGTTTAGCTCTAAACACTGGGATGATAAATTAATTACAGGCTAGAATTACAAATTAATTCTTTCATTCATTTTATCAGGAGCCTTGTTGCAGTGTTGAAGTGTATCAGATCTCTCCAAGAGCGCAACACAGCTAAGCCTAAGCGTTGATGTATTCAATACACATTAAACAAAATAAACCTCCACACACACACTGCCCCTAATAATAGATTAATCACTCTCTTACTAACCTATGGTGCCAGGTGGGCATGGTTGCTTAGCAACCTGTCCCTGGTGTGTCCGTGGCCAGGAGATTTCAGCAGTGAGACGCGGGGCACAATAGTCAACAGCGACTGGAGTCTGCAGGGAGGGAGGTGACCGTGTCAGGGCTTCTGGGAGGATGTTGTTATGGCGGCGAGGTGGAGCCATGGTGGTTGTCGTGGTAGTAGTGAGAGAGGGACGAAGAGTGCCCGTATATGGGCGTGGAGAATTCGTGGAGCTGCGTACTGGAGGAAGTGCATCTGGAAGCAAGACTGAAGAAGGAGGATCTGTAAGAAAGAGAAATAGATTTAACACTTACAGTTTATTTACATTTGACATTCATATTTATTTACAATTCACATTTTTAAACATTACACATTTTGTCATAGAAAATATTACCATTTAAAATCATTTATAAAAATGTATTCTATAATAATTCTATTCATTAATAAAAATTCTATAATTTGTTTCTATAATATAAACGAATTTATTAAATTACAAACACACACACACACATACTGTATATATATATATAAAATAAAAAGCCATGTAGCTGTCAATTATCAATTAAAAATACTATATTTATTTACATTTCACATTTATTTTTTCTAACATTATACAATGTATCTATACTGCAGTTTAAACGCAGACATTTGCCCAAAATGTACTGCTAAAACAGAGACATCTTCTATCTCTGTCTCTCTCTAGACATCTCTGCTCTTTCAGGGATGACTGAATGAGTCAGGTTTCTGAAGAGTGTTTGTGTGTGTAAATGTGTGTGTCTTTGTGCCCTGTGCAGCAGTTGGGAGTGTATGTTTTGACAGGCCCAATCCCTGAGTGCAAGGACTTCAGAGAGGCAAAGATAGATGATGTTTAAACGTCATAACTCCCCACTGGCATGCTCTGTTCCTGTCTGTCTCTCTCTCAAACACACAAGCACACACCTGAGGGCCTGAATCAGGCATATAGCAGTCAAATGCATATATGTAACGTTGTATATTGATATAAAGTGAGAAAGAATCTGTGTTAAAAAGCTCAAGATATCACATGACAGGGAGTAAACATCCCTTAAAGCCTGGGCTAGACTAAACTATGATGTAAGAGTTCTGTCTACAATACATGAGCGTGTGGATAGACGCATACTGGCACACACAGAGAGAGGCGAAGAGCAAAAACTAAAGAGATAGCTTCCCACTCTTTTTTGGTTTCTTTTTGTCTTTTTCCCTGTCTCTCTGTCTTGCCGTGCTTATCTGGAGATGCTCTTGTTGCCGCAGCGACTGCTGGAAAAAAGTACTGAAGTGCACTAAAGGACTGAAGTGACTGAAGAACACTAGAGGATAGATATGCTACCAAAATATGCTACCATTTTCATATTTGTCAGTGAATTGGCCATGGTGATGTACTTTAATAAAAAGTGGATATGAAAAGAATGCACAAATAAATCCCACAGGGCTTTGCTCTATTTTAACTGCAACTAAAATTTATAACGTTATATTATCTTGATTTTTTTATATTCAATATATTTTTCAATATTTTTGTACTGTTTTAGCTGTCAAATAGCATACTATTTATTTTTCCAATAAGAGGCACCACCATTTTAAACAAACAACTAAACCCCAGTACTAAAACTATTTAAAACCTAGTTTAAAAAAACCACAAATCAATAAACAGAGACACACAGTGTTTCTTATCATCAAGCGCTTTGACTATATCATTAATTACTTTTATAGCAGCAGTGGTAGTGCTATGTTTTTTCCTAAAACCAGATTGATGCTTAGATAATATTGACTGAGCATTTAAATACTCCTTCACTTGTTCACCAACCAAAGATTCCAATACTTTGGCCAAAGCTGAAAGTTTGGAAATGGGTCTGTAATTATCTGGCAAGGTAGGGACACCTCCTTTCAAAAGTGGTAAAACATACGCAGACTTCCATACCTTGGGAATTTTGTTTGTGACCAGTGAAATATTAAAAAGATGAGTCAGAGGTTCAGCTAGGATATCTGAAATCTCAGAAGTAAACCAGGGATTGTCCCTACCCTTAATTCTAAATTTACGAATAGGTGCATGTCTGTTCAGAATATCAAGAAAACTGTTTTGAAAAAAAGTCAGAGCTAATTCCACATCATCAATCAAGGCACTTCTACTCCAGTCAAAATAAAATAAATCATGTAAAAAAAACCCTGCTCAACAAACATTTTCATATTTCACCTTTCAACAATACGAGGTGCAGACCAGCAGCAATCACACAGCAATTAGTTCTGTTTCCTAGGCTGTTTCACAATTCCAAGAACGCAAAGAATGGACTTGCGTTCTCATGGAGACTGATCTTGCCAGGTGACCTTGAAAGAACGAATAAAAGGAAGGATGCCAGGACAGAGAACGCATCCTTGACAATTGAGATGTGCTGCAATCTTGTTACTCAGCTGACCGTTCCAGCATATTATATAGTGGCTAATGCACAATAAATACAACATAACATCACAAACAAATATCACAACCTATTAAAACATTTCTTTCATATTATTAGACATTTATTTTAATGTTACATATGCTTTGTCAATGTTAAGATACTTTTTAATATGCCAATAAAAATACTACAGGCTTTTTTCTGGTCTTTATTACTTTAATTTAATTAGGGCAAAACAAAACTTTCACAACCCATCACGTATTTGTGAGCTTGCAACGAGAATCTCTCAAGTGAGAATGGCAAGTTTAAACCTTACAGGCTTCCATACGTTGACCGCCCGCAGAATCTTCTGGAATTTCTAACGGTTCGATTCTCTCAAGTCTGCATTCAATGCATCATTGACATCAAGAACACATCCGGGTACTTTCATGCGTCCTGTGTACTTGCGATCTTGAGTATTGGAATTGAACTTCAACGGTTTATGATGACGTAGTACGAGAACACAATGACGCAAGATTGCTTAAGAATGCATATTGAGAAACAGCCCAAGTTTTCAGTTTGTTTCTATGGTTTTTCATTAATTTGATTATCAATTGCACCAGTTATTCATTTTGTTGATTGGTTTGTCTGTGTATTTAATCTCTGTGTTTCTTTTAGTTCATTGTCTGTTCTCGTCAGATTTACATGGTTGTTCTTCTCATGGTTTTCAAGTGTTTTGAGATCTCTTTTTGAGGGAACATCAACACCTCATCATGGTGTTGACGCTATGTGGACGCCTTCAGTCTGAGCCGTTGTCTGAGTCAAGTGAGGTAAATGCTAAGCAATTGGCCAAAGACGAAGTCAGGTTGATCAAAAGTCTACAAATAACATCTGCACGAGAGCGTCACAATCTTGTCTTCAGAAGCTGCTTTGTCTGTCATTGTGTACAAAACGGTCTGTCTGTGTCTGTCTGTTATAGAGCAGGAGTTTGGTTAAAAATCTCAACAAAGAAGTTGGGAGATGTGTTGGGAGATGTGTTAGGAGATGTGTTTCACCCTGCTCCTGATCTATTCCTGGGGACGATGGACACAGGTTTTGTGTTCTTTTTTTGGGAGTTGAGCACGCTCGATCAGCTCTTGAGGGAGCTGATTGTCCTCACTGTGAGCATTTTACAGTGAGGAAGCTCTGCTCCCACCTCGCACTCTTTGATGACGAAGGAAACTTTGGATGTGTCTCATTCAGTTCCCCAGTTCCCTAGCTCGTGAATCAGTATATCGTGTACACAAGTTCGGGCACTGGTAAGGACAGTAAAAGACGCTGACTCACTACACATTGGGACACTGATGACTCTATTTCTGGCAACGTGACAACGTCCTCATTGTACAACATCATTACTGGTATTTATGAACAACAGCAGACCATATATCTTTCTGACATTACTTGTAATATTTTTCAAAGTACATTATGATAAATACTTTGCTTGTTACATATACGTGCAACATTTCAGCCGTAAATAAATTATAAATGTTAGCTAGATTGTGTTCATTACCTGTCTAACGATGTATGTTTATGCTGAAATATAATAAAATAATGGTTTCTGTTTTTAAAAACACATATCGCGTGTCATTATCGGTCATTATGTGTAGTGAGTTAGAAGTTTCACCCTTCAGAACTTCCGTTAAGGGAGTATAGTGAGCATCGATGCACCCTGGGTTTTGCGGTACATTGTGGGACTTTTTAGGGAGCAAATATTTCAGTGGACTGGAAGGATTCTGCGATTGAGACAGCCCTTAAAATGTCTGACTCCCTGATCAGTGCCCTGACTACTGAACTAGGGAGCTGATTGAGGGCTGTGTTTCTAGCATTGAGACACTTTCTTCCAGATCTCAGGGGCTATCATGTGTTGGTGTGGACGAACAACACATCGGTAGTCACCTACATAAATCACCAGGACAGGCTGCGTTCGCTCCCCTGTTCAGAATGGTGCAGCAGATACTGCTCTGGGCGGATGGCAAACTGCTCTCCCCAATCCAGGAGCAGACATCCTGTCAAGGCCCAGAAATTGGTGAATCGTGGAGTCCACTATTTGAGTGGAGCGGAAGTGGACTTATTTGCCTCAGAGGAGTCCACCCACTGCCCCCTCCGGTTTTCTCTCAGTCCTCCACCTCCTCTGGGCTGGATGCCATGGTACAGACGGCCCTTGGTATCTCTCCTGGAAGACTCTCTGTGGGAGATTCTGTCCCAGGTTCGGAGGACAGTCTTTCACCCCCAAACCCCCAACCAGAGATTTGGGAACGGTGGGTCTGGTCCCTGAGGGGTACAAGCTCATTGATTCTGGTCTCTCAACTGATGTTATTTATGCCATTCTCAATGCTAGGGCTCCCTCAACAAGAAAGCTGTATGTTCTTAAATGGCTTCTTTTTGCATCATGGTGTGACTAGCACCATGTGAACCCAGTTGGCTGCCCAGTTGGTTCAGTACTAAATTACTCTAAAAGAGCGTCTTTCAGCTGGACTGACCCCCACTACCCTGAAGGTGTATGTGGCTGCTATTCCTGCTTGCCACAAACACATTGAAGGGGATTTGGTGGGGAAACATGTCCTTTTTTGCGCTGTGCTATATGGCTGAGTCCTATCTACAGACTGCAGGTTCCTTCATGGGATCTTTCTATTGTATTAGAGGGATTGTCAGCTGCTCCCTTCAAACCCTTAGAGCAGGGATGGGCAAACACAGTCCTGGCTGGATTTTGCTCCTGGACTGGTCAGGATGATATTACACCCTAGGCCAGATAACGTCCTGAATGTGCTTTCATCACTATTTCATCCTGTTGTTCTTCAAACCTTCTTCCCTTACACCGTTTGAAACTCAGGGGCAGGAGAGGCTTAACTAGTTATATCCAGTCTGGGCTCTCAGGATTTATGTTCACCGCTCAGCCCAGTGGTGTAAATCTACTCTTTGTCTGCTTTGGGGGGCACAACCAAGGTTTAGTTGCTTCCAGGCAGGCTGTATCTCACTGGGTTTCAGATGCGCTTTTCCCCTTGCCTATGAGGCGTGCGGTGTCGCGTTGCCTCTAAGTGTCAAGGCCCATTTCACCCAAAGTGTGGCCACTATCAAGACCGCTATCTAGAGGAGCGTCTTTGTGAGATGTTTGTGCTGTGGCAGGCTGGTCCTTCCTGCACACATTCATCAGGTTTTATAGTGTGGATGTGGGCTCAACCCCAGGATCCCAGGTCCTTTTGGGTTGAGCCCCTTCCGGTTCTTACAGTGTTGTGCTTGTGTAAACTTTTCACAACACGTAATGCAGGCTTCCTCTTAGTATAGTGGCATATGTATTGTCTTTCCCATAGCATCAGCACTATGATCACTATGTTCCCTCAACAGGGAACGTCTCAGAAAGTCTCATGTATATAACCCGATTCCCTGAGAATGGGAATCAGACGCAGTTGCCGTACATTAAGTGCTTTAATGACATTTTTTGTTAATAAAATCTCATCAATATTGAGTTATCATACATCAATATTGCTGACATTGTGATGGCAAAGCTTAATTTTCAGCAGCCATTACTCCAGTCTTCAGTGTCACATGGTCCTTCAGAAATAATTCTTATATGCTGATTTGGTGCTCAAGAAACATTCCATATTATTATCAATGTTAGAACAGTTGTGCTGTTTAATATATTTGTTCAGAGGATGTCGCCACAGTACTGCATACATTGTGGATCCGCCACTGACCCTGCCCTAATACCTTTAGTACATGATGTACTTGCCGGTGCATAAATTATACCTGAAAATGTGCACTAACAAAACTGTGCAATCATAAGGCAGCGTGAGCCCTCGTTAGCATTTTTCAGAACGAAAGATAGTTCCTCTTTCTTAGACTATATCCAACCAGACAGCTCTGGCTTATTATAGAGATGCACTGATCCAAATATCCCCTCACATCTCCTCTCATCACTTTTGCTGCCCTCTTTTCTCTCTCTCTACCCCCCACCTCCCTCTGTGCGGCAAATCTGACTGTGATTTTAAAGGGCCGCTGAGTGAAATGAAAGCACTTCCTGTTTCTATTTCTGTAACTGTCTGTGTGAGGAGCTACTGAGGCAAGACTCTGAAAGCAGCAGAGCATTCTACAGTGACTAATCGCTCACACACGCTCATAGACAGGCATGGCACCCTCCTTTCCTTTTTCTCACAGAAGCCATTAAATGACAAACCAGCCCTTTCATCCACCTTCCAAATCTCCTCATCGCTCCTTTCTTGCCGATGACCGCCTGTCTGCCGTGCCCTCCATGTCTCTAGATTGTCATCTCCGTGATACAGCCCACTCAGACACAATAGGGGTACAGATAGAGGGCAACATGTGTGTTTTCCAACGGAAAGGGTGCTTTGATTGGCGGCTGATCAAAGGAAGTATTCTATTCTCCGCATTGCTGGAAAGATGGCTGACTCACTCCTTGAGGGTAAAGGTCATTTATCCTCTATTACTCGAAACACTTTTAAAGGCAGTGTGACTTTAGAGTGGTCTTCCAGCGTGGTCTGTAATGCCCATCACTTCCTGTAGACTAACATGAAAGAGAAGGCAATATATAATCGGATGTCTATTACCGACAACTGGCCTGTCGGAAGACCGCTGTATCAAATCGGGTCATTTGATGTTTGGTCATACTCTCAGGTGTGACCAGAACAGCGAATTCGGGCTGCACAATGCACACAGTCTTGTTAAATATGCCTCAGCCCACACAGAGACAGGAAACAATGTCACCTTGCTGACCAGGACAAATCAGAAGGCAGCGTCATGGCAACCACACAGGAAATCAGTGATTGGTGCAAGCTTGTGCTGCTGTTTACAATACATTTTAAAAATAAAAATATCCACACAACTAATTAAACAAAAATGCAGCATGAATAGATGCATAAGTTTATGAGTCCCACTTAAGTCACTTATAAATGTATGAATGTCTTTGCATTGTATAACAAAATATCAAAATGGCATTTACTTTTAAGTAAATATAGAACAAATACTTCATAAATTAATACTTTTATTCAGCAAGGATTAAATGACAATAAATACATTTATAATGTTATAAAACATTTCTATTTCAAATAAATGTTGGTTCCCGTTCAGTCAGTCATGTTCGACGTACGTCTGCCTGTCTATTCAGCGAGAGTTACTACAGAGAACGAGAGGAAGACGCTGTGTGCTGGTGTGACGGCACAAACAGCGCGACTGTGAGAGCACCGCTGCTATATACAAACAAACTGCTGTTCTCACAGCAACTGTTGGTTCGGTGAGGGCGTTTGTTTACAGTGAGTGCAGACACAGGCTGCACCTATATCCTGTGTGCTGCCGCGGTCTTCCCCTGGGTGCTTCAGCACTTCTGAACACGGAAGAGCAACACGGGTGTGACACTGCGTCTTTTTCAAGATGTCATTCCACCGTTGTGGATAGTTCATGTTCCCACTGCGGGGAGTCCCCCTACCCATACCTCGATCTAGTGCTATTCCTCAGAATAGACCTACTTCGACGGATGGCCGGGGTGACCTGAGGATTACGTTCAGGGCAAACCTGCCGAGCCAGCCTCCGCAGGCCCCTGATCCCTCACAAGCGCCGCAGCCGGTAGAGCTTCTGGAGGAAATCGCTGGCCCCTCCCATGGGCGTCCAGTGGTGACCTTTGGGGCTCCAGCAGACGAACAGATGTTGATCGCTGCATCGGAGGGGGAGTTCCGTTCCTCGGAGGATGAAGATTCGGCTGTACTGCCTCCCTCTGGGAGAGTGGCAACGGTCGAGTCAGACCCCAGGTTGACAGCTATGCTTTCCCGGGCCGACGAAAAGGTCGGCCTTGAGTGGAACCCTCCACCACGTCCTGAACCTTCTAGGTTGGATGATTGGTTTCTCGGGGCGGCTCGCGCTGGTTCTCAGCGTCCCGCCCCGGTGCCTTTCTTCCCGGAGGTGCATGAGGAGCTCACCAGGTCGTGGACGACACCATTTAGTGCCAGAAACAGACCTAGTGGCTCCTCCCTCCTCACTACCCTTGACGGCGGGCAAGCCCAGGGGTACGTGGGAATCCCGCCAGTGGAGCGGGCCGTCGCGATGCAACTGTGTCTGGCGACCGCCTCCAACTGGCGCGGTGACCCGCGGCTCCCGTCCAAGGCCTGTAAGTTCTCTTCCAATCTGACTGCAAAGGCTTACAGGTCTTGTGGCTAGGCTGCGTCCGCCTTGCATGCCATGGCATTGCTCCAGGTGCACCAGGCCCAGGCACTCATGGACATGCATGAGGGTAAGCCTGACCCAGAGCTCCTCCGGGAGCTCAGGACGGCAACGAAAGTCACCGCCCAATCCCTTGGCTAGGCGATGTCCACCTTAGTGGTCCAGGAACGGCATCTCTGGCTCAACCTGGCCGACATGAGGGAGACCGACAAGTATCGGTTCCTGGACTCCCGCGTTTCCTCGGCCGGGTTGTTCGGCGACGCGCTCGAGAGCTTTGCCCAGCAGTTCTCGGCCGCCCAAAAGCAGACGGAGGCTATCAAGCACATCCTGCCCCGGCGGCCAGCTGCTGCCTCCACGCCATCGCCAAGGACGTCTGCCCGCTGCCGCCCCCGCTCCCGCCCCAGCCCAGCAGCAGCCTCCACCAGGGCGTCGGTGTGGAGCCGGCCGTGGGAAGGACATCCAGGCCGCTGCCAAGCCAGGTAGCAAGCGCCGTCGTAAGAGACCCTGAGACGGGCCACCCAGAGATGGAGGAGACTGCTCTTCAGGAGATGGTTGCAGCACCACTCCTTCCCCCGGAGGGCCGGGGGAGAATCTTTTGTTTGACTTCTGTTCCGCCGCTGGCCCCAGCGCCAGCGGTACCCAAATTATCAAAAAAAGAGCAGTTTCCAAAATCTCTGGGTGCCAAGAGAGCGCGCTTGGCCCTGTCCGACGCTCCCATGCCTTGTCACCCTCAGGCGGCCTTCTCACACTCGCACACCCCCTCAGCGGAAGCAGGTAAGTGTTGCACAGCTCACTCAGACCCCACTTCGGGCCGCTACCATGCCGTCCAAGTCTGGGCCCTGCATGCCGCCTCGCTGCCCTGCTGTGGGTACGTCTGTGGTGCCGATGGTCCCGCTTGTACGGTTGCTGGGAGCCTGGTTAGCGCTCCCCAGCCCGTCTCGCTGACTCATCCGTACCATCAGACTCGGCTATGCGATTCAGTTCGCCCGGCGTCCCCCCAAGTTCAGGGGTGTACACTTCACCTCTGTGTCGAAGGAGAATGCCCCTGTGCTCCAGGCGGAGATCGCAGTCCTACTGGCGAAGGACGCGATAAAGCCGGCCCCTCCAGCCGATATGAAGACCGGCTTCTACAGCCCATATTTCATTGTACCCAAGAAAGGCGGCAGTCCCTTCACAGGCTACCGTTCAGAATGCTAACGCAGAAACGCATCTTCAGGTGCATCCGTCCCCAAGATTGGTTTGCAGCGATCGACCTGAAGAATGCGTACTTTCATGTCTTGATTCTCCCTCGACACAGACCATTTCTACGCTTTGCGTTCGACGGACGAGCATATCAGTACAAAGTCCTACCCTTCGGGCTGGCCCTGTCGCCCCGTGTCTTCACGAAAGTCGTGCGGCCGACGAGCTCTCACGACAGCCAGTGCTCCAGGGAGAGTGGAGACTCCATCCCCAGGTGGTCCAGCTGATCTGGAGTCACTTCGGGACCGCACAGGTAGACCTGTTTGCCGCCCCGGATACGACCCACTGCCAGCTGTTTTATTCCCTGACCCTTGGCTCGGATGCCCTGGCACACAGCTGGCCCCGGGACCTACGCAAGTATGTGTTTCCCCCAGTGAGCCTTCTTGCACAGACACTGTGCAAGGTCAGGGAGGACGAGGAGCAAGTCCTGTTGGTGGCTCCGTACTGGCCCAACCGGACTTAGTTCCCGGAACTAGTGCTCCTTGTGACAGCACCTCCTTGGCCCATTCCTCTGAGGAAGGACCTCCTGACTCAGAGACGGGGCACCCTATGGCACCCGCGTCCGGACCTCTGGAAACTCCATGTCTGGTCCCTGGACAGGACGCAGAGGTTCAGGCTGTGGTAGACACCATCACTTCTGCTAGAGCTCCCTCTACGAGGCGCCTCTATGCATTGAAGTGGAACCTGTTCATCGACTGGTGTTCTTCCCGCCGAGAAGACCCCCGGAGATGTTCGGTCAGTTCTGTGCTTTTCTTCCTACAAGATGGGTTGGAGCGAAGGCTGTCTCCCTCCACCCTCAAAGTTTATGTTGGCCCACGGCCAGTCCATACGTGTATTTTCCACATGGTAACTCCCTCCGGGCATGATGTGGCTTCCGCAGCGTCCCTCCGGGCACGCTTTCCCAGTGTTATCCAATAGTCTGCTGAGTGGGTCTTGTGGAACAGCAGTGTGACTCTCCCTGCGTGAATTTCCCCCGCCCGGAACAGACGGGGTCTGAGGGGCTCTTGCTGGGCGCTGGAAGTGGTAGCAAATGTGGCGTTTTCCAAAGCGATCCCAATTCGTACATCGAACGTGACCGACTGAAAGGGAACGTCTCGGTTACGTATGGTAACCCTCGTTCCCTGAAGGAGGGAATGGAGACGTACGTCCCGTCGCCACAGTTGCTGTACCATCACTGCATGCCGAGTCACTAGTTCGGCTCCTCAGTGAAAAACAACAGTGCACTGCATTCGTTTCCGCTTTATACCCGCGCTGCGGGGCGGAGCGCGAGATGCAAATCTCGCATGCCAATGGTCATTGGCCGGATCTCTATATCTCGAAGCTGATAGGGGCTTCCTGAAGTTATCCCAATTTGTCAGTGACGTCCGACGTACGTCTCCGTTCCCTCCTTCAGGGAACGAGGGTTACCATACATAACCGAGACGTTTTCAATATTGATAATAAGAAATGTTTCCTGAGCACCAAATTAGGGGTGTGTTTCACAAACAACAATGTACAGTAACTCGCTGCTTAACCACTGTAGTACGATGCATTGTTAAAGAAATTAACTAACTAGTCGCCACTGTTTCCCAAAACATTAGGACAAAACATAGTTGCACCTCCATCGTTTGAACCAAGTTCGTTCAACAATATAGGACTGTCGTTACATCATGCAGTTGGTGGAGTAATAACTTCTGCTTTGTCAATTTGTGATTGAGATCATGTCAGATTATTATAGTTTACACAAACAACCGAAAGCCTTTCATTTTTTAAATTATGTCAACATGCAGTACGTTACTGACGTACAATTTACTCTCAGATACATGCGGTTCATTCAGTCAGCAATAATCCTTCTCCATAACATAATTTCAAGATGCTGATGTGAAGGTATATCCATTTACATGGAATTAGGAATTTTGCATGTTACCTTGCCCAACACTGTACACAAGAGCATGATCTATTGAAGTCCCCATGGCAACAAGAAACTATGCCTCTGACCACAGTTTGAGAGCCATCACACAAGTTTGCGAATGTTCATTGGAACTATGGTTTCAGAAAACAGAATCGTTGCACTATGATGGTAATGACAGAAATTGAATGCACCCCAGAATGATTTCTGAATTATCATGTGGCACTGAAGGACTGGAGTAATGGCTGCTGAAAATTAAGACAAAATATTTAGGCACGAAATATATTTGGACATATTCTGTGTCTAAACACAACTGGTGTCATTGTAACCAATCGCTTAAAGTAATTGAAAAATGGCTCAGTGACATTAGTTTTGAGAAAAGGTCTAGAATTCTTTGTATGCAAATGCCACTTGGTTTGATATTTTGTAAATAATGCAGCGACATTCACACATTTTTAAGTGTGACTACAGTGTCCAAATACTTGCACTGTTTAACAGAGAAATGTAGAAAAAAAGTCCTAAAAGAGTGAATTCAGCAAATAAAGAATCAAAAAAGAGAGAATTAATAATACAAAATATACATCTAAAGCACAAAGAGAGAGGAAAAATGAAAGCCCAGTTTTATCTCCTCTTCCCCTGTTATCAGCACTATGGTAATAACAATGTAAGTCCCCTTGGTGGGGTTACCACTGTAATCCACACTCTTATCCTCTCAGATCTACATGGCAAGATGCTCTAGGTCAGCAGTCTGTGTAAGTGTGTGTGTGTGTACACATGTGTAAATGTATTTTGAGCAGGGTCCAAAATTAACTCTTGCCAAACAGCAAATGTGAGTAAAAATGTGTGTTGCCAAATAAACAAAACAGTAACTTTCTAAGGAACTGCAACATAAACATAACAAAAAAAATATTTAAATGGACTGGTTCTTTCAAAACGTTTTTGTTTGCTTCTCTCATGTCACCATGTGGTCCCTGACATCCTGGTGTGGGATATTACATGCACAAAAACCTTGCAATAAATTTAGAACCTAAATATGAAAAAGACATTTTAATAAAATATTTATTAAAACCAACTCTCTTTTATGTGCTGCTGATAAAAGTTTCTTACAAACAAGTCCCAGACATATTTGCAGTATATATTTAATTCATAACATTTTCATAATTCAGCTATTAAAGTAACTTACTTTTCACCCCATCAAGTCATCAATTCTCACTTAAAATACTCGGTTCTCAGTTCAGTGAGTCAGTGAGTATAGCTAACCTGACTCATACTCATGACTCACGCCTTTGAAATCCTTATTGGCACCCTCCAGCCAAATCTTAAAAAGCTACATGGTATTACTGGTATTAATTTTAATCCTTAAATACATACACATACATACAATAAATACATACACATATAATTTGGAAATGTAATCCTTATTAACAAATATATACAAATACAATTTGGAAATGTTTCCAAATTTACTGCAAACTACGTATAAAAGCTTGATCAGTCACATTAAAGTAACAAGAATAAATATCGATTCAGTGCAGTCTTTGTTGCTCATTGACGTTTGAACTTCTCCTTAAATTGGCCGTTAAAGTTTTATATCGGACAATTACAAAACACACTGATCCTTTAACAATGCATTGGCGCAAACAGCTTTTGAAGGTGCAAGTAAGAGAAGAAAGCGTTATAGAGTCAAAATATATTAATATCATGAAATGCTAAAGTGAGTGTGGTTTGCCTATATCTTGCATCTACAATACACACCGAGCAATATTACGCTATCTGCCAATTTCACATCATGATTTCTCGACTGCCACAAATACGGCCCTAACAAAATACAGATTTGTGCACTTTTGATTGTACCTGTTTTTTTTTTAATTGACCTTTGAATTTAGCTTTATTGTGTGGTTAAAAAAGCGTTACCTTGCCAAAGCATTGACCAAGCTCTTTGATCTAAAACAGTCAGACAGTAATTGACAGTACTCTGATCCAATATAGGAATCATCTGATTGACAGTACTCTAGCTGATTCCGTCTGATTTAGAAACAAATTATAGAAAAAAAGACTTGTTTTGTGAAACAGTTCAACTGATTCATCTGACTCAAAATAATGATTTGAACTGAACAACTGAATAATTGGACATTAGTAAGAAAGAATGATCACTAGTAAGAATCTGACCCTCACTGATGTAAATGATGTGAGCTATTCATATCAAATGGTCCAGAAAAGAACATCTTCTAATTACTGTCTCAGTGGAAAATGCACAATTAAAGGATTATCTATAATGCCTAAGCAGTGGTTCTCAACAGTTTTGACCCAGGCCTCTGGTTGAGAAGTATCATTTTATCCCAAACTTCATGTGGTGACTTTCTTGCATTAAGCCATCAAAACAAAAATATGAAGGACAAAATATTGACGTGTCTTCATGTTTTTGTGACAGATGCAGTATCACTGCGAGACAGATACCGGCTTGTGTATGATGATGTGAGTGACTCAATGATCTGTGTTGTTTGTTACAATTTTTAAAGGAAAAACAACTCTGTCCTACTGTCATAGGGACAAAAATATATTAATTAAATTAAATATCTAATAAAATAATTTAAGTATTATAAATATGTTTATGAAACAAATATACAAAAAACAGTTGCACGTTCCGTTAGAAATATTTTTGGAGCGGTAAATATTTCCAATTCACCAACTACTGGCGGGTGTAGCAAAACATTAACTTTGGACCCTGTTGAGTGTATGTGTGAGGGTGTTACTGTGAAATGTTTCTGAGCTCTGAAGAATATACACACAAGTGTGAGTGTGAACATCACTCCATTACTGATTGATCTGTGTTAAACTCCCTGCTGGCAGATCCAGGTGCATTCTTGTTCCTGTGGATCGGTTTAAATAAAGTTTTCCCTCTGTGCTGAGCTGTAATTGCCAATGGAGAGAGTTTTAACCGTATGTAAGACATTCTCTCATTTAATAAAAGCAGAGAACAGAAGTATCCACTCCACTAAAGGAGCATGGTTATTCCACTTAAACTATATACAGTGCCAATCCAAACATATTACATTAGCATTAGAGTTAAAGCAAACCTGGAGGAAGAGGATTCTGGGTATGAGAGGGAGGGAGTTAGTCTGTTGAGAGCACACTTCAAAGTAAAGCAGATTAAACTGCTATCACCTCTGCAGTAAGACTTCAAGATGGATGGAAAGTGGAAAATGTTGAGGGCTACATGTAAAACACATGTGCATGTTTTTATTTCGCTTTACATGCTTAACAGTGCAGAAATAATTTAATCTCTATCAACCTTTAAAGTTTTTCTAATATGTCTTAAAGTATGTGTCTGTGATCTTTTGCTGGACAGTCATGTATGTGAGATAAAAATAAATAAAGGAATTTCACTGCTGATACACTCTCAGAAAGAAAGGTACAAAAGCTGTCACTGGGGTGGTACCTTTTCAACAGGAACACTTTTGTACCTAAATGGTGCATATCGGTACCTTAAAGGTACATATTAGTACATAAAGTGTACATATTAGTACCTAAAAGGAACAAAAGTGTACCTTTCGAAAAGGTACCACCCCAGTGACAGCTTTTGTACCTTTTTTTTCTGAGAGCATTTTATTTGCACAGGCTATCTGTATTGTTTTAGCATCGTATTCACAGAAGGAGCTTTGCAAATCAGGTAATAATAATGAACGCTAACAATTTGCATGGTGCAATTGCCAATCTTTTTGGTCTGTTCTGATTGCTACATTGTGGAGGATGCAGCAGATTATCCCAATCGGCATACTTTACTGGGAATGTACAGCATCACTCCACCACTGTGATCCAGACACCTGAATTGGCTCTTTGAAAATGTTGATTAAACGCTTGACTGCACAGCTGGTCTGGATATTTGCCCAGTTAAAACGCTTTTCTCCACTGTGATGAGCTACTACAATGATTAATAGAAAATGTACACAAAAATGTACAACCAAATTCACTTTACTGTTCATGGGCATTAATATTATAATGTTAATTGCACCAGACTAAAGGTGTGTTCACAACAAGATGTTCAATGTGAAAAAGTGTGATAAACATTTTAATTTGAGTGAACATCTGTTAATGTCTGCCGTCGATGCAACAGTATATCTTTTTACAAAGAGGTGTTCTAACCTATTTTCCATCACACTCTGAATAAAGCTCGCCGCCCAATAAGAATCACGATTTGGTCACATGCCGCTGTTGTTACATAAAACTACAGGTGTAAGCACGTTATAAATTTTGTCTGACTTGAGACGTATGCCATTAAAGTACTTGCGAGAGCGATTCAAAAGCAGACAGCTGCCCCATTCTGCAGTTTTTTTAGAGACTGCACAAGCTCTGATGACGACAAAGCTGTTTCACGATTGGTTGGATTCACTGATAGCAATGATGGTGTGTTTCGTATTCATTCTGACACCTTCAGTTTCACTAATATCCTGTTTATAAAACTAAAACTTTTGAGACTTTTTGAGACTAGACTTTATTGGTATTTAAATATTATAGACTTACAGTGGGGAGTGGGCTCCACAAATATTGGCACCCTTGGAAAATATGAGTAAAACTGACTGTGAAAATTTGTTTTAGCAATTTCTTGTCTTAGTCTTTCATTCAAAGTATTTACAAAAATCTAACCTTTAATTAAAGCCAAATAGTTGAAAGAAAACAAATTCTTATCATAACAATTTTTTTTTCTTTGCCAATAGCTCTGGATTTTCTTTAAAATGCGTAATGAGGTTGATGAACATATGGCAAGAGGTCTTAGACCATTCCTCCAAACAGAGGAATAAAGATAAACATCATAGTGAATTAAAAAAATCTGAACGGCTGTTTAAGAAATAAATACTTTTTCTTCCTGGTTTGACTTCCTTTCTTCTCTGTGACAAGTAAGTGTCAGAAATAAAAAGTTCACCGTGGTATTTCTACTTTTCTATAAGGGCCTACTATAGCCTAGAAATCTAGACACATCCTAGCGGCAGCAAATGTAATTTGCAGCCAGGGTCGTCTAGCAACTCTCTGTTGGCTTGGGAGCTTGAAAAACCAAACTCTAGTCAGGCCAATCACATCGTGTATAGAGTCGATGGGCGGGCTTAACATAATGATGGCAGAGTTGGACGGTTCCAAGTGAATGTATAAGCACGCCCGCAATTCTCATATTCTTTTCGCAAAAACGGCAACAGTCATTGGGCTCCATTACCATAACATTTGTTGGCTTACAGGAATCTCATCAAACTTTTCCACAACACACCATACGCGGAACACTCCCCCATGGACTCATTTCCATCGTTCTGACTACGTCACCTTCTTCGTTGCTCTAGTGGGTTGTATCGCTATCCTATTGCGTGCAGAGGGAATTTGAAAGACAAGCATTTATCCCGCCCCTCGGATTGAGCCCTGCCAATGGTGTGTTCCCAGACCCAACATCTTGATGTAGGTCTGACTTGTCAGACTAGGCCTACTAGTGTCAGACAGTAAATATGCATTTTCTTTCACCATAGACAGAAACGTTATTATCACTTTCAAGGCCCAGAAAGGTAGTAAAGACATTGTTAAAATAGTCTATGTGACTACAGTGGTTCAACTTTAATTTTTTGAAATTTTTTGAAGTTATGAGAATACAAAAAAAACCCTTGTTCACGTGAGCACCATGACACGTGTTGTTGCTGACGCAGGAGCAGGCCAATACTGAGCCGCCGTTCTGACATTGAACCCAGAAGCGCTGCACTGTGTTTACTACATGAACAGCGTCAGAGACTGACATGGAAGAGAAGAAATTGTTGAATAAAGTCGTTATTTTTTACTTTCTTTTTTTTTTTGTCTTCGCTTCTTACAATTAAAGGATTAGTTTACTTTTAATTTACCCACCCCCATTCCATCCAAATGCTCGCCTTGCTCTGTTCTGTGATGCGCGTTCGTGACGTCACGTAATACGCAATTACGTTGAAAAGGTCACGCTTGATGTAGGCGGAAGTACCGAGTCAGTGTTTACAAATGTGCGGAAGGAGGACCATATACACATATTCAAATGTCTTTTGAACGACGTCACAAACACGCATCACAGAACAGAGCAAGGCGAGCATTTGTGCTTATAAAACTTAAACTTTTTTTTTTTTTTTTAAATGACCGATCACTTCGTCTGGTATCGTCTGGTATCGTTTAAAGCCCTTTGAAGCTGCACTGAAACTGTCATTTGGACCTTGAACCGTTTGGTGCCCATTGAAGTCCATTATATGGAGAAAAATCCTGGAATGTTTTCATCAAAAACCTTAATTTCTTTTCGACTGAAGAAAGAAAGACATGGACATCTTGGATGACATGGGGGTGAGTAAATGATCAGCAAAAGTTTATTTAAAAGTGAACTAATCCTTTAAGGTTGAACCCCTGTAGTCACACAGACTATTTTAACGATCTTTACTACCTTTCTGGGCCTTGAAATTGGTGATTACATTGCAGTCTATGTGGGGTCAGAAACCTCTTGGATTTCATCAAAATATCTTAATTTGTGTTCCGAAGATGAATGAAGGTCTTACGGGGTTGGAACAAGTAATTCATGACAGAATTTTAATTTTTGGGCAAACTAACCCTTTAAAAGTGCTAGGCTACACAGCAGCGTGGTCACAGCAGCGTGCATATTTCGGCTGGTTAAACTGGATTATGTGTGGTAGTGAATAAGATGCAGGTTTTTGTGCTAAAAATATTGGGCGAAAAAGTACAGCAAATGCTTGAGTTTGCACCCAAGAGTGGCAATGAGAGACCTATAAGGAGAAAAAGAAAGGTGAGAAGTAGCAAGAGAAAGTCAGAGATACAAAGAGGAAGGTAAAGCACATAACCGGGCAAAATCTAATCTCTTTCAATCTTTTCATCTTCTCTCTTTACTGTTTCTGTAGATCTGAATCCTTCAATGTCCTCCCAGCTGACCTGAATGCCAGAGCTTTCTCAAGCACTTAAACTCTTCCATGAGAAACACTCTTTGTTCAGGGACATGCAGCACACATACAAAATTTAGGCCCATCATCTATTTATAGTTGATAAAATAGTATCAGCTCTCAATGTAAGCCCTCACATATCCCATATTATCCTTAGTTTTCAGTCAAAATATCAGGACCCACTTCATAGTGTGAATTTTAACTACTATGTACTAACATTTAAATTAATCATTTGATACAATGCACTTATTGAGTAAATACCTGTGTGTAATTATATCTGTAATAATTTCTGTAATTACATCTAATTACACCCAGTTTACCCAACTCCTACCACTTAACCTTCAATTAAACCATACCAAGAAACCTGTCCCTAAACTTACCATATCCCACTTTGATAACATGAACATAATAAGTGCATTGTACTTATTTTACATCATTTGAAAACTAATATAAAGTGGGACCAAATATCACAGTTACCACAGTTGTTGTTATAAAACCATAAGAAATGAATATGCGGTCTGCATGAAACAGCAAGACATTTTAAGAATCCACTTAAACCAAAGTCTACACAGTAATATGGAAAAATTGTAACACTCAATATGGCGGCTGTAGAAAATGAAGCCCTGCCTTTCAATAAAAAAAGGTAATCGGCTTGCTGGCAAAGGCATTGCTTGCTCTTTTTACTCTACATATGCATTAGCTGGACAAAAATGAAAAAAAAGTGTAGCCTGATTTAAGCATTGCTGTCAGTTTTTATTATAGAACTGACATATGTTATTGAAATGGCACCTAGTTTTTGACATTTCAGTCTTTTCCCTTTCCAGTAAATTGGAGGTGTACTTGCGTGACTTGAAAATAGCTGCCCTGGGGCATTGACACAATGACTGCAGAGTGAACCAACTTGCTCTGACAGGGACTTGAAATAATACCAAGTTACTTCAGTTTTATTGCTGTAACAATAACTCTAGTTACTATAGTATTTGGGGGGAATCTATGGCTATGACAGCAAAATGTTGTAAGGCATTCAGTGTTTGTGGCAACAAACCAAAAAGAAAAGTCAAAAGAGTTGCACAATTAATTGTTAAAAGTCCCAGTTTTTTTTGTGACAGTGACATGCAGTCCATATAAGCTGTGAATGCTCTCCGTATACCCTAAGCCATTTGAGAGAACGGATCCAGGGATTTGCTTATTAATTTTACAAGGATATACAATATTTGGTAAGTTATTAATTCAACTGACAGTTTTCTGAAATCTGTTCCAGTTACGGAAGGATTCAGGCGAGCGATCCACAAGTAAACTAATTCATAAATTACCAAATAAAAACAAAAATATTGTATATCCTTGCCCTTTGTTACTCAAATTTAAATTTGATACACCTTTAGTTTTGTTTATTCATTGTCAACTGAATCATTCACTCAAACGATTCATTATTTCAAATTCAAATTAATAATGTAAAAACTAGTCGTGCTTATTATGTTTTTCTTTAAGTAGGTCTGACATATGTAAACTTTTAATTTATGTTTTTGATATATTTATATTTCCATACATATTATGATTCACATACCTGTATTTCTACTTGTTTATTGCATTTTAAATAGACCAAAGCAAAGAACATTTTGTCACTCAGTACTACTAAAAAAAAACATTTTCCTTCAGAATCGTGATCTCTATTCTAAGCAAAACATTTTGATTGTCAAATTATTCAGAATCGTGCAGTTATAAATGAGTTAAGTGTTGACGATGCACCAGGCCTCTATTTCTAGAACATTCTCTCCTCTGTTGTACTTGACAAATTGTCTGTTTTTTCTGTTTTTCTCCTTCAAAGCTGACACGCAGATGAAATTAAAAACTAATTAAACCAAGATAAAATTTAATTAAAACCTGAACTACAAAAAGATGGTGTTGTTATAGCAATATTCCCTTTGATATGGCTACTAGACAGCATCTGATCTGCATTAGCTTAGGTAGCTAACACTCCCTCTCTAACTCACGCTTTACAAGACCTTTGATGTGGAGTATTCTAATAAAGAAAACGAATGCAGGCAGGGTCATTAAAAAGCACCTCCATACATTTGCACCTGCAGTTGAAGTCTATATTTTTTTAAAAGCTATTTACACCTTTGGAGATCAGTTTTGAAAATGAAGTACTAAATTCAGATTCAGAATCAATGTGTGGGTTTCAGAAATTTCAGACATAAAAGTATGTTAGTTTTATTTAGTATTAGCTTGTTGTGTGAGTTGTTCTGTAATGAACTGAAAGCGCAAGTGAGAATGTATTTGCAATTTATTGAGCAAATCTCACAATATGCTCGATTTGGACCCAGTTAAGAGCAAAGCGATACACTCTGCTCTGCTCTAATGGGGATGTCAGTAGATGCTGAAGATAATAACTGTTAGTTTACACTGTAGATAATGATTCATTCAGCTGCATTTCAGCTGAGCTGGCAAGCTGACTAAAATTGCAATACAATACTGTGTAAGTAGTGTGCCTGAACTTTAAATTTGAAGGAGGAATAAAACAAAGTGAAAAATAACCTGACTAATGGACTAAGATAACCTATACAATAACATTCTCTGGAAATGGAAGTCAGGGGAAAATCCTGAAGGTCTCTTTTATCATTGACATGAATACTTGTATGAGTGAGTGAAAATGACAGGGCTTTTTAACTCTGCCAGTTTAGTTCTTCAAAATAGATTTGTGACTGACAATCACAGAGTAGTACAATACGTGTAAAATAAATTCTGACTGTGTGTGGGCGCAATAAATTTCACCCTTGACAGCACACTTTTAAAGGGATAATTTACCCCAAGAAAAAAATTAATAAAAAAAAAATCACAACAAAAGTAGTTCTTGCACTATATTCCAAGTCCTCTTAAAGGATTAGTTCACTTCAGAATTAACATTTCCTGATAATTTACTCACCCCATGTCATCCAAGATGTTCATGTCTTTCTTTCTTCAGTCGAAAATAAATTAAGTTTTTTGAGGAAAACATTCCAGGATTTTTCTCCATATAATGGACTTCAACGGCAACCAACAGTTTGGAGGTCCAAATAAATGCAGTTTCAAAGGGCTTTAAAGGGCTTCAAAGGGCTCTACACGATCCCAACTGAGGAATAGGGTCGTATCTAGCAAAACATTTATATACTTTTTAACCACAAATGCTCGACTTCAGTGTTCTGCTTCTTCACGGTGTATGACGTCATCACGTCGGAAAGGTCACGCCCGAGACGTAGGGGTGGAACATCTTGGATGACATGGGGGTGAGTAAATTATCAAGAAATTTTAATTCTAAAGTGAACTAATCCTTTAAGTAATAAAATTTGCATGATGAACAGACCAACATTTTAGCCATTATTCACTGATTCACTGATTCACTGACAGTCTTCCCCTTTGGTAACCTCTTAACTCAAGAACCCTTACAAATGAATCAGTCTGTTCGGTGAAATAATCGTTCAGTCTGATCTGTGAACTGATTCTGTTCTCAAATTCAACACAAATTCAATGATTGCAGCAGTTCAACAACTCACTGGAGGGAAACATTAATATAACGAGTATAAAGACATCAATTTTGGTCTGTTCCATTCTATTAATTCTATTAATTAATTATATTATAGAATATAACACAAGAAATGTATGGACCACTTTTATGATTCTTTACAGAGTTTTTTGGGTGAACTATTCCTTTTAACACCTTACTTTGCTGTATGAACCAAACCCAGATCAGTTAAGGTAAACCATAAAGGGAATCAAATGCAAATGACCTCAGTGCCATTGGTGTTCTCTGAGATTATTTGGATTGAAAATGGTCACATTAGGAAAAATATGAAGCACAAATTTGTTTAAATGAAAGGGAAACTCACCAAAGCCCAATCTGTTGTCATTGTTTCCAAAGTCGAGAGAATATATGACAACATGGTAGTTGTTCCACACGTACAGCAAATTGTCCCGGGGGTTGTAGTCCACAGCTGCGATGTATTGGTAGGAATTTGGGAACGGAATGCTGAGGTGCGTTTCACGGCTCTTTTCTGTGTTGTACATGTAGTCGATTTTATTCCCCAACGCTTCATTATCGTCATCTTCATAAACGCTCTTCACGACATAGAGGATTCCGCAGATCATGAAAGCATTGGAGGCCGATCGCTTATCGTATGTCGTATCCCATGAGCCCTCCACTCGTAGTGTGTAGGGGTTGAGCTGACTGACCACAATTCGTCCATTGTTCTGTTCGGTGGCGTAAATTACCCACAGTCCGTTTTCATCCACTGCCAGATCAATGTCAGATTTCCCACCCCAGCGATACGGCGAGGTGTCGTGGTAATTAGCGTTAGCGATAATTGCCTCACCACTTTTGATACGAGTTCGCAGGTCGAATTTAACAATGTTGCGTGTACGTTCCTTGTTGAAGAAAAGCGCACCATCGAACACCACAAACCCAGTGCCATCTACCCGATGTGGTAGTTTGTATGTTGTGGTAGGGCGACCGGCAATAAAGTCCTCCTTAGATGAGTACTCAGTCAGTGTATCTGTACGGTAAGGTGTCCAGGGCATATAGTAGATCTTATTGGATGACTGTAGGGGGTCTTTACACCATGATCCAGACTGATGGTCAGACTCAAAGAGGTGTTCACTCTGGTACACACCTCTCAATACACCAGGACAGAGAAAGACTGAAAAAGGAAGAGATGGAGTGAGTTGCAGTCACACATTTGAATGTAATTTAATCCTCTTGGTTCAATTCTCGCTAGTGGCTTATTACAATGCATATTACTAGGATATTGGCTGTTTATTAGTACTTATATATTAATGCCTTATTCTGCATGACCTTATTCTACATCCCTTAATCCTACCCAATACCTAAACTTAAATGCTACAAAAACTACCTTACTAACTATTAATAAGCAGCAAATTAGGAGTTTATTAAGGCAAAAGTCATAGTTATTAGTGAATATGTGTTCCCCATAAGAAAGTGTTACCATACTTTTTTTTTTACTTCATACTTTTTAATCAAACATACAATGACCTACTCTCTTATATGATGAGCATGTTTTTAATTTGTGAATTAAAATTAATTTTGATATTTTTAATGAACACAAAGATACAATTGTCCTGATTTAATGAAGAAAAAAATCCTTAATAAAATAAATGCTTAAATTAGGCATAATCTTGTATTATTACTTTTTTTGAAAAAAATATTGAAACAAAACTGCTTCACTGCTTATTCATAATTAACAAACCTTTGTCCACCAAATCAGTCTTGTGGTGCAACCCAAAAAAAAAAAAAAAAAAAAAAAAGACCCCTGCAGACCTTTTTAAAAATGTCTTTCTTTTAGATAATTTGACCTTTTTTATCATAATTATCATCAGATTGAATATGATTAAAATACAAAGAGCATTTTTCAAAGATTTTTCCTTTGTGAACACTTTTGACCCATAATTGACCCATAAAACACGCTAACAAATGCAATCCATAACCAAAGTTATCAGAAAGCTACATGCTTTGAGTCTGAGATAGAGAGACATCTATTAAATCATATCTGATGTCTAGTAACCCGATTTATAGTTCATGACTCCTGCAGAATCCCTGAAGAGGTTCTGAAAATCTGTCGCACCGACTTCTCTAACCCTGAGGAAAATTCACACGGTGTGAGATTTTATGTGTGTGTGGGGGGGGGGGATTTTAAGAATCATCACCCTATTATTCCTGGTAGATTAAATGTGAAGATGAAAATAATCATCTGTTAAGCCTTATGCAAATCAACCTTAATTTGTCCTGCAGAATTACATCTTGTAATACTATAATTCTATTCCATGAACTTACCCACAATATATTGCTGGAAAGAAATAGCAACAATATTTTCTAACCATGGGAAAATTTTCTGGGAGTAATTCAAATTACATTTTAAAGTACTGTGAAAAATCAACGATCAATAAACACAGTTGAGACTGGCTTAAAATCAGGGTTAGCCACCATCCACACAGCAGGCAGGGCTGTCATGCATATCTTATAAATGTACGCTCTTGTGTGTGTGTGTGTGTGTGTGTGTGTGTGTGTGTGTGTGTGTGTGTGTGTGTAAACGTCTAATGTTTTCGCTTTCTTTGATTTATAATGATACTCCATGCAGATATTCTTACATGGTCACACACAAACAGAGAAGCGAGCGCACAAACAGTCACACGGAATGTCTGCCATAGAAATGGCCCTTTCCCACCATTCCGTTCCCAGAATGAGGGACATCCTCATGGGAAGTGTGGCTGGTATTTTAACTATTACTGGATGTTTCCTTTTATTGTTTTAGATGCATTAATTTTCCACAATATGTCTCAATCCAGGAACTTCTCTTGGCCTTTGATAAACTCTTTTTTTTATTACTTGTGACTGTCAAATGTTTTGGTAGCCCATTAAATCATTTTTCAATTTTTCTTTTTTGTATTTCTAATTTCTAAAGTTGTATCCAAATACCAAGTATTCAGTTAATTTCAAGTGTATTTGTAAAGTACTTTTTGCAATACATAAAAGTTTCAAAGCAGTTTTACAGAAATAGCACGTTTCAATATTACAATGAAGAAGCCAGGGTTGACTTTATCAAGGGAAAAAAAAATAGCGATGAGGTACTGGATGTGGGGGGGGGGTTGAAAAGGCTTCTAACTACATACACAGTAAAAATGACAGCTATTTTTCTGTTACTGTCAACTTAAAAATGGCTTTGTAATTTGCATACCATTCTATTCCAAATCAAGGCAATCTTACATAAAACCTTCTCATTTCAAAATGCCAATTCACTTGATTTGAGCGTTCTCGCCATTTGATAAATCTGATAACTGTTCATGCGTCATCTCTAGCTATGCAGAAAATTAAGTTATGTTAAAGTCTGACGGTCTAGATTCACCCCAGGCCATTCAAGATGCATAACATCGCAAGACATCAGTTTCACACTGCCACATCTTGTGGTCAGCACAATCGTCAGCTTAAGTTTTAAACAGTGGCAACACCTCCCTGTTCATCTGATACATGGTAAACCACCAGATACACTTAGAGAGATCAAGAGAGAGAAGACAGTGAGAAATAGAGGTCTAATTCAGGGAGTACAGCCTTGGTCTGAGATCAAGTTTCTCCTCCGCATTCCTATTATAAACCATTATGAGCTACTGATCGCCAATCTGTCATTAGTATCAAATAACACCATAACAGCCTGACAGTGAATTACACACTTAAATTACATTAAAGTAATGGACCTACCTCTCTGCTCCACTTCTGCATTCACAAACGGGTGGAAGAAGAAGAAGAGAGAGAGAGAGAGAGAGAGAGAGAGAGAGAGAGAGAAACAACAGATTAATGATGTAATATTAAATACTTCACAGTAATTTAATTCCATATTATGCATGCAATGTGCGACGTATCTTAACACAATCTTGTGAAAGTAGTAAAATGTGCATCATTTGTACTCTAGAAATTCTATTAACAAAGTGATCATAATTTTTGAAAACAAATATAGTGTGTTCACACGATATTAGACTATTAACCAGAAAAATGAATGCATAAAAACAAACGAGAGAGAAAGAAATAGGGTTTGTTTCACAAAAAGATTCTCATGGGTCTTGAGTGCTATGATTTAGATACAGAGCAGCTTTCTTGGCTAGCCTTCTTGGCTGATGAATAAAAGACACAGACTTAAAATGTATCATTATTTATTCATTTATTTGATATAAGATATGGAAAAAAAGATAACATTTTTGTTTTTTACTCCAAATTAAAACTAACTTTTGCCTTGTTTTATTAAAAACTAGCACAACTTCATTGAATGAGGCAAGACTATTTGATTGACTGACTGATGGAAGAAGGGGAAAGTGGTTTAGAAATATGTAATATGTGAAAGTAATATGGAAATTCTAGACTTAAAAGGGAGAAGCAGTTTTAATGAAAAAACTTATTAATCTTATTCGTTTTACTTTTGTATATTTCTATCTTTGCATAAATGTATATTTACTTACACTTTTCATTGTAAGCCTTATATACTTCTTATTCTTATCATTTTTAATATACTTTTCATCTTTATTTTTTTTTTACATTATGCAACCAATAACGAAAGACAAAAATAATCTCATTGTACTCATGCAATGGCAATAAGAGCTTGATTTGCCTTGAAAAAAAAAATACAATCTAGACAGTTGCAACAATGTATGTCTTTTGTGTATGTGTCTGTGTGTACTTCTCTATGAAATATGCATGAGGATGAACTGTTAATGCATCACTCAATAAATAAGCCGCCACACAAGAAAGAGAGACTATGTGAGTGTGTGAATGATGTTCCAGGAGATCTGATTTAGAAGCAATTATGTCTCCCACACACACCTAGTCAAGTTTCAGTCACATTGTAAAAGGATCAATAACAGATAGTCATTTGCTGTCAGTGATAATGAATAAAGAACAGCCTGAACAGACAGCATGCGCCTAGTCCTACTGGGAGGTTACGACTTCCTCCACTAGTACCCTATCCATCCCAACTAACAGACAGGTTGATGTGGATAATGTAACAGGGACTCCTGCTGTATGTTTACCAAAATCATTACCAAAGTTGCAATGACACTGGAGTAGCGACAGATCTGTTTTTCCTGTTGTTAGTGAAACAAATGATTGAAAAAGAAAAAATCTAGAGAAGTAACAAGGTCATTACCACCATTTGTTGATTGGATGGAGACAGATATGAATCCGAGAAGTCAAGCATACATCACTTTTTTTTTAAGAATTATGTGGTCTTTTTTTTTTTTTTTTTACACAATTGGACATCAATAAAATGCATTTACAAAATAGAATCAAGTGTACAATTTCTGTGCCTCCAGCGACATCAAACAGAACTGAAAAATATTGATCGAAAGTATAGAGTAAAATACTTACAAATCATTTGCAAACTAGTTAATTCATAGTTTATACTGTAGTCTTTACATTGTTAATATATTAATAGGCTATATACAAATAGAGAGTTATTCATTCATTGTCACTGTAATTAACACAATTATTATTGTTTAATTAGCTCACATGTAAAGATTTTTTGTGCTTTAACAACTTATTAAATGTAAATCTTAAAAAAAAATATATATATATATATATACATACACATTTTGCTAATGAAAATCCAGTAAGAATCCATTGACTTTTAAGAGCATTAACAACATAACTGCAGCCGTACTTATAATAAACAGAATGTTATGTTTTTGGTATGGACGCTAATATAGTTATCGTTATAATCTCATTCTTGGTGTTACCGGGCCTTTACTTACAGTTGACGGAAATATTACAAATAATTTAAAGGGATAGTTCACTCAAAATGTAACCATTTACTCACCCTCATGTTGTTCCTAACCTGTATGACCATCTTTCTTTGAACACAAAAAATATATAGTTTTTTTTTTTTGTACATAAAATGAAAGTTATCGGGGTCCAATGTTGTTTTGGACTCCACTGACATTCATTGTATGGTAAAAAAAACAGTTGAAACATTCTTCAGAATATCTTCTTTTGCGTTGCACAGAAGAAAAAATCTCTATGAGTTTGGAATAATATGTGGGTGAGTAAATGATGACAGAATTTTCATTTTTGGGTGAATTATCCCTTTAACGTACTGTAAATAATATGATTTACAGGGACGTAAGATTCCTAGACTATAATTTCAAAACCACTTTATTTCCTCCATAAAGACAGTAGTTAATCACACAGATCTAAGAAGCAGGTACTGAGTATCTATATGAGGTGAAGTTTTCTGAGTGTGTAGGTAAAACAGACGTCCCATATTGAGGCCAAAGCAGAAAGGTTGACTGGAGTTCTGCCAACTCCTCCATCACAGGGGAGAAGAGAAAGCCAGAAAAACCTCAAGAAAACATTTGGAACATGTTCCCAAGGGTTTCTAAGACTGAAGTAATTAAATTACCTGCATGTGTGTGTGTATGTGAGACTGTTTGTGTGTGTCCGTACGCATGATGGACCTCCCCACTAATTAGTGGGCCTTTTGGAAAAAATGTTTTAGGGATTTTTTGACCAGATGGTCACAAACACACATGTATGCACTTATGAACACTCACACACACTCCATGACCCTTATGCGCAGGGCGATTTATGGTCAAAAGGTCAGAAAGAACCGTGTGTGCATCCTGCCTGTGTGTCCTTTGTGTTATTTAGCTCTGTGCAAGAAATTCCACAATGTCTCTGCTATTTCACCCATTTGTGAATCAGTGTGTGTGTGTGAATGTGTAGGTGAGACAAAGTGTGTGAGTATATTCAGGCTTTTCCTGCTGCCAGTGCCGCAGTCATACGATACTGATTTATCGTCACCGTTGCCATGGCCACCCCAGATTGGTACACCAACCCCACAGAAACCGTGAGAACTTGAAACCACATCACTCTGCCATCAGATGATTGACAGGCTCTTTTCCTGTGAGTCATGGCATAGGACGAGGCCCGACAACAGCGGACCAATGCGACAGAAGTTCATTCATATGTATTTTTCTGTCAGGTACAAGTTCCTACTTGGTGACAGATCTGATTGAGGTGCCAGGTATCACTGCAATCCTAAGCTGTTAGGAAAGTAGAAAAGTTTCTAATCAACTTGAGCTGTAAATTTGACAGTGCCACAGTGAATAAAAACCTGAATTAATGGAGCCATTATTTTGGACTAAGGCTCTTTGTATGAGTACATGTGAGCGCACTTGTACTTGTGAGGGCGAAATTTCAAAAAATGCCCGTCTTGAATGTTCTATAGAAATTACTTGTGGGATAATATCCATTATTAATGTCCATTACCACAGTTTCATAAAAAAAAAAAGAACACCAAAAACTAAGGCACTTAAAATACACAAGGCCAGGCAAAAAGAAAAGAAAAGAATAAAGTACAGCCACACGACTCAAGCATTATATGTGTTGGCATGCGAATCGTGTATTGGCCATCTGGCTAAAGTTATATCCAATATTTCAACTTGCTTGTCATGACAACTTTACCTGAGTAAAGCCAGTAAACCTGATAAATATCACACTATGTGTGCAATAAATACCAGAAAGGGACATGACGTAACTATCTGTAAAGCACTGTTTACAGGAATCACATTGGAATTACATCAGTAAGGCTTTTAATCTACTAAGAAAAGTGTTTACACCTCAAAAGGACAATTTATAGAACTTTACAGCTCAAAAGATAAACAGGATTTCACTGAATAATTCATTTAAAAAATGCAGTCTTTCATTGAGATTTGAAAAAAGGACTGAGGTACAAAGTGAAATCATTTTCTGTGGTAATCAACATTATGCCACAAATGTTGTCGATTTAGTGCTTTACTATAACCCGAAACATTTGCTTCAAAAAACCTGAGGCCGCTAGTCTGAATTAGTAAAAGGGTTCATAAATTGGCCAAATAATGCATTCATTAAAATGAAAAAAATGCCAAAAGGGTTAGCTTGTAGTAATTATAACTTGATTTTTAAAACTGGATATTGCCGGTGGTTGCTTTGTAGTTGATAAGCGATATAAGCGGTAGACCAATCACAACAGACTGGGCCATCTGGCAAATCAGAGCAGAGTAGCTCGCGGAAGGGAGGGATTTAGAGAGACTGATTCATTCATCGAGTCGTTTGAGAATCTGAAAATGTGGTGATGTGCAATGTATATTATGAGAAAAAAATGTGTTTTTTGACCTTTGATGCATGTAAACCTGTTGTAGGAGACCTTCAAAACAAAATTAGGAACCTTTAAAATAGCATAATAGGGGCACTTTAAAATTATGCCACAAATGCTGTCAGCTAAGCATAACTTGTGTTGAGCTCGAAATATTCCTGTAAGATCTGGTGGGTGATAAAATGAAAAACCCCATAAACATATATTGAAAGAGGAACTCAAGTCATGTTTAAGGATCAGGATATCATAAAGACTTGAGGGTTCAGAATATTCTGAATGGTTATAAATGGTCTGTTATGTGGTCGCAAGGTATGGGAGGTTGCTTAAGTCAAAAGAGCCCACCCTCAAGTCTTTATGATATCCTGATCCTTAAACATGACTTGAGTTCCTCTTTCAATATATGTTTATGGGGTTTTTCATTTTATCACCCACCAGATCTTACAGGAATATTTCGAGCTCAACACAAGTTATGCTTAGCTGACAGCATTTGTGGCATAATTTTAAAGTGCCCCTATTATGCTATTTTAAAGGTTCCTAATTTTGTTTTGAAGGTCTCCTACAACAGGTTTACATGCATCAAAGGTCAAAAAACACATTTTTTTCTCATAATATACATTGCACATCACCACATTTTCAGATTCTCAAACGACTCGATGAATGAATCAGTCTCTCTAAATCCCTCCCTTCCGCGAGCTACTCTGCTCTGATTTGCCAGATGGCCCAGTCTGTTGTGATTGGTCTACCGCTTATATCGCTTGTCGGAAGCTAAACGCCCATTACCATAACTGTACTTTAGCTCAGGAGGCTTCTCAGTCCTCAGCGATTGTACACACTGTAAAGACAGTAACAATGATGTTGATTTTACCATATCAATCTGAGCGTGAGTCTACGTTTGAGGTACATTATGAGATGTTGCAACTGTAATTCCTCACCATCAGCATTAACAAGTGTACGTCCATCAACAAACCGATGTGTATATTTCTAATTTATTGCGGTGCAGATGTGGGAACTGCATCAATAACAGCGCAGTTATTGACTTAGCCGAGCACTAATGTGAATGACTGATGTAACATTGAAGTTTGTAAAACAAATCTTGCTCAACAAATATGTGCATCAATAGTTATTCATACTTACAGGTTGTGATTCTGAGGAACAAGTTGGTCCAAATAAACTGGGTAATGACATTCACAAACAGCTATATTACACACTGCATGAAAAGGAATATTTGAAAAACCATAATAGGGGCGCTTTAATTACCCAAAACTATTTTGACAATTTGAAAAAAGAAGAAGCTAAAATCTGGGTTACAGTGTGGCACTTACAATGAAAGTAAATGTTAAAAACCTCACTGTTTCAAACTTATAGACACAAGAAGAACAATATGCGTCTTAACGCGATTTCAGTGTGAAAAATAATCCGTTTTAACCAATTTTGTAACTTAAAACTTGGGTTAAATCTTTGTTTAAAACTAAATAAGGTCAAATAATACACATTTTAAAAGAAGAATTGATGCAGGTGCTTTTATTAAAATATAACCTCATAAAATTAGCCTCATTCACTTGTAGGTGCCTCACTGTAACCTCGAGGGACAAACCATCTAGTTTTTGTGATAATCAACACTATGCCACAAATGCTGTTGATTGAGCTCAAGTTGAATTTAGCCCAGAATATTCTCAGAAATCTCAAGGATCTCTCAGAAGTAATAGCACACATCTTTTTAACAAGCTGCACAATTTAAGATATAATTCATGTCTATAGCCTGAAGCACAAAAGAATGAGTTAAGCACTAAAGTTTAATACTTAAATTTAGAGATTTGTTCAAATCCCCAAGTATGAGAAATAGCAATAGCGATGCTGTAAAAAGCTTAATTTAAATCTGTATGTGTGTGTGAGAACTTACTGTATGGCACACACTCGTACTGAACCTCAAGGTATTTGTACGTTCCAGGACACGGGTCAGGAAAAACATCAGGGCCAGCAACGACCGCACACTGAGTTCGGTTGTTACACCTGAGAGAGAAAGAGAGAACAATATATGCAGATAGATAAAGCAAGGCTATTTGTTCAGTTCATTCAATATCAATCTGACATTAGGCATATGAACCATATGTACTCGTTCAATATGTACAATAAAAGTTAATGTGCCCTAAAATACCATTTTCATCAAATGTAAGAAAGAGAGATACTTTTACTCAACAATCTCAATGAAGCTGGAAGACTCAAAATGTGGGCTCCCCGAAAGCCCAGGAACACATGCTGTTGTTTAAATGTAATTTATATGTAGGTCGTATGTACATGTAGGGCTGAAAATACACAGCAGAACGAATTCTGGCAGGAAAAAAGAAAAGGAAAAAAGGCAGAGGAAAAGACAGTTTTGACATATCCTGCTTGGCAGGAACACATGTACACATATACAGATGACCACCACATGACATCTTTGTCATATTTCATGATTATTACACCCTATAGACATACAAATGGACACAGACACACAACACAACTGACACATGTACAAACACACACAAGAATCTTAAAGCTCAGTTATATCTCGCTCAACGGGTAACCATGGAAACCTTCCAGTCCGAACCCATAGGGCACTTAAAATGCACACATACACACACAAACACGTACTTCAGTTTTTTAAGGTTCCAAGATTAGCTTCACACAATCATTATATGACAAGCGGCAGTCTGACGGACTCAGGTGTGTGTTTGTGTGGGTGTGTGATTTGCCTCTTACTTTTCAAGCTGTCAGAGAGTGGAATATTACATAGGATTGGTCTCTTGGCATTTTTTTATATTTGTGTATAGATGCAGGTATGTTAAGTGTGTGTTACAGTTTGACTATGTGTGTGTGTGGGCCCTAATTGCTGTGCTGAGTGAGTGTGACAGTCATACTCCCAGAGTGCTGTGGGGCATCTCTGGTTTCCGGGGCGACAGCTCTTGTGTGGCATTGTGCTACACTCAGATATGACCTAATTTAGGGGGAGAGGAGAGAAGAGGAGATTCTTTTGCCTTTTTCATTAGAGGTAAAGATTTACATGCACAAAACACCCATTCAATGTCCCCACCTATATTTGGTCCCCGGGTATTGTGTGTTTAAGATTTGTAATCAGTGACAGTTGTTTCTGTGTATGAGAATGGTCCGATCAGACAGGCTGCAGTGAGGGGATGACTGAATGAACTGGGGCAGTATGTCACATGAATATATCAGCATCATCCAGATGTACAGAGACACTGGCCTTGAAAAACATCACCTGACTGAGATATCCGATGGTTTCTTATGTGTGTTAATAAATTATTTCCTATTTTGCTCACAAACACACACAGGATGTCATGTCAGGTTTAGTCATCATCTCTTTTGATGACATGAGTCCTGTAAGGAGGAGTATTTTTTATAGCTATGAGTCCTTGTAGCTCAAAAAGTAGTATGACGCTCACAGCAACAAATATATATCGGTCATTAATACAATTACCATATGCTTTGAGAAAGATTTTCACATTGTCCCCACTTTGAATAAATCACTGAATAAAGTACAACAGTAAGATAAAATAGGCTTAAAGAACCCATGAAATGGTTTGACAAGCGCAGTTTTCTTTCCAGTGTTTAGATATTTTCAAATAATAAGTAGGAACATACCATATGGTTCATACCTTTTGGAAACAGCCAGTTGCTATAACTTTATGTCACAGCTTGGCAAAACCACAAACCCCCTTCCCTCACAATAAATAGAAGGTTAGGAAAAGAAAATCTCTAATCCATAAATGAATAAGCATGAGCTGCACACAAATGCATTGGAATGAACTCGCACTGAATTTGTTACTTGCTATTGCTAGTTTTTAGACTGGGTAAACTCAACCCGATCTGCTGGTAATTCGATTTCGACCTGCAGCTCAGACTGGAAACCTGTACTTTTTCTATCCTGCTTCCGTTCCGTGGCGCGCTATTGGCGGGTTTAACACAATGACGGATAGAGAAGCGACAGATCATTGTTCTGATTGGTTGAAGGACTATCCAATTGCGTACAGAGTCATTTGAACTATGCCCGCTGATCACGCCTCTTGTGTAGTAGAAAATACAGAGCAGACTCCCCAGACTAATGTTCAATCTTAAAAGATCTGGTGATAGCCAGACAAGCCAGTTTTATTATTTGCACATTTCATTCGAAATAAATTGGTAAATGTTTAGTACATGCATATACAGTAAGATGAGTACTCACTATTTTATGTTCATTTTCAGAGAAGAGAATGGATCTAAATGCATATTACTGCAATACTGCATTTACTAAATGATTTGCTTAAAATCATCCATCCATCCATTCTCCATACCACTTAATACAAATTCAGTACAAATTGCAGTAAGTTTATTTGGTAACACTTTATTTTACAGTGTCTTTGTTACACATTACATGTAGTTACTGTAGTATTTACTATAAATTATGCATAATTACATGCAACTAACCCTAAACCAAACCGCAATCCTAACCCTATAGTAAGTACATACAGTTAATTATTATTACTCAGTGCGTAAATGCATAATTACACTGTAACACAGACACCTTAAAATAAAGGGTTAAACTTTATATAAAGTTGTCATTGTTACAGTATAATTATATATTTAAGTACTGAGTAATATTGATTAACTACATGTACTTACTATAGGATTAGGATCAGGGTTTGGTTGAGAGTGAGTTACATTTATTACATTTACATTATGCATAATTTACTGTTATTACTATAGTAAGTACAAGTGCAAAGTTCCAAAGTTAATTAAAGCTTCAGTTCACACAGAAATGAAAAGTGACGGTAGTGCTTTGTTTGCGCAAAACAATTTGCCACTTTATTTACAAAATAAAGTTAAATATAAAAATTAAATATAAATCTCCGACGTGCGTTCACACAATAACATCTGCTCTCGCGTCAAAACAACACACGCATGGTGCTCTCGTGAACATGCGCTGGAGATTCATATTTGGTAAATAAAGTGGTAAATTATGTTTTTTTGCACAAACAAATCACTCGTGTCTCTTCATAAAATTAAGGTTAAACCACTGGAGTCACATGGATTACTTTAATGATGTGTGCAAGGTAATAATGAATGCAAATGTAAAATATTTTTCTGATCTTATTAATAAGATCTCAGTTTTAAATCCTGTAATAACTACAAGTTTTGATATCACTCAGTCAACATGTAAAAACTTTAAAAAATAGTGTTTTTCTTAAACAAAATTTATGTTCTCAGAGCCGGTATTTTATCTTCAGGCCTTGTTCTATCTAGACTATATTACTCCACCCCCATTAGTACATCATTTAAGTGAATTTGAATCTATCTGGCTTGGTGGATCTAGTCTGCCATATGAAACCCACACAGTGTCACAGTGTTCTTTGGACATTGTTCCTCCACACCTTCTTATTCAAGTACTAGAGGTGGTTGGCTTAAATTTACTGTCAATAGTGAACTACAGCTTATTGACTGGTGTTGTGCCATCCTGCTTTAGCATGCGGTGGTACAACCCCTTTTAAAAAAGCCCAATTTGGACTCAGCAGTATTAAATAACTATCGACCGATTTCAAAACTGTCTTTCTTATCACAAGAAGGTTGTCTAACAACAGCTTTCTAATTATTTAAATGGGAATGGCATCTTTGATAAGTTTCAGTCAGGATTCAGGGCTCAACATAGTACAGAGTCAGCCCTTCTTAAAGTGTCCACTGATTTGCTGTTAGCTGTTGATTCAGGACAGTGTGCAATTTTAGTTTTAATTGATCTAACTGCTGCATTTGACACTATAGTACATGAAATTCTTCTGGAGCGTTTAAGACTGTGGGCCGGGATTCAAGGAAATGTTCTTAACTGGTTTGCCTTGTATCTCTCCAGGAGAACTTTTTCTGTTGAATTAGGGGAATTAGAGTCCCACAAGGATCTATATTGGGTCCAGTTTTATTTTCTATTTATATGCTTCCTTTGGCCAGTATTTGTCAGAAACATAATATACATTATCACCTTTATGCTGACGACACTCAGCTTTATCTCCCTTTGAAGGTGGGGGACAATTTGGCCTTACAATCACTTTTTGATTGCTTAAATGATGTGAAGGAGTGGATGGCAGCCAATTTTCTCCAACTGAATGAAACAAAGACTGAAGAGGTAATTTTTGGCCCCCCAAGTTCAATTAAACATATACTTATTTATATTTAATCATTTAATCATTTTTAAATCTAAGGTACAGAATCATGCAAGGAGTCTTGGTGTTATTTTTGATATTCTTTTGGATGAATATTTTGGATTCTTCCAATTAAGGTCTATTGCGATGTCTATGTGTGCTTTTATCATGTCCAGACTGGACTAATGTAACTCATTGTATTACGGTGTTTCCCATGCCTCACTATCACGCCTGCAGCTGGTTCAGAATGCTGCTGCTAGGCTTCTGACTGGAACCAGGAAATATGCAAGCATTTAACCTGTATTAGCTTCTCTTCATTGGCTTCCAGTGAATTTTAGAATCCAGTATAAGATTTTACTATTTGTTTTCAAGGGTATACATGGCTTGGCACCCAGCTATATTGCTGATCTTCTTCAGCAACATGCGCCCTCTAGACCTTTAAGATCTTCAGAGAGGTTTCAGTTAACTATCCCCAAGTCTCGTCTAAAATCAAAAGGAGACAGGGCTTTCTCTGTTGCAGCTCCTCGATTATGGAACGATTATTCTGTTGCAGCTCCTGGTTTATTGAATTTGTTTTTTTTGCATTACAGTAATAAGATTTTTTTTTCAGTAGTTGGGATAAATATGAGATTTTATGAAATTGTCATTTCCACATGCAACGTAACATGATCAATGATCGGAGAAAATCAAATATCCTGACCAATCACAAGCTCTTTTGCCATTTTCATTTCTGGGACAGCTGTTTAGCATGCAGCGTGTGAAATCGGTTCTATTCTCTCTCTTCTGAATTGCATCAGACCTGCTAGTTGAAATCTCTTTGTGTAATATATTATGTCTGCCAATAGATCTTGGATAAGGGGCTCCCAAACAATCACCTTCCAATTACCTCCCCTCATTGATTAGAGCATTAGCCCGCCATAGCACACACATACACACACACTCTGTGAATACATTAGCCCAAACTGAGTGAGATGTAAAGGTCAGACAAAATGAGAGAGAGCGAGTGACAGAGAGAGGGAGAGCAGGAGATGAGGTGGAGAATGATAAATGATGTGTGATTCCAGCCACAGCTTCTATAAAAAGCAACGGAGCAAGACAGAGAGAGAAAAAAGGCAAAATCTTTCTCTTGTCTTCTGTTTCATGGAACGTTTCCTCATTCCTCTATGGGAATTATACACTGCTACATTCAAAGCGTACCTTGCACATTAGCAGCTCGGAGTTATATAAACTGAAAAATGTATCTGATAAAAGCGGGGTGCTAGCATCCAAACATCTAAATCGGCTCTGACATAAGAATGTGAGCATGTGTTACAGGTACATGTGCGTGTGTGTATGAAAGAGAACTCATAAATGGTAATTTCCTCCACATTGACTCTGGGCATGGTCTATGGCCTTACTAATTGGATCTTACAGTCTGGTCTACCCTGAGGCAGTGTATGTGTGTGTGTGTGTGGCAGCTGGCAGGTGGTATAACAGGCAACCTCAGGGCAGGATATGGTGCTCTCTGCCTTACACGTTTCCACTGATTACACACACACACAGGGAGCAAATCTGAATGAACAAAAAAACTGTAATAATCAAATCTGACCAGCTCAAAATTAAAACCATACAGTAGAAGCCACTATTTTTATGAATGTTTTATGAGGGCAAGGCATGGTGTTAAACAGCATGACACATCCGTTCATAGTTTGTGATTATTATCATCCGTAGCCCATTTCCCTATATCCTTCTTCTTGTGCCACGGGGTGCTAGGTTGTCGTCCCCATTCAAAGTCAAGGTCAGACGGGTAGCAGGCTGCGCTCTCGACATTACCCGGAACTGAAATGATAATGTTTCTTGTGATGACGCAGATGCTAATGGCATTTTGTTCTGCGTGGGTTCTGTTTTTCTGTAGCTCGGTTTGGAGGCAAATAATTCATTTGTCCTGCCAAACAACATAAAAAAATGTAAACAGGGTGGCTAATATGTTGAGGGCTCATGTTTGGGGTGTTACGTAATGTGGACAATCTCAAATGACTATATCTGATTAATTCCTTGTGCTGTTAAAAAAACGCTGTACAAACGCTGGCATTGTTCTGCAAGGTGAACACCTGCTTTTGAAGCACAATATCTTTTTCCTGTTTTTTACTGCACTCTTATGTGCTAATTATGCCCACAAATCAAAGTGTTGACAGTTTATCTCTCCACAATGTGCTCATCTGAAACATAACACACAGGCCACATACACACTGCAAAGTTTTGGGAGTGGCAACCACATTTAAATACTGGAATAAATCCCCTAAATTATCATTCCATGTGCGTTTGGAAAGAAGGATTCACTCCAGGAGTTGACATAGTGATGACTCAATAGCGCCATCACTGCATTACCAACTAGCTGTTTAGTTAGGATCTATACATACTACTCAGATTTATTGAAACTGTGATTGTCACTGCCTGAATGTTTTGGCAATGAATTTGGTTGTAGAATGCGGTTTTCACTCACAGTCATTCACAGTTGCAGCCATTTTGAAAAGGGTTATTTTTAAACAAAATTTCAGCTAATGTTTTAAGCATACTATGAGACACATAATGTGCGGCAATGTGCTAAATTAAATCAATATTTTATTTTTACTGTTAAAAATAAATAAATTATACTGTATTTTTGAATATTTCAATCATATGTTATGAGGTGAAATATTTCAAATGCAAAATGTTATCTACTTCATCCTAGCGTATTGTACGCTGGTGCGGAGTCCGCTCTTTGCATCAAGGCATGCCATTTCGCACAGTTGAGCGCAACATTTGGGTGTAGTTTGGTTATCTTCATATCCTGCCATCGTTGCTTTGGTCGTCTGCGTGGGCACTGAAGTGAAGTGGTAGGTGGTGTCAGCAACAGTGCCTGGTACCCCTGTAGGACGTGCCCATACCACTTTACCGCATTCTCTCCATAACTGGCATAACGCCCATTTGCCGAGGAGAGGGCGTTCAGTGCGCTTGGTGACTAGCTAGCATTTGGCTCTATACTTTGTCAGGCCCTCGCCATTGACCAGGATATTGCCATCAGACAATGAGGTTGAGGCGGAGGACATATTGGCTGAGGTGGTCATTCCATACCTGGACTTGGCATTCCAGTCAAGTTATGACCAGTGTTATTTTAGTACTATTTAAATAATATTTATATTACTATTATATTTTGAATTAGCTTTTATTTTTATATTTTCATCTGTCATTTTAGTTTAAGTATTTTTTATGTCATTTTATTTCGTTTTTGCTTTTTTAAATATTTCTATTTAGCTTTAATTTATTTTTATTTACAAGTTTTAGTTTTAGTTAATAATAACACTTATAATAATATTATGGCATTCAATAGCCAACAATATGATTTTGTCTCCTTTGAAAACTCCTCTTCATGAATAATAAAATAATAAAATAAATAATATTGACCTCACTATCATTTTAAAGTACATAAGCTGTGTGATGAGAGGGATCTAAATTCACAGGCACAGTTCAATTATCCTGATTCATTCATCCATTTTATCCTGATATCATTTAAATTAATGTATTTATATAAATGTGATTGATCCAGTGTGAATGGGCAAACCAATACACACTTCATCATAGCAAACTTTTGGTGTTAAAGGGATAGTTCATCCAAAAATGAAAATTCTGTCATCATTTACTCACCCTCAAGTTGTTCCAAACTTGTATAAATTTCATTCTTCTGATGAACACAGAAAAAGATATGTTGAAGGATATGGCTAACCAAACATTTGATGGGCCCCGTTGTGTTAGGAAATAGCAATATGGTGAGATGACAATACAGGTTGTCAACAGGAAATGGAAAAGCAGGTGCGTAAAAGTTACTGTTGCAGGTGTCGTTGGAGTTTGTGGATTTGTGGATGGTGAAAGTGGAGAGCACACACTTCCAGGGACAGTCAAAACAGGTGAGTATACAGGTATGGGAAGCAGTTTACTGGTAGAGAAGATGATCATTGGGGAATAGGAGACCCAAGGTGCAGGTAGAAGATTGCTAGAGAAACGTTGGAGAAATGTTGGGGGTAAGTATTAATGTGGTAGTCCTTGTCGTAGACCAGACAAATACTGAATGTGAAGTGTGTGCCAATCTTAAAGTGATTGGTGTCAGTTGCTGAATGAGTGCAGGTGAGAACCAAGAGGGATGCTGAGAAATTTAGTCTAGAGAGTATGGAAAAAAATACTATCGAAGTCAATGGTGCCTGTAAACTGTTTAGTTACTGACATTCTTCAAAATATCTTCTTTTGTGTTCAGCAGAAGAAAGAAATTCACACAGGTTTGGAACAACTTAAGGGTTAGTAAATTATGACATCATTTTAATTTTTGGGTGCACTATCCCTTTAATGTTTTTCTAGAAAAATATCATTTTAATTGAAAAAAATGGTTACTGGTTACATGCACATGTAAAATGTGCTTTTTTAATATTTAAAAATAAACATTTATTACAGCAGCAGATATTTATGTTTTACCAAACATAACAGTCCTACTTCATGGCATGACTCATTTAGCTGCAGTGTGTACGTAGCCATACACTGACACACACTATACAAAAGACGCACACATTAACACAACTGTGAGACAACAATAGAGTACAAAGAATGTGAATGTATCTCTGTACCTGAGGCCCATAATCTTGTAGGCATCAGGCAGATAGCAGCGAGTGTTCTCCATTTGAGCGGGGTCCGAGTCACAGATCTTGTCATCTGTGCGCCCGTAATTGGCGCTCTCGATCATAATGACATCGGTGCCCGGGCAGCGCAGTTCGATAGGATAACCCTCACACGACAGCTCTCGACGCACCACAGCCATTGGCACTGGAGCACGACTTAAAACTGCAAAGAGAAAAAAATATTACATTGAACAAACTATGAAACAAATTTAAACATATGCTCTCTCTCAAACATAAAATAATCCAGTTTTTGAGTGTGTTAGAGGGAGACGGCATGTAGAAAAAGAAATACAGTCATCGTGAGCAAAACAATTCTTTCATTATACAATAGAAAGATCTCATATCCGTATCCAAAAGTCACATCTATCTAGTTATCATGTCCTCGGTAATAACCTTTCTTTAAATTACACACACACACACACAGACACTTAAATCAAAAATTACATTCTTTACCACCACCCCTTTCCTGTTACCCTAGCAACACACTCCTTTCCCCGCATGACGTATAGCCATAGACAAACACCACCACAATAAACTGCATTCTAATGCGTACACAGACAGAGAAAGAGACAGATACAGACACACTCACACACACTCGCTCTTATGAAATTAATCTAAGGGATGTGAATGACACTTGACTGTGCGCATGAGTTAATTTCATATTCTGCTGTTGCCTCCGATTAGCATACATACTGACAGCAGAGACGGCAAATCATTGTCCAATCAGGATCCAGCATTAAGCCGTCACCATCACAATCGTTTCCGTTGAGATTTAACAACACACACACACACACACAAACACAGTAACCATTCTGATTCTAAGGGAAAGGAAAGGCCAGCAGAAATTACTGTGCATAAGTGTGTGGGCAGGGCTGATGTATAGAACTGAGACGGCTTATGGTATAATGTAGGTTATTGGTTTAAACAGGATTGAGTGCAGGCAGGAAGGCTGCTGTCGAGGTGGAACTGTCTCAGCGCCCTTGAGACTGGTGGAAGGTGAGTGCCAGAGAAAAGAGGCAATCGATGACAGTGAGAAAAAAGGAGAGCGGCTGAATGAACGTGTGTGTTACAGAGATACAGAGAACGTCGATGAGGGAGCCGAACGTTGCCCTGATGTTTTTAAAATGTTCCCCCAACGGCCAATTCCCCAGTGTCCTCTGAGCTCAAAACGTTACGCCAAAGGTCCCCTTGAGGGACCGGCTCGCACACATGAGGTCACGCTGGCATGTGGTGCACACACATTGAGCGTCTAGACGTCTGCATCTCTGATTATTGATCTGTCAGATCCTCTTACATCTGCACTCGATCTCACGCACTTTTAACAGGTTCACACACAATTTTTATAGTTATGGATCGGCCCATAAAATGGCTCGTTCACGGGAAAATAATCCAGCTATATTTCATATTTCACCATGGTGTTTGGAAAAGTGCAGCCATCTATTAAAAGGCTTTGGAGTTGTTTTTGTTTGTGTGTTTCAAATTTCTCTCCCCATATGTGCTTGAGCGTGTTTTTGCGTATGTGTGAATGTTTTGATCATAACGGATGTGCAGCGGTTGTGAAATCCAGTGATTGCTCATGAATCATTTATTGCTGCAAGAAGAAATGTCTCAATTAATAGTTGCCAAAACTTTTAATAAGACGCACAAACTTTGTGGAATTTTCACTGAAGATTTGAGAGCAGAGCGCTTCGCTCTCATTTGGCTCGTTTTCATCTGACAGTTTGCACTTCAAGGTTGGGGGGCCAACTAATCAAATAAAAGCAGTAAGACATCTAATTTATCCATCTTGTGAAAACAACACAACAAGGAAATAATTGGCTTTTGTGTGTGTGTGTGTGTGTGTGTGTGTGTGTGTGTGTGTGTGTGTGTGTGTGTGTGTGTGTGTGTGTGTGTGTGTGTGTGTGTGTGTGTGTGTGTGCGTCCTACCGAGCGTGACGGGTGTGAAGAGGGCGAAGAGGAAAAGTAGGCGTGTGGACCACATGACCACCGATGACCCTGATGACCTCTGCACTGACTCGCTGAAGTTGCGTCTCGCACACATTAGAGCCATGGAGTTCCTCTCTGACGCACACACCTAAAGAAGGAAGGACACACACAGAGCAAGTAAAGAGAATGTTAATGTTACAGCTAAAGGTCACTTTTGTTGTACACAGTGTTACAATTAAAAAATAACAGGAAATCAAAATTTATCCAGTTTATTTTCTTAATAAATGTTGTTGTTCTTGTGCATCACTGCACATTGTTCTAATTCTCATAATCTTTTATCAAACAGTAATACTTTTTTTTCTTTCCAAACCAACTGAGAACATTCAGCGCAGAACGTGTTCTTGTGCCCAAAGACTGCTAGGAGCAACAGAAGGAAAAATTACGCAAAGATCTCGAGCAACCTCAAGGATGACCTACTTTTAACTTCACATGTGGCTCTCATGGTATGAAAGACGTCCATCTGCATAAAAAAATACGTAAAGAACATGGCTTGTGTGAAACTAATTTTACCTCACAGATTGCGGACTGTTGGCTAGTGATAGGTTTATGTAGGCTAATATATTCTGTGTGACAATTGTTCAATCATAATGAGTTGTGAATGCTGTCATGTTGTCTTTAACCATAAAAAGTTGAACATAGAGTATTCTGAAATTAAGTAATATTTTATAGGGCTAGTTTATTTTCATTAATAAAAAATATGTCTCACAGCTCAAAAAGCAGAGAAACTGATACAGCTGAACCCAGATGAAATTATCCATCATATCTGGATCATGGTCTCTGAATCATGTCTGTGTAATGAAGTCAATGACATTGAAAAACAAATCCATAATATTTAATAGAGTTTATTGACTGTTGTGTGTGTTTGACCATGCAACCAGTTAATCACCCATCAAAAACAAAACATGTGTGCGAGTGTTCGGCACTTCAGGCACTTTTTATGCATCAAGAGTTGATTTTTATTAAAACATTGTTTTAATTTAATTGTTTTTGTTATATGAAAGTCACACTGTCACATTAAATGTCTCTTGACATTTCATAATTTATTTCAGCTACTTTTCAAATGCCAAATATAAGTAACAGTTTTATTATTTTACCATAGACTTTCAAACTTAAACCATGAAATCTATTAAAAAATCTAAATTATTACATGTCTAAAATAGTGATGATCTAAAAAGACAGGGAAATAAAGACCATTTCAATATTTATTGTGTGAAAATTAAGTTAATATTACTTATTTATAGTATTATTGTTATCTGTATTATTAAATAACAATTATTTGTCTATTTTTTTTTATTTTTTTTATGTCATTTCCGCCACAGAGTGCTATTAAACACAATAAATCATTTGAGATATGTTGGAAATTACCGGTACATTGTGGTGATACACACATTCTGTATATATATGGTGTTGGACATATTAAAAAGTGACAGTGTGAAAAGTGTATTTTAAGGCAGTTTATTCTCTACATAGTTTGTCTACATAAAGTGCCCACAGTGTATTGTTTACTGTGTAACAGTAAAAACAGAGGCATGACAGCATAGTATGAAAACCCTGTGACAATGTGGAGCTCTGCAAATGCCTCCTACAACAGCTTAATGCATCTGCCCTCTTTCCCTCTCCCACACACACACACACACAGTTACATATGGCCTGCCTGCACCGAACATCTTTACCTTATTAAAAATAAAGCACTATACAGCCACTGTCTCATTAAACTTACATAAACACTCAACAATGCCACTGTCATTAGAAACACACAGTGGCACACTCTGTCTTCCTCTTTACGCACATAAACACACACACAGTTTAAACACTCTCTCTCTTTCTTTGTCTCAGTGATTGATGGCTGCTTAACTAAAGTGAACAGGAGGGTTTTGAGCAGATGTCCCACATTATAAACAGGAACATATGGACATATGCCCACAATACCAGTGTGTGCGTATGCGTGATCAAATGACCATGTAATCATGCTACCAGTAAATTCCTGGTCAAAGGAGTATGCGTCTTAGATCCATGACTATCAACTACGCTGCAAGGAAACCGTGTATGGTAAACAGTCAGTCTGCCAGTCAATCATGTGTGTATATCTGACAGCTACTTCCACAAAAAAAAGACATACAATACCTAGTCCACTTTATCTTTAGTTAAAAGCAGGGTAGGCGATTTGTTCCAGAAACATTTTTTTGCTATGCTGGTTGAAAGTGTCTTCACATCCTGATAGCAATCACTAAGTTAGACTAAGTGGTCTAAATATATTTATATGTATGTATATCATCTGTGGAAGGCGTAGGACCATAAAATAAATGTTCGTCCAATCATTGCATTCAGTCCGAATGCAATAATACGATGTCCTACAGTACCTGCGCAGCAGGTAACCGAAACAGCAGCCACCTTTTACATTTCCTCTTGAACCAAAACAACGAGCTTATGCTGCGTTCAGGCCATAACTACTGTAATTTGGATAGAAGACATGGAAACCTGTGACATTACTAGTTCCCATATCAACAGTATACAGAGAAAAAATTGTGCCAAAATTAAAAAATCTTTGGAAGATATCACTGAACATTTATTTAACCAATTTAATCAAAAATTTCTTACTTGAGTTAATTTTTCATCTCTGTTTTTTGTGTTCATTTATAATGAGACAAATCTGGTATTATTTTAATCTTATATCTGTTATTTAACAGTTGAGATAGTTCTTTAATATTGATCTAACCAGCAGAAGACACGAGTCAGGTTTAAATCCCAGTTGCGCAGATGGGGTGGGTTGTAACACTGCGTTACAATGAGCCCCTATTAGAACTATGCTATTATATTCTATACTTTTATGAATTCTATTGAGAAACCATGAGAAAACGGTGAATAAAGACTGAGAGTCAATGTTCAGAAATTATTCATTATTATTATTATGTTTTGAAGCATGCTGTATAGCTGTGTTTTGAGGTGTGTTTGTTGTCAAACTCAAAAATGTGTTTATTTTTAATTATTAAAAAATGCCATTATTTTATATGACAAAAGTTAATAATTGTATTTTATTGACAAAACATTTTAGTTTGTCTTGTATATTTTTTTGATTAGATTAGATCACATTTTAAGCTGTCATTTGGTCACGTTACAATGTGCCCCTCACATGTTACAATGTACCCCACCTATGGGGCATGTTGTCACATGTCACTTCAATTCTTTCAGGGTAAATCAAGAAAAAAGTATACACTGTATTAATGAAACAAAACCACATACTTATAATAGACATGTGTGAAATTAATGTGGGGAAAAATAAATACTCTAAACCCCAGTGAATTTACACAAACTGAGAAAGTCAAAAAGTGTTATGTTGTACTCCTCTCTCCCCTATGTTCATTATTATTGTAATGTAATGTGCTTTGAGACATGAGGTAGTTCAACACGTCTCTCATGACACTTTTCTTTGCTCCCTGTTGTATGTGTTCATGTGTTTTGGAGACGCTCTGAAGGGAGGGTGGGATCTTATGCTTTCAAAGCTAGCTCGCTACTGCTAGCCTCTCCAAAAATTGCCTACCCTACTTTTAAATAATTATGCTAGCTTAGATATTTTAAGGCATTCATTTTGCATGCTTTTTTAAGGGATGCTCACCCAGTAGCCTAATGGTTATTTACCTTTATGTCGTTCTAAACCTGTCCTGACTTCTGTGGAACACAAAAGAAAAAATATCTTGAAAAAAGTCTTGTTTTTTGTCCATACAATGTTTTAAACCCTATTGACTTTCACTGTACGGTCAAAAGCATTTGAAATGCTATTCAAAATATATCTTTTTTGTTCCACAGAAGAAAACGGGGTATAATTGATGAGAATTTGCATTTTTAAGAGAATAATTTCTTTTAGGTAATTAATTTTGATTTTGCAGATTAGAATATGTTTTTGCTTCTAGTCAATTCCTCGGTTATTTAATTGTTTAGCATGATCCATTTGACCATATGCTAATCTTAATCACTTAATGACCCAATTAGCTATTTCAGCATAACCAATGTGTGGCCACTCTAGTATGTTTAACACTGATTAACCAGTGGGTATCTGAGAATGCCCATCAGGGGTGCCGTTATTCACTCATTAGCTTTTCAGCTCCTTAAAGAAATCATGATGTGTGTGCAATCTGTAGTTGGCTGCAAGTCAATTTACCAATCAATGTGCAGAACATTCATGCCAAGAGTATCAGATGTAAATTATAAAACATAATCCAACCACGTCGTTATTTTTTAGAGATAAAAAACTTTAGCCACTCACTTCTTAAGATTTAATCTTTGGAAGAATATACTGAGAGGCAAGTGATAGACGCTAGAGATGTGCAAAACTACATATTTTCGAAATTAACAAGTCAGTGGGTTGCTTGAATGACTAGATAGTTGAGCTCAAGGAAACCCTGTATAATTTAGATTCACCAATACGACACATTTATTTGAGGGTGTTTATATATGTACTTACAATGATTAACTGGATAGAATATGACAAATTGCAGTGTTCTTCGATTTTTTAAAAAGTGGACAGTTTTTAACTTGACATGGCATCTTAAAAACGCAATGCTCGAGGGGGGATATCAGCCAAAGCTGTGTGACTGTAGCACCAGTGCTTTAAATTACATTTACTTAAAAGATAAATGCAAACTGTCTCACAGTTAAAGCACATATGCCCAAGATATCAGTCTCATAATGGTTATCGGCCAATATTAGAGATTTTGTGTTGATATTTAGTTACATACACTATCATTCAAAAGTTTGGGGTCAGTAAGATTTTTTTTATTTATACTTATTTATACTTTTTTTATTTATTACTTTTATGTATTTATTCAGCAAGACTGCATTAAATTAATCAAAAGTGACAGTAAAAGTTTTTACCTTGTTATAGAAAATTATATTTCAAATAAATGCTATGCTTTTGAATTTTCAATTGATTACAGAATCTTGAAAAAAAAATGATCAGTTTCTACAAAATATTAAGTAGCACAACTATTTTTAACATTTAAATAACATTCAATATAATAAATAATTAATGTTTGAATCTAAATAATAAATGTTTATTGAGTAGCAAATCAGCATATTAGAATGATTTCATGATCAAAATATGATTTTATATTTTAATGTCATCTAATGCTCATTTTTTAAAACACAACAAAATTTTAATATTGTCCATTTATCAGCCATTTATGGCCATTTTAATATGGGGGTATTCCTATAAAGCTCAGCACACAGTTGCACATAAAAAAATATCAAAACCAAAACAAGAAAAATGTCTATATAAACTAGTCGACTAGTAGGTTTTTGGATGATTAGGCCATCGTGACTCATCCCAAATATACACAGTCATTTTACTCTCATACTTTGCAGTTGTTAAGATTAATAGTATCTATTCTACTTCATTACCTCACCATGACTGGGCTGATCAAGTGCCTTAACACTGAATAGGTAGCGTTGGCGTGTAATTGCAGGCGGCCGTGCGTTAATGTATACATCTCTGTGACGTCAGGCATTTTTCCAGCTTAGTTTCAATAAAAGGATTTTAGTGTCAGGAAGGGGCAGGAAGTTTAGAGTCATGAATGTTACAGTGTGCTTTTTATAGTTTGAGAAATCATGGACATAATTTTCTCATGAACAACCCCTTTGAAACCTAAAAGTACCTAAAAGTCTTTGAATCAAAAGTACGCTTGGGCTGTTTCTCTTTAAACTGAATGCCACTTGGTGTGATGTGTTGTTATCTAATGCAATGCCAATCAGACAGTTTTAAGTGTGGCTGAAGTGTCTGAATCCATATTTGATAGAGACTGACAAGTAAAGTCAGCCAATTTCCAAGTTAATTTCCTGCAGCCATGAACTTAACTTACTCTAAGAGTGCGGTAGACTGCGTTACTGTACGTGCTGATATCCAGTCTCTCCCCCAACACACATGCTTGCTGTCACTCTCCCTCTGATAATCTATAATGCCATATGGCAATTTTTGACTTGATTGTGCTGCGGGAGATGTGGTAAATTCTTGGTAGAGTTTGGCAATAAATTATGGCACAGAGATGCTTGCATGCCTTAGTCTCGTTCAGGCAATTTCTGTCTGGCATGCCATGACCTTACGAGCTCCCATCAACCCCTGCAGCTCTGTGTGTCCAGTAATGAGAGCAGCAACCTCTCTCTCTCTTTCTTTCTCTCTAAATGAGAGTCTGCCTGAACCCTCAAATCAGGGAGTCTCACAGTAATGACACAATTAGAAAGACACGACCATGTAACCCCCCACCATCTTGCTCTCCTCATTCCTCCCTGTGTCTCTTCCTATTTCAATCACTCTATCTCTCCTATTTTTATGCCTCACATTCCTCCTAATGTATTTTGGTGGCATGTAGAGAGGGGAAAAAAACAAATGACCTAATTTTTGTGTCCCTCCTTACAATGAGAAAGCAAATAACTTAAAGGCCCCAATATACTCACGGTGAAGTTCCTTTTTGTTCTTCGCTTAGGGGTAAAAAATACATGACCAGCGATATACTGTTAGCGAACATCCTACGCCGCCCACACTACTGAGAGTGACAGTTAGATGAATATGTAAATATGTGCTGCGCACTTTCCTCTCAATAACAAAATAAACACACAACAAAATTGAGTAAAAAGCATCTGATCATAGCAACGTGGATATGTTTGCACAAGCTCTGCAATTCGTCACTCTAGTAAAGTCACTTCACGTTTATTTATATAGCATTTTATACAATAAATTGCTTAAAATCAAGCAGCTTTGCCATATGAAACATGAAAAACATTGTCAGTGTCTCATTTCATCAGAAGTATAACTTCATTTTCTACTATAAAGCAGCTCTCCAGTCAGTGCGTTCATGTTTTCACTCGCATTTTCACGTCTGACCTCAATGGACTGAACAGGAGAAATGAACGAGAAAAGATTTCCACATGAAAGAAGGCGGAGCCTCATCGCACACCTACCTATAGAGGGTATGTGCGTGATGGCACCCTCGGCCGGAGTCGTTGCGGTTACACCCACTGAGTGGCAAAAATACTGAGAGGCAGCATTGATTTTCATCGTGAATGCCGCGAAAAACACACAAAACACATCTAAAACGGGAAAGAGCTTTGAGACTGACTGTACAAACAGATTTGACAAGAATTCTGAGGTATATTTTTACAGACTTCCGAAAACTATACCGAGAAGAGAAGCAAATGGATCGCTGCAATTCACAGAAACAATTGAACTCTAGGCAGCGAAACATGGATTTGCAGTTATCATTTTGTGTCAGTCAAATCATACACTATAAATTGTATTGTTATATATTGTATTGGCAACTCATCAATTAAATATTTCCCATCTTATATTCTGACAAAAACTATACAAGTTTTAGGGCTGGGCGGTATGACGATATATATAACATTGATATAAGTGATCACCCGGATTTAGACCTGATCTACCTATATTGTATTTATATAAAGCGTGCACAGGCAAATTTGCTTTATGTATTTCCCCGGTGTCAAAATCATCGGAGTCAAACCTTTACTGAAAACGTGAACAAACTTCATTGGTTCTTGCGAGTCTTCAATTGTGTTTCGAACGAAAAAAAATGATTATGGGCTTGCAGCGGCATGAGGCAAGTAAATGATAGCAACATTTTAATTTTGGGGTGAACTAACCCTTTAATTTATCAGTATTGACTGATATTGGATATTTAATTGTGCATGCTCATTTTTTTACATAGCCATCATCTAATGCTTACTCAAAGTAATGTTTAAAACACTTATAATTTAATGAGTTCTATAATGTAATGTAAAGCAAATATCGAAATGACTATCCACATATTGTGATGCCTAAATTTGAATTTCAAATATTATTATTTTTTTTTATTTTGACATATAATATATACATAATGCTATGGAATTTTAATATGGACCCTTTATCATCATTTAACATTATAAAAAAACTTTATCAGAATTCTAATATCTTTGCATGTCCACTTTTTTGTGTTGTTTTAGACTGAATCTATGTTTCTGAATGCCCTTCAGCAACTGGCCTTTAGTTTAAAGGAGCAACTTCTGAAGTTTAAAAGACTGTTTCAACTAAACATCTTGCTGTTTGGGGTGTTTGACTTTGAGAATTCTAAGGAGAATTTGAAGGGGTTGTGCGGTTCACGCCCAGCACAAATTCACAGGATTTGTAGTTCACACAGGATAGTTATAAAATACACTGCATGGTCGAGATCGTTCAGCTGGATAGCGTAGTTTGCCAATAATATGTCAGCTCAGGGGCACTGAATGGGCCAATCAGATTTCAGCTGGCCCCGCCCCAAACTCCGCCTATGCTCTCTCGCTCTCACTAAAGAGCAGACAAACTTTAAAGGGAGTTTTTGATTTATAATGATGGTGCGGGTGACTTTTTACTCTGATAGAGGGCATGTTTATGAAACTCTTTCTGAGCCTCAAAGAGTCATAAATCTTTATACATTTTCCCCATGTTTCAATAATTCAGAATTCAGCATGCTGAAATCACTATTAATCTCAAAGGCACACACACACACATACATACACGCATACACAGAGAGCGCCGGGTTGAGTTCCTCTAGCCTTTGCTCATAATAGATTCTGTGTCTGTCTCTGGCTCACTCTTCATACTGCCAATATGACCGAGTCTCTCTGATTTATCTTTTATTATGTCCCACAATCTACTTTTTAAGCACTGTGCTCTCTCTCACTCTGTCTCTTACACACACACACATACACACACACGCACACACACACAAAAAGCCACATTCATGTACCTTACAGTTTCTGATGCACAGATATGCACAAAAACATAAAATAACAAACCGAATCACTGATAAAAGACTGTGCACTGATAATGCAGACTGACTGCGCATAAAAATGCAAGCATATATATACAATTTTGCATGAATATATGCATAATGCAGACTATACAAACGCAAAATGCACCTTCTACAATGAAGAGAGAATATAACGAACTTGTTTTTTTTTTTTTGTCTTTAAAAGCTGTAATTAAACTACTGTAACATGACATACAGTTTTATGCCAATTTAGGGAGATGAGCCACTATATTTACAGTACTGTGCGAAAGTCTTAGGCACGTTGGTATTTTCACACAAAAATTGTTTTTATTTATATATTTTTATTTATCAGTTTTATTTATTTATTTATTTTATTTATTTATTTATCAGTTATTTATATCTTTTACTGTAGTGTGTCAGTAGGAAATATCAGTTTACATTTCCAAGCATTCATTTTGCAATTAATTGTAGTAATCCAGTGAGATTTTTATTTATTTATTTATTTATTTTTTATGCACAAGAAGTCTGACAGCAGCCGGTATGATCTGATCTCACCATCATTGAGTCTGTCTGTGATTACATGAAGAAACAGAAAAAACTAAGATGGACTAAATCCAGAAGAACTGAGGCAACGTCTCCCAGACACTTGAGGAAACCTTCCTACAAAACTACATGAATAGGTGTAGGAATAGATGCGGGTGACAAAAGCCGTTTTAAACGCAAAGGGTGGTCACCCCAAATATCGATTTGATTTAGTTAATAAAAGTTCATTCATAAATAAAAGCTATTTATGTTATTATTTTTGGCAGCATTCTCACTTTAAAGCATTCTGACAAGTGCCTAAACTTTTCACAGTACTGTAGTTTTGCAGGTAGGTTTCCTCAAGTGTCTGGGAGACGTTGCCTTAGTTTTTCTGGATTTAGTCTGTCTCAGTTTTTTCTGTTTCTTCATGTAATCACAGACAGACTCGATGATGGTGAGATCAGACTTCTTGTGCATAAAAAAAAAAAATTCTCACTGGATTATTACAATTAATTGCAAAATGAATGTTTGGAAATGTAAACTGATATTTCCTACTGACACACTACAGTAAAAGATATAAATAACTGGCTTAAAAACATTTTTCGTGTGAAAATACCAACGTGCCTAAGACTTTTGCACAGTACTGTACTTTGAATGTGAATGAAAATGAGGCTTTAAGGGATAAAAGTGCCTTCATTCCTGATTGCATTTAATTGGAGGACGTCATTTTTAGAGCATTTTCTCATCTGCAATATAATTCTAAAATGTTCTCTGTTAGAATGAACATTTTTGTGACATTATGAATGGGTGTTTTTTCCGACTTTAAGTGCTTTTCTGTCGCAGAGATTTATTTGAATTAAAACTACGAGTTTTTGCATTTTATTTTTTGTGAAGGAATTTATTTATTTTTGCTTTTCAAATGCATTTTATCTTATCTAATTGTTTGACCCTTGCCTCAGACCAAGACATGCAATAGAGACAGTAATCAAATTATTAACTGCACTATGATCACCTAAACAAAGGGTAATAATCATTAACTATTTCAATAATTATTTTGTGAAAAACTACTTTATCTCTTAAATCAATAGGTAGTCGCTAGGCTGCCTAGGAGACAAAAGCGTCAGCATATGAAATATGGGACATGGGATTTGTAGAAATTTGAAGAAAACAATAACAATTGTTGTCTGTCAATTCATCAAATTATGAAATAATCATATTTCAGATGTTTGTAAAATTACCAAATTTCCACTACAATGTCATTTTTAAAATGTAATTTGGTTATGAAATTAAACAATTTACACCACAATGTCATTTTTAAAATGTCATTTAAAATATGTTATTAAACACAATACATTTGATAAATGATGATCATTCAGCCAACAAAATACTGAAAACTTTCCAGTCGAAGAAAAAAAAAAAAGATGGATGATGCTAGTTCTGTCCTTTTCTATCAGATAGCAAAACTCTCTAATTTATGTACTCAGTGTTGAAATGCTTTGTCCTGATTTTCTGTCTGCTGGGCACTTTAGTGGGCAGAGTAGGGCACTGGCACGGTTCTGTCACTCTTCATTCATCCAGAGTCAGCTACAGGCTAAACAACACTAGTTCAGCCAATGGCTAACATGGCTAGAATTGAATGCCTCCTGTAGGTGTACAGAGACGCAGGGGCTTATACAGTAGCATTGTGGATAAACTAAAGGAATAGCATAGCTTCAGGTTTTGAAAGGCTTCAGTCGGTATTTCAAGGCTAATGTAGATTAACACTGTGGTTCCCTTTCAGTCGGTCACTTCGACGTACGTCAGAATTGACCGACGAATTGGGGATCATTTTCAGAGACCAATCTACTTCGAGTGTATAAAAACGAGCCAATAATGTTGGCATGCGGTCCACGCACCGCCCCGCAACGCGGGTATAAATACGGAAGTGGAATACCGCATCCTCGCTTTCAACTTCGGAGCGGAACAGTTTGTTAACCAGGCTGTTTCTCTACGAGAGTGTTCTAACGAGTTTCAATGAGGATCGCTCACTTACCGGGTGCTGGTGTGGCGGCGCGAGTCAGCGAGTGGCCGCTGCAACCTTTTCTTTGTTTTGTTGGTTCGCTGGGCGTTTCCTTCATTGAGTGCTCACACGCAGGCTTGCACTTCCGCACCGCTGTGAGCCGCGGCCATCTCCCTGAGTGCTTCAGCACTACTAAGAGAGCAGTTTCCATTCCTAAAAGAGCAGCACGGTTTGACCCTGCGTCTTTTTCAAGATGTCATTCAAACCGTGTGTTTCTGGATGCCGTCGTTTTCTGTCCCCTGTTGACGGTCATGAACGTTGCCTCACGTGTTTGGGCATTCAACACGCTGAGGCGGCGTTCGTGAATGACTCATGTTCTCACTGTGGGAACATGACCATCGCAGTACTGCGGTCTAGGCTCGAGTACCTCAGAAGGGGTGGAGTCCCATTGCGCATCCCCCGATCTAGTGGTCCTCCAGCTGCGAAGCAGAGGGCTGCTACTTTGGCTGATGCCTTTGGTGGAGACCTGAGGGTGACAGTGAGGGCTTCCCCGAGGGGCCAACAAGCCCCTTGGGCCCCTCCCCCCTCCGCTGCGCCGGTAGAGCTTCCGGAAGAGCGGCCCAGCCCTAGCCATGGGGGGCCGGCCGTTTCATTCGGAGCTCCAGCTGAGGATATGATTTCGATGGCTGCATCGGAGGATGAGCCAATGGGCTCTGGAGATGAGGATCCTTCGGGTGTGGTAGCGTGGCCCGAATCTGATCCAGAGCTTACGGCTATGCTTGCCCGGGCCGCTGCAAGTGTCGGGCTCGAGTGGAACCCTCCACCGTGTCCCGAACCTTCGCGGTTGGATGATTGGTCTCTCGGGACGGCCCGCGCTGGTTCTCAGCGCCCCGCCCCGGTTCCATTCTTCCCGGAAGTGCATCAGGAGCTCACAAAATCGTGGACGCCGCCTTACAGCGCTCACTACCCTCGATGATGCCGCAGCTAAGGGGTAAACGGCGATTCCCCCAGTCGAGCAGTCCTTGGCGATGCAGCTGTGTCCCAAGGCCGCTGCAGACTGGCGGGCTAACCTACGTCTCCCCTCCCGGGAGTCTAAGTTCTCGTCCGGTCTAACGGGCAAGGCTTACACAGCCTGCGGAGAGGCTGCGTCATCTTTGCATGCCATGGCACTCCTGCAAGTCTATCAGGCCAAAGCGCTAAAGGAACTGCACGAGGGTAGTTCTGACCCAGGGGTTATGCAGGAACTGCGCACAGCGACGGACCTCGCCCTCCGGCCGACGAAAATCACTGCACGCTCAGCTTCACAGTGTTAAACAGGAAAATAATGAACAGAATTTGATTCAGCTGTACAGCCGCTCTGGAGAAAACGGTGATGTCATCTAGCTCATTTCAATTATCATATATATTCAAGTAATGTAGTTGATATAATTTAGTTTAGTAATTAAATTTATTTGGATATTTATTTGAAAATTTTGTGTCCGCACCATCAGTGACAGTGAGGGCCATGACACAAACTACACCTCTGCCGCTGACTCCTCGGAGTCCAGCGGTACCCACATTGTCAATAAAAGAGCAGTTTCCTTTCTCCCTGGGCTCCAAGAGGACCGAGCCGGCTGTGTGCAACGCCCCCGGGCCTTGCCACTCCTGGCCTCCCCTCTTCTCGCCAGAGCGCGGTGTGCGGCTAGAGGACGCCCTCGGGCCTTCTCTCCCACACACTGCCCCACCCTGGAGCGGTCAGACAACACTCCGGGTCGCCTCCGGGCTGTCCGGGTCGGGTCTGACCACCCCATCTCGCTGCCCCACCCTGGGTACGTCTGTGGTGCCGTTGGTCCCGCTTGTACGGTCTCTGGGAGCCTGGCTAGGGCTCCCCAGACCGTCTCGCTGACTCATCCGTACCATCAGACTCGGATACGCGATTCAGTTCGCGCACTGGCTGCCCAAGTACAAGGGCATCCTCTTCACCTCTGTGCGAAGCAGCGATGCCCACATCTTGCGGTCCGAGATCGATGTCCTACTGGCGAAGGGCGCGGTCGAGCCGGTTCCTCCAGCCGATATGAAGGCGGGCTTTTACAGCCCCTACTTCATTGTACCCAAGAAAGGGGGTGGGTTATGACCAATCTTGGACCTGCGTGACCTGAATCGGGCCCTGCACAAGCTCCCGTTCAGGATGTTAACGCAGAAACGCATTTTCGAATGCATCCGTCCCCGAGATTGGTTTGCAGCGATCGACCTGAAGGACGCGTACTTTCATGTGTCTATCCTCCCTCGACACAGACCGTTCCTACGCTTTGCATTCGAGGGGAAGGCATATCAGTACAACGTCTTACCCTTCGGGCTGTCCCTGTCGCCTCGCGTCTTTACGAAGGTCACAGAGGCAGCCATTGTTCCACTCAGAGAACGCGGCGTTCGCATTCTCAACTATCTCGACGACTGGCTCATTCTTGCTCTTGGGAACAGTTGTGCGAACACAGGGACCTCCTCAGCCTGCTTGGGCTTTGGGTCAACCGAGAGAAGAGCAAACTCTGTCCCACACAGAGGATCTCTTATCTCGGCATGGAACTGGACTCGGTCAACCAGACTGCGCGAGTCCAGTCAGTGTTGAACTGCTTGAATACGTTCAAGAGCAGGACAGCGGTCCCACTGAACTTTTTTCAGAGGCTCCTGGGGCATATGGCATCTGCAGCCGTGGTAACGGCGCTCGGATTGCTTCATATGAGACCGCTTCAGCACTGGCTTCATGGCCGAGTCCCGAGATGGGCGTGGCAGAGCGGCAAGTATCGGTTCCAGTTACCCCGTACTGTCGCCAAACCTTCAGCCCGTGGTCAGACCCCTCATTTCTACGGGCAGGAGTGCCCTTAGAACGGGTGTCCAGGCATGCTGTGGTTTTCACGGATGCCTCTTCCACCGGCTGGGGGGCCACGTACAACGGGCATGCAGTCTCGGGTCTGTGGACGGGGCCCCAGCTGCATTGACACATAAATTGCCTCGAGTTGCTAGCAGTACGTCTTGCTCTAAGCTGCCTCAAAAAGCCCGTACGGACAGCACTGCGGCCATTGCGTACATCAACCGTCAGGGTGGTCTACGCTCCCGTCGCATGATGCAACTTGCCCGCCATCTCCTCCTGTGGAGTCAGAAGCATCTGAGGTCGCTTCGGGCCATTCACATTCCTGGTGTGCTGAACCAGACAGCCGACGAGCTCTCTCGTCAGCCGACACTACCGGGAGAGTGGCGACTCCACCCCCGGACCGTCCAGCTGGGACCTTTTCGGAGCCGCACAGGTAGACCTGTTTGCCTCTCCGGACTCGACCCATTGCCAGTTGTACTATTCCCTGACCGGGGGCACCCTCGGCACGGATGCACTGGCACACAGCTGGGCCCGGGACCTATGCAAGTATGCGTTTCCCCCAGTGAGCCTTCTAGCACAGACTTTGTGCAAGATCAGGGAGGACGAGGAGCAGGTCTTGTTAGTTGCGCCCTACTGGCCCAACCGGACCTGGTTCTCCGAACTTACTCTCCTCTCGACAGCCCCTCCCTGGCCGATTCCCCTGAGGAAGGACCTTCTTTCTCAGGGACGGGGCACACTATGGCACCCACGTCCAGACCTCAGGAAACTCCATGTCTGGTCCCTGGACGGGACGCGGAGGTTCTAGGTGGCCTGCCACAGGCTGTGGCAGACACCATCGCTTCAGCTAGAGCCCCCTCTATACGCTGAAGTGGAACCTGTTCGTTGACTGGTGTTCTTCCCGTCAGGAAGACCCCCGAAGGTGTTCGGTTAATGTCGTGCTTTCCTTCCTGCAAGAAGGGTTGGAGCGAAGGCTGTGTACTCGCCTCCAGTGGCCGGTAAACGTGAAGTGCCCGCTCTTGTGTCGGCTTGCAAACGCCACTCCCGCCACCGTCCGGATACGTGCGTCTATTGTCTCCAGTTGTGTTCCCCGGAAACGGCTAACCCTGTCGAGCTCCTCCGTCACCCCTTCGGTGTCAGACGTTGCGGCCGTCTGACGCCAGGCCTGCACCCGTATGCTTGTGGAACGTGTGTGTAGGCTGGGTCCATATGTAGTGGTTCCCTTACGGTAACCCCATATATGTATTCTCCACGGTATTTTCCCCTGTCGTCTCCAGGGGTGTTCTCTCCACCCTACTATCAGGTTGGACCCACCCCGGAGACCTCCATACGGTACTCCCCTAACAGGTGAGTCCTCATGGGTTTTCTCGAGGATGCGGTATTCCACTTCCGTATTTATACCCGCGTTGCGGGGCGGTGCGTGGACCGCATGCCAACATTATTGGCTCGTTTTTATACACTCGAAGTAGATTGGTCTCTGAAAATGATCCCCAATTCGTCGGTCAATTCCGACGTACGTCTCCGTTCCCTCCTTCCGGGAACGAGGGTTACATACGTAACCAAGACGTTTGTGGTCTATCTTTGCAAACATAGCCAACGGTTACGGTAGTATAGACTGCTTTTTGCCATAATAAAAGCCTCCTTCAGAAAGAGATCTCTGATAGCTCATGTACATCACTGCGACATTCAATGGGCCTTGTTCAACATGAGCAAAGTGAATTTGGTGTAAATCATTCATTGAATACACAAACAATTTACACATAAATGTGCTCTAATCGTGCTTTATGAATAGGCCCAATGTGTGTGTTGTTATCTGGAAGATTTTAAACCATTTTGTTATGTCATGTTCCCTGATGTTAAAACAACATTCAGCAGATGTTTATTCACAAATTCAGAATTTTTCTAATGTATGCTTACTCTTAAGATAATTTAAAAAATGTAATGATGCTTAGAGTAGGCCTAACACAATGCTTTTACAATATATGAATCATTCAAAACTACTTATCCAAGTACCCTATTACCATAATTGTACCATGGTATCACCTCTGATTGACCTGAAATTATCTAAATGATGATATCAGGTCACCACCCTGTACATTTTCTGCCAACATGTGATCTAGCGATCTAATTATGCAGTACTAAAAGTGCTCAATATGCTCAGCCTGATTCAGCATGATGGAGCTGATAATTAAAGCTATTTCATTAATTATTCAAGATGAATATTCACTATTGTGGATTTGGGTGAAGTGGTGAAATATTTACGTGTTTTCCTCTCCAGTTCACTAATATTTTATGTGGGGCTAAGAGAGAGAGAGAGAGAGAGAGAGAGAGCTGGGTATAAAATATGAAAAATGCTGTTTCGCAGGCATTATGCAATGGTAAAAAGGCAACAATTTATGTCTGAATCTAGTGTTCGTGTTACATTCTGTCTACTCCCTCTGGTCATTTCTAAACATTTCTAAAGTTCATTCACTATATAGTTTACTCTTCCATATCTATAATGTATTCTGATTTACAGTGTACAGACAATAATTTACCTTTAGGTCAAGACTTCATGTCTAATCAGTTAATGTTAGTGATGTCTTTAATAATATAATAATAATATGATTTATCGATGGATGAGGACACTGTGTGTGGCTAGTAAGTATATCTTCTATGAGTGCAGAAACACTGCACAGCATGGATGACTAATTTCAGACCCATCATAGAGTGTGAAAAATAATAATAAATAAAATTATGTATAAAATATTTGACAGAATATGACAGAACTTGACAGAAAGAAGAGTTATCATCATACCATTATGCACTATATGGTACAATTTTTCTTCTGCGACAACTCTAAAGCACTCTCTGGCACACAATTTTTTTTTTTTTCACTCCTTCTCCATGTAGTGCACTACGTGGCATTCACAACGTGAACAACAAGTGACCAATTTCAGACCCAGCATAGAGTGTATACATCACTGTAGGGCTGGCCGATATGGCCAAAAAAATTATCACGATATATGTCAAATCTTTATTTATTTCAATTTCAATTATTTATTTTTGCTACTCAGTGAAAGAAACCAGACTGTTAATTGTGGTTTTAAACTACTCTTTAATGTCAGAACATGACAAAACAAGTGACAAAACATTTTTGAATTCTTTACACTTTTCCAGTCATTTTTCCTTAACAAAAAAGACTTTAATGACGTGTATAATCAGCACAGTATGCATTGCAGGCTGCAATATTAATCATATTTTTTAGAATTTTTGTCTCTTAGAAATGCACATTTGACTGTAGCTTGAGTTGACAGTAGTTATTATATATAGTACAGCTATTTTGTTGGTAGGGCTGTCCATGGTAAAGATATTTGTAGGGCTGTCACAATTCCTCAATTTGAAATTTGAGTGCTCAATTTTAAAAAATCCTTTATTGCAATTTCGCATGTCGATTAACCGGCAATATACTAGAATCCATGAAACGTATTATTAAACTGTTAAGGCTGTGCGATATATTAAAGCAATTTAAAAATCATAAAATTGCATAGCATAGTTATCATTTATAAACCTATGCTAACACAAGAGAATACATCAGTATGTTTCTAAATATGCTAATTGTTTACTGCAATTTCAAAATAAAAGTTTAAACCCTTGGCTCTGAGTTTGCATGTTTTGATGTCCACATGTTCTTGTTCAAGAAATTACAGTGGTTGTAGCATTTCTATCCTAAATAAGTGGCAAAATATTAAAGATTAAGTAGACATTTGAATTAAATGTTGTTTGGCTGATATTAAACAAGGATGTTATCGTGCTGTAAAGTGTAACAATAACAATCACCAGTCCGTTGGCACTCTCTGCTGACATTTGTTATAATACGTACATTTATTTTACTGAACTGAGCTCTCATTTATGTCTTCTTGTGCTTGAACGGACAATTTCACACAAAATTATGTCAAAATGCCCATCTTGGCAAGTATCCTAGTAAACATAGTCAGTTATATGTTAATTAAATGTAAACAGTCAAGAAATAAAACGCATGTGTACAGCATCAGTATATTGGATCTCTGCATTGTCTTAAAGTGACAACAACCTAATATTCTTGCAGCTGTCTGTTTTTAATGTTAATCAGACTCACTGCAAAAAAATCCCTCAATGCTCTTAACTGAGTAACTTTAATGAGGATTCATCTATATTTAATTTATACAGTGAAGACTATGCATTATTGATTACTTTATTACATTTCTGTACATAAACTACATAATCTGTATACAACTACTGTTATACACACTTGAAAAACCTAAAAAGCACTGTTTATTTCATTTATATCTTTGTTCTGTTGTTTATTTGTGCTATGTGCTTGTAGTTTAATTATTTTTTTCTTATTAGTTTACTTGACTTTAATAGTGTTTGAAATATATATTTTATATTTATATATTATATTATATATATTTATGTAGAATTTTGATTTGCATTGTTCATGCATTCCATGTAAAAAGTCTGGCGAGTAAAATATTCACTAGCCAATGAGGACTTGAGTTTCAGTGTGTCCATAAAGGATTGAAATGTCAATTTATTTCAACTTACATTTCTATCTAGAAATAAACATCATCACTAAAGCTTACTTGAATTTATTGATGGCTTTGAAGTCAGTCTGCAACCCTAGGAGGTGCCTTTCATACACCAACACTGCCTGACAGACAGGCCTGCAAGGCAGAAAGGCAAAATACTTCAGTATTGCAGTTTTGATGCGTAGCATATGTGTACAGCCGAACAAATAGCCTTTCAGTATATACAGCAGAGAGTGATGAAAGGCTCTAAAATAAAGGTTGTGCAGGAAGTCCTTATATGGTTTGGGCGTGTTTTATGCAAATGACTATCCTCATGCTCATTTAGAATACTCCAAATTCATTAACATTAGAACGAGGTTAAGAACAAACTCGTCTGCATATGGACGTGTTGTGAATTAGGCAGAAATTTTCTTCTGTGGGTATAAATATGAATAATCCATGCAATCATTAGTGACCCAATGTCTTTGTACTGTTTAAACTAGAGCTGCAGGTATCTCTTAACCCAGGGGTTTTCAAACTGGGGTACGGGGACCCCCAGGGGTCCTCCAGAAGGTCCTAAGGGGTCCCCAGAAAATTTCAGAGAATAGAAAAAGACAAAGCAAATATGGATAAAGTCTACCAGATTTTCTGTTTCATTTCTAAATGTTTCTCTCCTTTCTTGCCGTATACATAGGCTACTTTCTAGAATTGTATATGTTTATATGTTGTATATGTTTATATGTTGTATATGTAGGATGGGGGTCCCTTATAAAAGATTCATCATATTTGGGGGTCCTTGTCATCATAATATTTGAAAACCCCTGTCTTAACTTACTAAGACAAGCGCTTGTCAACATGGGCATCAGTTGTTGTTCCGTCTTTTCTGCTTGTTTTTCAACTATAAAACAAGTCCACATTGTTGCCACCTTGTGGACAAACTAATTAGTGCAAAAAAATCAAGATATACTATGCTGATGATCAAATTTACATCACACGTACTGGACTCATACCCTAACGTACACATAAAAAGCGAAGTTTTGGGCTTAAAGTGGAAATGAAATGGAAGTAAAGGCAGATCTTTTCTTTCATACTGTGACCTACATCCGAGTGTAACGGATAAGCGAAGAAGAACAAATGTTGGGCGAAGACTTGGTTCTATCCATTGGTTGTCGATTGGATTTTGAGATGTGGGCTTCACTCAGCAACTTAGGCAGATGAATGCGAGCATGCAGGGACAGGGTTTAAGAGGACTAAAATAACATCAATAACAGATGAAAATTTAAAAGCAGATGAATTCATAGATAAATGTATGTGAATTTTCATTTCATGCTCAGTTTTCAGACCAAGCCAAAGACAATACGGGTAAAACATGCCATTAAAAGAGGCAGTGGAGAGGGTGAGAGAGAAAGAAAAAGAAGGAAAACATCCTTTCAGGGATGTAAATATAATACTGCTTTGCTCTTCCTGCAAGTTGGGCTGTACAGTGTCAAAAGCTGGGCAGCATCTGTGCGCCACTCACCTCACACATACACGGCTCAAAGACAGTTAGAGCAAAAGCAGCATCCGTGTGATGAAATATTCAATGCTGCCGCTGTTTGAGTGTGCAGACAGAGCCCAATACTGCGCTAAATTATGCATCCCACACACACACACAATCACCAGCCTAGCACTTAACAAAGACATACTTTAAATATGAGTCTAAATCTGCAAGAAAATCTGCAATGTATATCAGGGTGTGGTTGAACATATGGAACGCGTAGCAGAGTATAAAATAGCATATGGTGCTTACAAAAGGCATTATGGAGCTAGAGCTAGAGCTAGAGCTAGAGCTTTTGTTATCGAATGTGCTCTATATGTTTTACATACTCCCTCTTGTTCGTCTCTAATCAGGTTGTTTTTCTGTTGGTGAGCAGTTATTGTTAATAGTGTTTCACTCCCTCCTGGAATTAAACAAGTCCAAATGCAGCTCTACCCAAGAGCCCTGCTACTAACAGCAAATACTCTCATAGTCCCTCAGCAGGGTGGGTGTGTGTGTGTGTGTGTTTAAGTGTGAACTTGACTTTATGTACTCCGTGTCAGAATGGATGTTTGTCTTGGAGAGCTCAAGTCCAATTCTGTGGGGTTTCGCTTATCAACAGCTGAAAACCTCTGAAAGCTGGAGAAAAGATGGAGAAAAGGAAGAGAATTACCCAAGTATGACGTGCACTAGTGGACATTTAAAACGATTATACAATTAAACACAACAACGCAGTCATGAGAAAACACATTTGTGCTTACATACACTCTAATGTCTGTCTCCACTTTTTGTGTCTCAGAGGAACGGCGGTCGCTCTGCCTCATTGTTTTGGCTGTGTGTGTGTGTGTGTGTATTGTTTTGGGCACAAAGGCTTCTGCACCCCTGGCAGAGACGACTAATGGAACACAATAGGACTACTTTAGCATTTAGCTCAGTGGCCTGTGAAGACCTGATAGTCTTCCTGACAGCCATGCGAGTGTGTATGTGTGTGCACGGAGAAGTTGGAAACACCTGCCACTCTTTTAATAGTGAAAGATGCATCCTGCCTTTCGAATGCCATTTGCTCACTCTGAAACACACATTTACTGTATGACAGCATAGCAAACAGCAAGCTGATATGATGATACATGTACCATACACAGTAAAAATGGTAACATGCAGCTATTAACTCATTCCTAGCTGATCTAACCAATAACAAATACTCATTAGGTGTAACCTAAATATAATCAGGATTATTCAGACATATTAAATAATATTTTGGACTTGAATAAAACTGGTTCATTTAAAGCACTTTTTTAGGTTACATGGCAAAACAAATGTTTCCATTATACAATTATCCCATCAATCAAATATTTTTCCTGTTTATATAGATACTTTTAACACCTGGGAAATTAAATAAAATTTCTGACCAATCAAAAACTTTTTTTTACCACCATGCTTTTTCGATGTACACAAATACGGAAAAAAGATCTGTCTCTACTTTCGTTACATCACAACTTTAAATTAATCAATTTGATACAGTTTGTTTGATACAGAATTATTTCTCAGATATATTAGGATATAATTATCTGAGTCATTTAGTAGGGATGAGATTGGCTAGCTGTCTAACAAAGGCTAGTTACTTAGTGAAGTTAACGTTTTTTTGAAAAGTGTGCAAGGGGAAACCGTTTCAATGCAACCATTATGATTATGGTTTAAGATAAGACACATCTAATATACCAAAGTAGGTTTATTTTTCTGTTAAACATTGTAACATTTATTAGCAAGCAGTTTAACGCTTTACAAAATGGCAATATTATTAATTAAATAAATAATAAACATATATACACTGATCAGGCATAACATTATGACCACTGACAGGTGAAGTGAACAACACTGATTATCTCTTCATCACAGCACCTGTTAGTGGGTGGGATATATTAGGCAGCAAGTGAACATTTTGTCCTCAAAGTTGATGTGTTAGAAGCAGGAAAAATGGGCAAGCGTAAGGATTTGAGCAAGTTTGACAAGGGCCAAATTGTGATGGCTAGACGGTCAGAGCATCTCCAAAACTGCAGCTCATGTGGGGTGTTCCCGGTCTGCAGTGGTCAGTATCTATCAAAAGTGGTCCAAGGTAGGAATAGTTGTGAACCGGTGACAGGGTCATGGGCGGCCAAGGCTCACTGATGAATGTGGGGAGCGAAGGCTGGCCCGTGTGGTCTGATCAAACAGACGAGCTACTGATGCTCAAATTGCTCAAGAAGTTAAAGGGTGAGTATACTCAAAAATGAAAATAATGTTATTTATTACTTACCCTTATGCCGTTCCAGACCCGTAAGACCTCCGTTCATATTTGGAACACAAATGAAGATATTTTGTTGAAATCCGATGGCTCAGAAAGGCCTCCATTGGCAGCAATGACATTTCCTCTCTCAAGACCAATAAAAGGTACTAAAAATGTAATTAAAAAGTCCATCTCACTACACGGGTCTGGAACGGCATGAGGGTGAGTAATAAATGACATTATTTTCATTTTTGGGTGAACTAACCCTTTAATGCTGGTTCTGATAGAAAGGTGTCAGAATACACAGTGCATCGCAGTTTCAATCACAGTCCAACAAAAGGGGGACCAACACAATAAAGTTGTAATGTTATGCCTGATCGGTGTATATATTACATGAAGGTATGTAATTTATATTATAGCATGTTAAACAGTACTGTGCAAAAGTCTTAGGCACGTTGGTATTTTCACTCGAAAAATGTTTTTAAGCCAGTTATTATTTATATCTTTTACTGTATTGTGTCAGTAGGAAATATCAGTTTACATTTCCAAACATTCATTTTGCAATTAATTGTAATAATTTTATAATAATAATTTTTTTTTATGCACAAGAAGTCTGACAGCAGCCGGTATGATCTGATCTTACCATCATTGAGTCTGTCTGTGATTACATGAAGAAACAGAAAAAACTAAGATGGACTAAATCCAGAAGAACTGAGGCAACGTCTCCCAGACACTTGAGGAAACCTTCCTGCAAAACTACAGTACTGGGAAAAGTGTAGGCTAAAGTGAGAATGCTGTCAAAAATAATAACATAAATAGCTTTTATTTATGAATTAACTTCTATTAACTAAATCAAATCGATATTTGGGGTGACCACCCTTTTGTCACCTGCATCTATTCCTACACCTATTCATGTAGTTTTGCAGGAAGGTTTCCTCAAGTGTCTGGGAGACGTTGCCTCAGTTCTTCTGGATTTAGTCTGTCTCAGTTTTTTCTGTTTCTTCATGTAATCACAGACAGACTCGATGATGGTGAGATCAGATCATACCGGCTGCTGTCAGACTTCTTGTGTATAAAAAAAAAAAAAAAATTATTATTACATTATTACAATTAATTGCAAAATGAATGTTTGGAAATGTAAACTGATATTTCCTACTGACACACTACAGTAAAAGATATAAATAACTGGCTTAAAAACATTTTTCGTGTGAAAATACCAACGTGCCTAAGACTTTTGCACAGTACTGTATCATTTAATTATATACATTTTAATCTATGTTTGATGGGGTGTTCCGAATGAACACATTTGTCAAGTGAAGTGAACTTCAACTGATAACCCATGCTCAAAGAACTCTGCATAGTGACCCTGTGAATAGAAGCACAGCTTATGTCTTTGTTAAAAATTGTTAAATAACTTTCAAAAAAGTCTACAAACTTGTGCATTCTGCTCCATTTTGCACTCTGTCCAACTGTTTTTAAAAGCAGATATGCATCTTATATAAATGCCCCCTAAGAAACACATTAGATCTGGGTCAGGTGAAACTGAAACCAGCCTAATTATACAGGGCTTCCTAGTCATTCAGGCAACAGACTAGTCGATTGTGAAAATATGTAGTTTTAGCAGGGCACTAATTGCAGAGCCATTCTCCCTTGAGCGGTCCAGTGTGAAGGGTCTTGCTGAAGGGCACTGCGCTAATAGAGCAGGTTTGCGATCTCTCTAACTTTCCTTCCCTGTGTCACTAATTCCCAGGATTTAACCTGCAATCTTTTGTTAACAGTTCTGATCTTAAACTATTATCCCTCCACTACCCCACAGGGAGGAAACGTGGAAACATGAAAGCCTGTGGGTCAAGTCATTGTAAAACACTGCACTGAACGTGGGTGGATGCTGATTCAAGGTTGTTTTTAGAGCACTTCACATAACCACACAACTACCTTCCCGTTCACTAAGGAAGACATCCATTTGTTGTTCGTTCAATAGTCTTTAGAGCCAACTCGGTTATTATACACACACACCCACACACACACACACACAGACATCTGAAGAGCAATTCAGCTTTATAACAATCCACAGAGCTTTTGTTTAATGTCTTTCAGTGTGTAATGGGTTTAAAATGCGGGCGTCTGTGCGCATGTGTTCAGAAGACAGTGATGAATAAGGCTCCACTTCTCAAATGCCATTCTTACAAAAAATATTGTTTCACATAAACATGTTGACTTTCTGCTCATAGAATTATCACTCATTATAATTTTTTTCCTTTTCTGTCACTCATTCTGTCTATTATTTATATAATTTTTTCCTTAAAGCTCAGCTGGCAGCAAGAGAAAATGAGTGTGTGTGGTTGTTCTTATATGCATGCATATTCACAGTACCATCCGCGACAGGAAGCACAGGGGAAGGGGACGAGAGAGATCATCATTATCATGCTCCACCATTATAAGGTGAATTGCATCGCTGCCGCCCAAATATCCCTTACACCCCGTTTCTGATATTCAAGCCCTCATTCTGACAAAATAACACTGAATATGTCCTATTCCCATCCGTCTAGTCTCTCACCGTTTGTCATATTTTTCGTTCTGTTTCTAACTCTCTCTCTATTTCCCTCTGTAATTGGATGTATTATGGGACTGGAGGCAATGAGCATCATGGACATGGCTCAATGCGCATAGAAAAAGAAAGAGAGAGAGAGAGAGAGAGAATGCTACAGCAGCTTCGGGCAATAAGAGATTGCGGAAGAGAAAGACTGTGCTTTGTCCGAGAAGAGAGGAGAGGAGAGAAAAGGAGAGGAGGAACGACAGCCGTGAGAGTGAGACATAATATAGAGATGAAAACAAGCACTACAGGATAATAAGGGGAGAAAAGGATTGCGTCTCTTTTTGGATCCAAAATGGACACTGTTGGAAAAAAGCACTTGATCTGGGAATCTGCAATTTGGAAACTGTTCTTCAGGAGCTTTGCAATAATCCCAACAGAATGAACTCTACATATCAACCTGAGTTACTTGCCACGGAGAGACTAAACCTGAGCCAGACTTAAATAAATCAGGCTGAACTGTGTCAGCCACAGGATATAAGTTAATGTTACTTGTCGTGTGTCCGTGTGTGTTCATGATATACGCTACAGTGGTGCATCCAGTTCCCTCATGCGTAAAATTAAAGAGTCATATCCTGGAAACAGCATAAACGTGACACACATTCATACACACACACACACCTGCACACATCCCTGACACGGCAGAACTAATGGGGGTGTTGGTCCATTGATAACAAGTCAGCTGTGGGTAACCGCGACGATAAGGCCAAGACACCTCGATTTCACTGCTTCATTATGTTACACATAATAGCTGACCTTCAATGCACTGCACATAGACCAAGGCTGCATCTGAAATTGTATAATTCCCTACTATATAGTAGGCGAAAAACAGTATGTGACAAAAAAAAGTGTGTCCAAATTTACAGTACTCATAAAAGAGTAGGCAAAAAGTACTCTGATGACCTACTAATTCTGGCGAGATTTTTAAGTGTGCATACTATGAAAGAGGATTTGGTGTGGTAGTGAAGCGACAAAAATAACGCTGGTAGGTCACATTATATTGATAACATGGCGAATGTAGTACGTCCGGATTACAATCATACACAAACTCATACTATATAAAACATACTTTATAACCGGTCGTGAAGTATGCGATTTCGGAATTCAGATGCCGCCAATGTGTGCCACTCACATCCTGAAAAGTGAAGCCAAAGCATTTTGATCGCCCCCTGGTGGCTGGCTGCAGTATAGGTCATAAACCCTGCCCTCTCCATGTAATCGAATGGGAAGCGAGCCAAACTAAAAAATCCAATTACACTTCAAATAACTTTTTTCCAAAGATGGTTTCTAACATTTTAGTTCTCATCACGCAGACATATGTTCAAGTGTTCATTTTCCCTATAAGTTTGGCTTTAGTTAAGTTTTTGATGCTATAAAATTCATGTCATGTCATAAATTACTGTAAATAAGAGATGACAACACACGAGGCTGTACTTGGAGCTGTTCATATCCTCGTATTTGGACTTGTACGTTTCTCTTGCACTATAAATCGTAGCTCTAAGAAACGTACAAATCTAAAGATGTAATTACGAGTGCTACAATCATGTGAATGCTTTTTACAAGTCAGAATAGTTACGGTAATTACGACCTTTTGTCCTAAATAGTAATTTATTCAAAAATACATTACAATGCAGTTCTTACATACAGTGTTTTCTATTTCTGGATTAAAATTTTATTTAATTTCTGGTTTTTGATATTTTTGGGGGCATATAAAGACAATAAAAAAATAATAATAATTCATTTCTTACAAAGAAAACATTATTATGTAGTTTGGCATGAATTTTTGTTATTATTTCTTATATATAAAGAATAAATATTTTAACAAAACTTTGGTCCGAAAATCAAAGTCATGTGGTGTTATCTATGCAGAAAAAAAATACAACAAACAGGAAATGATATCATAGAGAGCACATGTGCAGACCCTCCTGATAAGGTCAATAAGTCTCTTAGAATATCAGATCATTTAACCTTTTTATGACAGGAAAGGTTAGTTCAGATTGAAAAAAAATTGTGTCAAAAAATGTTTATTTTTACTATCATGCTCTTTACCTTGAAAAATATGTATTTAAAAAGCTTTTTCGACAATAATTATTAAAAGGTCTGCTCTGTATTCAAGGTTAATGGAAAATATGTTACTACTTTTTACTTGATTGTTACATCACATGGTATTTTTATACTGATAAAACATACATTTTTGCAACTTTGAACTTATGTAAACAAAGAACGCTTCAGGATGCCAAATTGCTTATGCGGGTTAACAGGTTAAAAATGGTATAAAACCATATGAAATTAACATTATTACAATAGTACATTTCCATGTGTGTTTTAGCTAGATTGAAAAAAAATTCTTCATCATAGACACTTTTATACAAATCAAACTTGACCTTTTTAACAGGAAGTCACAGAAATAGTTTTGATGGCAGACCCTCACTGGTGTATTTGACAAAAACAATTCTCTTTGCTGAAATCTCAGTTCCCACAAGTAATATAACACCGTACTATAGACGTGAGCGATGACGATGAACTGTTAATGGAGGCCAAAAACAACATATCATAGGAGTGAACAGGGGCACACACAATGGAAGAGCATATTTCTCATTCATTGGTTTAATGGCTAATTAGGCAAAAAGCTGGATGAGGATGAATCTCTTAGCCCAATAGATTCCTCTTTTCCATTTCTCTGTGGCTCAATAAAACAATGTAATGGACGCTCTCTCACTCTCTTGTTTTTTTTCCCCCTGTATGTAGAAAACTATGCAGGAGGCTTTATCCATGTGGGGAATATTCCAGAAGAGCAGCAGTTATTTAAGATTCAGACACAAGGATAACAGATGGCTACCAGAAAGAGAAAAAAAACATAGAAAGCATGAGAGAGAGAGAGAGAGAGAGAGAGAGAAGGAAGGAAGGAATATGACAGACAGAGTTGGTACCTCCCAGTAAGCTACTCTCTAAGGACAGCCAAATCCACTGCTTAGTGACGTTTAAATTAACAACAGCACTTTATATACCACCCACTGTCACTCACCTCACATCAATGCACAAGTTCACATACGCTCTTTTTAAACGTGTCTGTGATTCTAATCACATTTGTTGAAATAGATATTTTGTACATTTGACCGCATTTGACATTTTGAAGATGGTTTGAACTTTGACCGCTTGAAAATTGAAAAATTCACTCTATCTATTTTGGTAAATGCATGTAATAGATTTTATTCTGAATGATTAATCCATGTATATGTTTTGTTTGACCTTGTCATTTTAATCACAATGTCATAAGTACTTCACCACACAATAAGTCACTAGTTCAGTTACTTTAAGATCATTTAAGACTTTAAAGGGGTCATGAACTGGCTATACTGTTGTCTGAGGTCAACTTATGTCATTCGTGGGGTTTTTACATTCAAAAACATCATAATAAATAAGTAATAGTCTATTTTCTACCCTGGTTTTGAGCCTCTCTCATGGAACACTCAGTTCCCTTTCAGTCGGTCACTTCGACGTACGTCGGAATTGAACGACGAATTGGGGATCATTTTCAGAGACCAATCTACTTCGAGTGTATAAAAACGAGCCAATAATGTTGGCATGCGGTCCACGCACCGCCCCGCAACGCGGGTATAAATACGGAAGTGGAATACCGCATCCTCGCTTTCAACTTCGGAGACGAACAGTTTGTTATCGAGCTGTTTTCTGCAACGAGTGTTCTCTTAAGAACGAGTCTACGGAATCGCTTACCAGTGCGGGTGTGACGGCGCGAATCAGCGAGTGGCCGCTGCAACACTTCTTCCTTTTGTTGTTTTTGTTGGTATCGCTGGGCGTTTCCCTCTTTGAGTGCTCACACGGGCTTGCACTTCCGCACCGTTGTGAGCCGCGGCCATCTCCCTGAGTGCTTCAGCACTACTAAAAGAGCGTTTCCATTCCTAAAAGAGCAGCACGGTTTGACCCTGCGTCTTTTTCAAGATGTCATTCAAACCGTGTGTTTCTGGATGCCGTCGTTTTCTGTCCCCAGTTGACGGTCATGATCGCTGCCTCACGTGTTTGGGCATTCAGCACGCTGAAGCGGCGTTCATGGATGACTCATGTTCCCATTGTGGGAACATGACCATCGCAGTATTACGGTCTAGGCTCGAGTACCTCAGAAGGGGTGGAGTCCCATTGCGCATCCCACGATCTAGTGGCCCTCCAGCTGCGAAGCAGAGGGCTGCTACTTTGGCTGATGCCTTTGGTGGAGACCTGAGGGTGACAGTGAGGGCTTTCCCGACAGGTCAACAAGCCCCTTGGGCCCCTCCCCCCTCCGCTGCGCCGGTAGAGCTTTCGGAAGAGTGGCCTGGCCCCAGCCATGGGGGGGGGCCGTTTCATTTGGAGCTCCAGCTGAGGATATGATTTCGATGGCTGCATCGGAGGATGAGCCAATGGGTTCCGGAGATGAGGATCCGGCTGCGTTGCCCCCTTCGGGTGTGGTAGCGTTGCCCGAATCTGATCCAGAACTTACGGCTATGCTTTCCCGGGCCGCCGCAAGTGTCGGGCTCGAGTGGAACCCTCCACCGTGTCCCGAACCTTCGCGGTTGGACGATTGGATGCCTCTTCCACCGGCTGGGGGGGCCACGTACAACGGGCATGCATCTCGGGTCTGTGGACGGGGCCCCAGCTGCATTGGCATATCAATTGCCTCGAGTTGCTAGCAGTATGTCTTGCTCTAAGCCGCCTCAAAAAGCCGCTTCAGGGCAAGCACGTCCTGGTCCGTACGGACAGCACTGCGGCCGTTGCGTACATCAACCGCCAGGGTGGTCTACGCTCCCGTCGCATGATGCAACTCGCCCGCCATCTCCTTCTGTGGAGTCAGAAGCATCTGAGGTCGCTTCGGGCCATTCACATCCCTGGTGCGCTGAACCAGACAGCTGACAAGCTCTCTCGTCAGCCGACACTTCCGGGAGAGTGGCGACTCCACCCCCGGACCGTCCAGCTGATATGGGACCTTTTCGGAGCCGCACAGGTAGACCTGTTTGCCTCTCCAGACTCGACCCATTGCCAGTTGTATTATTCCCTGACCGAGGGCACCCTCGGCACGGATGCACTGGCGCACAGCTGGCCCCGGGACCTACGCAAGTATGCGTTTCCCCCAGTGAGCCTTCTAGCACAAACTCTGTGCAAGGTCAGGGAGGACGAGGAGCAGGTCTTGCTAGTTGCGCCCTACTGGCCCAACCGGACCTGGTTCTCCGAACTAACTCTCCTCTCAACAGCCCCTCCCTGGCCGATTCCCCTGAGGAAGGACCTTCTTTCTCAGGGACGGGGCACACTATGGCACCCACGTCCAGACCTCTGGAAACTCCATGTCTGGTCCCTGGACGGGACGCGGAGGTTCTAGGTGGCCTGCCACAAGCTGTGGCAGACACCATCGCTTCAGCTAGAGCCCCCTCTACGAGGCGCCTCTATACTCTGAAGTGGAACCTGTTTGTTGATTGGTGTTCTCTCCCTTCCGGGACCAGGTGGTGAACCTGCAAGCGCTGCCTTCGGAGGAGGCAGACCCAGCCCTAGCTTTGTTGTGTCCCGTCCGCGCTCTTCGCGCTTACGTTGACCGGACTCAAAGCTTTAGGACCTCAGAGCAGCTCTTTGTCTGTTATGGAGGCCAGCAGAAGGGAAAGGCTGTCTCCAAACAGAGGTTAGCCCACTGGATAGTGGATGCTATCCTCTTCGGGGTGCGAGCTCACTCCACTAGGAGTGTAGCCTCCTCCTGGGCGCTGACTCAAGGCGCCTCGCTGACAGATATATGTAGAGCTGCGGGCTGGGCGACACCTAACACGTTCGCTAGATTTTATAGCCTAGATTTTATAGGTTTCTTCCTGTGTACTCGCCTCCAGTGGCCGGTAACGCGAAGTACCCGTTCTTGTGTCAGCTTGCATACGCCACTCCCGCCTCCGGGCCGGATATGTGCGTCTATTGTCTCCAGTTGTGTTCCCTGGAAACGGCTAACCCTGTCGAGCTCCTCCGTCACCCCTCGGTGTCAGACGTTGCGGCCGTCTGACGCCAGGCCTGCACCCATATGCTTGTAGAACGTGTGTAGGCTGGGTCCATATGTTGTGGTTCCCTTACGGTAACCCCATATGTGTATTTCCACGGTACCAGCTACCCTACTCGACTAGCCCCGTGTCTTTCCCTTGACAGAGCTTGCTCTGTCGTCTCTGGTGGTGTTCTTTCCCCCTTGGAATCAGGTTGGATCCACCCCAGAGACTGCCATAGGTAGCACTACCCTGCTAGGTTAGTCCTTATGAGTATTTCCACCTCTCCTTCCTCTGAAGGACGTGGCTCCGCAGCGTACCATCTCCCCGAGACGGGCACGCTTTCCCAGTGTTATCCAATAGTCACGCTGAGTGGGTCTCACAGAAACAGCTGTGACGGACCTTCCCTGCTTGGTGCCCTGACTTCTGCTCCAACTTAGGAGCAACCAGTGAGCACAAGCAGGACGCTGGAAGGGCCAGCCTTCCTGGCGTTTTGGTAGGGATCCCCAATTCGTCGGTCAATTCCGACGTACGTCGAAGTGACCGACTGAAAGGGAACGTCTCGGTTACGTATGTAACCCTCGTTCCCTGAAGGAGGGAACAGAGACGTACGTCCCGTCGCCAGGAGCTGTGCTTCCACTGAAGGGCCAACCCATTTCTTCGGCTCCTCAGTTGGAAAAGCGAGGATGCGGTATTCCACTTCCGTATTTATACCGGCGTTGCGGGGCGGTGCGTGGACCGCATGCCAACATTATTGGCTCGTTTTTATACACTCGAAGTAGATTGGTCTCTGAAAATGATCCCCAATTCGTCGGTCAATTCCGACGTACGTCTCCGTTCCCTCCTTCAGGGAACGAGGGTTACATACGTAACCGAGACGTTTTTATGGGTGTGCTGCACTGGAGACTTGGAGGTAAACACCCACTGCTATGATTGGATAAGCTTTGCATATTATAATAAGCTTCGGCTCCCCCGTGAGTACAAGTGAGGAACTGTTTTGAAAGCGTGTGGGAAAACGGCAACCGGAATGATTCGCCCACAGGGCTCGCAAAATGTCTTTATCAAACAAACACAATGATTTATCTTTTATCCACCCGCAATTAATTGGAATGTTATTTTTTATTACTTCGCCCGCCCGATCGGTGGATATAACTGCAAACCGTGCATCACTAACACACACACACACACACACACACATGCCTCACTGCAGAGTCAGACAAATCAGCATGTTCAAAACTTCCGGTGTCAATAAAAGCTTTTCTTTGACTAATAAGGAAGTTTTCAGCTCCGAAACGTACAGGATATTCTTATATCACGATGAACTTTTATATATCAAAGGCTGAATGAAAAGTTGATTTCTCAATTCATGACCCCTTTAAGATTATTCCAAAAACTTCTAAAAACAAGTTTATAAATATGAGCATGATGTTTAGGAATAGGATCCAAAAAACTCACTTTGAAGTCGTTCCAAATTCATACAACTTTTTTTCCATAGAACACAAAAGAAGAAATACAATTTTTCCAATGCTATTTCATGCATTCTGATTTATTTACACTGTTAAACATGGCCAAAATTAAAAAATTGACTTTGACATATTACCGAGTATTTCTGTGCCAAATACACTCCTTCAGGATTTGAGTATGGCCCTGTATTACATCATAAAGGACGGAATTCCTTGTATCGGCATTTCTCCCGGATGAGCTCGCGCAAACACATTAACCAGAGCAAGAGCACGTCCATCAACAAGCTTTGTTCAGGTTACGTGAGCCGTCGGCAGTGCTGTCATTTTGTTTTTAGACCATGAAATCAACAATGTCACTAAAGAAGTGTGTTTTTGGTTGTGAGGGAAAAATAACCTTGTTCAGCTTACCAAATAAACCAGCATTAAGGAAACAGTGGATGCAGTTTGTTTTTCTGGAGCAGCAACAGAGTTCTGCAAGTGTGTTTGTTTGTAGAGTGAAACTGCATCAAATGTCTGTTTTGTTGGCAATCGGCACATAAGTGCATATAATGTAAACAACACGAACGTACAGTGAATCTAAAGTTATCCAGGGATAATGCCATGATGTATTGTGTGTGTCATAGGTGTGTGTGTGCTCATGACTCTTTAGCTCCGCCCACTGCATGCCTCCACAAGCTCAGGTGTTTCCAGAAAGAATCGGTACAGCGTATCTGTCTTTTATAAATATGATAAAACTAAAGACTCTTCGGAGATATGAAGGACACAATACTACTCTATAGGTACTCAACATTAACTGCGTTATGTGTGTTATGTACCCTTTTGTTTACACTGTTTTTACAATAAAAAGTGAATGAAGACAGGAGCTGAGCTCTAAAGAACGATAAGGGCCTCATTACAGTGCAGCACATCTCATTTGCATAGTCAAACCTGGTACATTGTGGCATTTAACATCATTAACGTCAAACCCGATGCAATGAGTTTTGATATGCTGTATTTGAATATATATATATGTGTTTATTTTTATTGTTTGTCACAATATCTCCTTCAGTTTTCAAAGAAAGCTAAAAAGCAGCAAAAAAAACAAACAAAAAAAGCTGTTTGGCATAAATTTAAGTATGTACTTGTGTACATACACTATACTTATGTACTTTATGTACATGAATTGCATATACATTTTTTTATCTATTTGGATAACACAGTTTTACATAAACTATTAAACTTAATGTGATGCATGTTTATCAGTCATACATTAATAAAACAGGTACGAAAGATAAGATTTCTGCACTCAACAAATCATGGCATAGATTATTCATAGCTTATTAACTATTAGCATCTATTTAAATAATCATATTCTGCCAGATGCGTTTATTCAAATGCTTAAAATCAGCATAACTCTGTTCATTGTGAAAACAATTCAATTTATTCAGTTACAAAGTATAAACATGGCTAAACATTAAATATGGCTAGCTGGAGAACAAGCAATATCCAATTGATTGACCTGGTTGTTTTGAATTTAGAACATGTTTAGTTTATTAGTATTACAAAAATGTTATGTGCAGTTCAACATAAATCCTAAATTTAGGCCTAAATATAGTTTAGAAAGAAAGAAAGAAAGAAAGAAAGAAGGAAAGAAAGAAAGAAAGAAAGAAAAAGAAAAATGCGGGATTGGAATGACATGAGGGTAATAAATAATGACGGGGGTGGTGTGCACTAAATTGTCACCACATAATAAGGTAAATCCCCACAGGGGGCAGATGCCTGGTGTAAATTGTTTGGCGGTGAATGAACAATAAATGTTTAGAAGAAAAAATACCCCACACCAATCAGGACCGTTTGGGACAAAAAGCACCCATTGCTAAGCTAAACACTTTGAGCTAATTTTTCACTCTTGAAATAGCTCACATTGTCCAAAAGCTGAAATAGGAAACAACTGGAGGTTGAAGTTTCCTGTGCCATTCATTAATGATAAAGAAAAAAATCCTGCCATTGACTTCAACAATGAATGGTGCCAACACAGCCGGGAGCAATCGATCCAAGGAGCAATCAAACTTCAGAGTGATCAATCAATCACAGAGCTGCTTTATCTCAGATGCTGCTTTACTCTCCCTGAACCTGTCACTACAGCAGACCTGAGGGCAGTCTGAGAGACCGCTAGACATAAGAATTCAACATTAATGTCATGCTGATCTACACTTGGAAGGAGGCTTGCATGTAAAACAGTTGTAGAAATGCTTGGTACTTTTTGATTTATAACACCATTAACTTATCTTTTGCTGTCAAGGTTGTAGGTTCGATGGATGCACAAGCTGATAAAACACGTTTAACTGGGCGAAAATACTGAAATATAATTGCATTTAAATCTATATCTCTACTTACATTGCCTGTAAAATGACATAACTATGGTCTTTTAAGCTGTGGGCAAGGACATAATGCATGAGTCATTTCTCACAACGGTTTCACTGTGCAAAACGACAACGCATTAAAGGAAGCATGATGATAATAGACAAATTTTACAAGCAAATTTTCCATTCATGCAAATCTATGCCACAACAATCTAACTTTCCACAGGTGTGCCTCTCTGCTACATCTCTATAGCCTATTCGGTCTTTACCGACAGTTTATGTAATTTTATCAGATGTTATTCAGTCTAATAAATTGCTTATATTAGTTGGAATGAGTGTTTGTTTAAGTCACAATAAGAGCAAACTGGTCAGTATTTGTTTAATATACAGACAAATGGTCAATGATTCATGCAATGCAGACAAAACATGGAGTTTTAATATTTATTTTATTTCTAATATGGTGCTGAAGATGTTTTGCATAACAGGATTTTAACAATGCCATGGATTGACAGGGCATTGTTTGTCTTGTCATGCTGCTATGGTTCATGGGATTGTGGGACTCTATTAAAACACTGCTAGACACATCATGGTGAGAAAGCTGTGTTTGATGACATCATCATCACTATTTTTGTTCTGACTTTAGCTTGAAGCACTTGACATCACACACTGTGACACATTGCATGCTCTAAACATGTAAGCGTGGGCATACATGAAAGACCTCACACATTACACACACACATAAGGATGTGTAAAACAGCATATTTTCAAAACCGACTAGTTGGTGACCGACAAGGCGGTTTTTAAAAAGCGCTGTATAATTAGGGTCTACTACCAGACTCCGAAAAAAAAACGTCTTAGGCGTTCACACAGGATGTCTCGAAAAGTATTTTAAGTAGTAAATAGTGTTTTTAACGAGACATAGCATCTTGAAAACAGACAGCGTGAGCAGGATAGTCGAATTACAGAACAAATTATTTTTTCTTTTTATTTAATCATAAACATATTGTACAGCGGTACCAGTGTCCGGCCTGCAAACAAATGACTCTAATGAGTTGGATCTTTTTAGTAATTCAAACATTAAGAAATCAGTGCAGTTATTGACTGGTTGTTCATATGACAATGTAGAGTTAAAGATGCATATTAAGAGTTTTGTCAGTAGTATTTTATAAAAAAATAATTTGAACGTTACCGCATTTTTTTTTTTGTTGGTTTAGTATTGTAGTAAAATATGTAGTGTTATGACAATTATTAGACTGCATTATGCTGCCTTGAAAAAAAGACTATGAAAAGTAAAAGTCTGTATACTATACATTAGAATTTGGCAGTGAATTTTAAATATATTCCTTTATTCCATGAAAAAAAAAAAAGAATATTTGAAAAGAAATAAAACCATTCGATTTCCGACAACCTACTAGCCGATTAGTGAGGTTGGTTATTTTTTCATTCCCTTGAAAAATCCTTGAAACCATTTAAAATACTAACATTTAAATACTTAAGAAAAAACAAATGAAAACAAAAAATGTGTAGATGAATTAGTCAGCATCACTAGTCTTTCTTAACATATATAGTTTTCCTCTTTTTCTAGCACACTTGTAACAGTACAACGTAATAATATTCTCAACACTTAAAGGAACACTTTTTTCCAACTCCCCTAGAGTTAAACAGTTGAGTTTACCATTTTCTAATCCTTTCAGCCGATCTCCGGGTCTGGCGGTAGCACTTTTAGCATAGCTTAGCATAATTCATTGATTCTGATTAGACCGTTAGCATCTTGCTCAAAAATGACCAAAGAGTTTCGATATTTTTCCTATTTAAAACTTCTGTAGTTACATCGTGTACTAAGACTGACGGAAAATGAAAAGTTGTGATTTTCTAGGCCGATATGGCTAGGAACTATACTCTCATTCCTGCGTAATAATCAAGGAACTTTGCTGCCGTACCATGGGTGTAGCAGGCGCAATGATATTACGCAGCGCCTTTTTGAGCTAGATGCTAACGGCCTAATCAGATTTAATGAATTATGCTAAGTTATGCTAAAAGTGCTACCGCCAGATCTGAGATTGCCTGAATGGATTCGAAAACGGTAAAACTCCACTGTTTAACTCTAGGGGAGTTGGAAAATAAGCCTATTTTCAAAAAAAAAAGTGGAGTGTTCCTTTAAGCCCAGTAAAAACCTTTTAACCTCGCAAATGGATGAAAATAAAAGCATAAACACACTTACACACATGGGATCATTGCTCTCAATTTCCTGTTGGGACTGAAAAATCCTTCAGAAGATCATTCTAAATCCCACTGTCATTGTTTGGTGACCTCCTTATTCAATCACCTAACATGCCTGATGGCCTGTACACACTCAGCAGCTCTCGGTTCCTGCCCTGAGTGTGTATAAAAATGGATGAATTTGTAAATGAAAGAGAGAGAGAGAGAGAAAGAGATCGAGATGAGAAAGCTGTATTATCCATGCGAATCACTATTTTAATTTGAAGGACATTGAAAGAATGAGAAGAGGAGCAATCCCTAGAACACGACTACTCCATTTGCCTGGAACACATGCACTCAGTGTGCTTTGAGCAGCTGCTACACATCCGATCATGCATTGTTCTATAGCATTATAATGAACTGCATTTAATTCGTTTATATTCAAATGGTACATGGACTCTCATTCAGGGATCTATGACATCAGGATGCAGCCACAAAACACTGCTTGTGTATTAAGCAATCAAACCCATAACACAAAGCGAGAGGCATCCTGCATGCTGTGCTTGTCGCCCTTTGATGATGAAAGCATCTGTCGGAGCATGTGTCCCACCGGCCTCTGTTTGATAATGAGTGAGTGTTGCAAATTACACTTTGACCCATGCTGTGACATTCAAAACATATACCAACAAACACAAACCCAGCTAACCATTTTAACCATTTTCATAATGTGTCCATTATCTTATGAAAACTTTATTTCAGTTACGTCCAGTTTTATTAGATGTTTTAAAAAAGATAGTTCACCCAATAAAGAAAATTCTGTCATTATTTACTCACTCTTATGTTTTCCAAGTTCCAACCCTGTTTGACTTTCTTATACACATTATTTAAGCTAATAGTCTGACTCTGTTTAGCCGACCATGGGTGGACGGGTGGTATTGCTGAAATCTATTTGAAAACAACAATCATTACTTTTTTGCAATTCCATTTGGTTATGTTAGTGGTGCAGAAATGACACACTTCAGCTATGTGGAAATACAAAACACCCCCATCAAGGCAAACAGAGCAAACCACCCAGCTCCACCCTGCGTGTGAAAACTCTACGAAATTCAGCACACCACCCACTGACAAAACGAGAACAGAGAGAGCATCTTGATGGAAAACAGAAACTCACATAAATCTAAAATTGTCCCATTTATACAAAGAAACCCGCTATCACCAACACATGGCTGTTCAAACTAAGTTTCACAAATTAACATCTGATCTTTCACTGGCATCAGCAAAAGTTTATATTAAGTTAACCTGTTATCTTGCATTTAAAGTCATACACTAGTATCAAATAATCAACTATTCAAATAAGTCAACGTTTTCCTGCTGGTTGAAAAGCTAGTACGTCAATTGCAAGTGTCTTCACATAATTCAACAAAATGCAGCAAAATCAAACCTAACGGGACAGTTCACCTAAAACATTCTAATTCTTTCATCGTTTATGCGCTCTCGTGTTGTTCCAAAACTGTTTAACTTTCTCTCTTTTGTGGAACACAAAAGGAGCTGTTGTGCACAATGTAAGGGACTGACAGCCTCAGTCACCGCTCGCTATTATTGTATCTCTTTTCCATAAAATGAAAGTGAACCAAGGCTGTCATCCTGCCTAACATCTCCTTTGGTGTTTCATCGAAGAAAGAAAGTCATACGGGTTTGAAACGACATGAGAGTAAGTAAATGATGACAGAATTTTCTTTCTTTTCTTTTTTTTTTGACTGAGCTTTGCCTTTAATGTGTCTCTTTTTGCTAAATGTAGATTTGGAACGGAAAAGCGAACAAGTACACCTGATGTTTTTTTTTTACTTTGTCTGCTCATAAGTTAACTAATCCTCTGATGGAACATTAGAAGACCTAATTAATAATTCTGAGTTTAAGTTCAGAGTTTGACTGGGGGCCAAGCCTGGAATCCGTCTAATTTTATATCATAGAACAATTATACTACACTAAACGGGTTATGCTAAAATCCTCCTGACTAAACAGGTCCGATATGTTAGTTGTGACTTCAAAAGCCTTTGATTTTGATCTGACCTGGGTGAACTTGCCTGTACCGTAATCTGTTCATTCTTCCTGTCTCTGTCTTTTCCATTTAAATCCAGATATGAATGATGAATGTGCTGCAATCAGGAGAACACATGGACTGATCTTAAATCCTAAAATAGGTCACCCACATGTGGTAAACTATCACTTAACATCCATAAGTCAGTTGACTCCAGTTATTATTTAAATGATCTATATTAGAAAACAATCCTGTATGATTGGCCATACCGTATACATGATAATCCAGCATGTACTGCAATTTTCATGACATCAGGGTGACATGAATAGCAGATGTCTTTATTAGTCAATGAATCAAGGTCATATGATCTCTGTGCTGATCTGACGGTGTTTAGTTGCATGAATCGCTGTTGATGTTTTCAAGGCTGTTTATTTTGAAGATGCTCTCCTCTTAACCTTCTATCTAGATTTCCTCGTACAAACGCATCTCCTGTTATACACACACATGCATTTATACACAGAGAAAGACAGTCCGCTGGCACTAAGTCGAACGAGGCGTTGACAATCATCTTCTAGAAAGGCTGAATGGATGCTGTGATAATATGCTGTCCATATAATTTCACGCTGCCTCCATCCTGCCTGTTGTAAACAAATTAAAGCTATCGTTTCGTAACGTCAAGAGCTAAAGGCAGCGACTTGTACACTCAAACACACGCGCGCGCGCACCGACGCCCATTAAAACACCACGCACGACACACGGCAAAAAGCATCCTGTGTCCAAAGCCCCTCACACACACACGACATAATTCAGCTGTGGGCATGGGGAGTTTGCTGAGTGAAAACTATAGCAGCTCACTGCTACTGCCATTCAAACGTCCATCGGTTATTGATTTATTGGCCCTTAAGAAATAACGTCACCACGTTTAAAAGCATTGACTTACCGCATCTTATAAAGCACTGGAATAATAGTCAGCTCCGGATGTGCTCAACAGCATCGGGCTGTATTGATCTCAGAATGCTCCTTAATTCCCGTGACAGTGTGTCCGTGTGTGAATAAAACACGCAGATGATGTTTTGAGCGTCCGTTCCCAGATGCGCCTTTATGAGGCTCGAAGCCTCCCGAAGACCCACGGTGAGGATCAGTATGTATCCTTCGTTCCCCAAACCCAATGGATCTATGGTGGACACTGGTGATCAGAGCCCTGTGTTGTATCCCGATCAGTGTTTTTTTTTTTTCTGGAATAAGACGAAAATGCACAGAGTGGTTCCAGCGATAGAACAATCCGCGAGATCAGCGCCAGTCCATCGCTAGATCGTCCATACGACCCGACAGCTAGGGAACGAGCGCCGAGAGAAAATGACAAGCCAATTTGGAAGCAAAGTGATGCTTGATTCAAGGATGGAGGGTGGGAGGGAAAAGGAAAGAAAGGGAGGATAAGAGAGGGGCGGTGAATCTGGAGCTGGGATGACGGGAGGACTTGAGCACGCTCTGGTGGCCGAGAGCGCGCGCGGCAGTGAAGGGTCGACCTTCCTATCATCTGCGGGGTCATGCCATTCAGCGATATAGGTGCAGTGCCATTTTGAAATGTGTTTTTAAAGTCAATTCTTTGAGCTTTTAAAAAGCTTAAAAGTATGCATTTGCGTAATAAAGTACAATTTGCCACCAACGCTAAATTGTAAAATGTTGGGAGTGATACAGCAAAGTCTAAAAAAAGTAACACTGTTGACATTTAGCCAACTATCTACGTACACATATTGTACGTGTTTTTAGAAAGAAAATGTAATGACGATAGTTGTACAAATATCATGTTTTTAATAATCAGCCTAATGTAAAAAATCTTAACATGAGATTTAAGCATTTTAAGATCATGTCATACTGACAAATATAATAAGAATATAAATATAATAATACTATACAATGATTTGTTCTTGAAGAGTTCACATCCTGAAAGGAGGATTATTATTTATGGAATTTGTATTGATCCCTTTATGATATTTTTATTTATGGAATTTTCTTTACATCATTTTATCAAGCTGTGATGGTAACACAGCATTGATGTATAACTAGTGACACAACGTCTTTTAAATAAAAGGATCTTATAAAGTACTAAATATGGCTTGTATTTCTATACATCTATTTTGGAAACACAATGTATCTACATGGATAATTAAAAGAATTCAAAAAAGATAATTCAAAAAAATTATAATATAGCCTACCAATATATAGCCTACACTGACGCAAGGTCGCACACCTGTCTATATTAGTATAGGCTGTGGACAGATGTGAGCCTTTCCAAATCATGTTGAATTAGAGTAGAAACATCTAAAAATGATCTGGAGGAATTGGATGCACCCAGATACATTTTAATTGTCATATGAATATATCCTTATGTTAATTTCTGTTTTGTCTTCTTAATGGGCTAAGTTTTGTCTGTGTCATTATGGCGTAGGCTATGGAGTGTGGACTGATGTGAATAATTGTAAAACAAATTATGGCTGCAACATAAAATGTGAAACAAATTATATTTTATTAACAAAGTCCTGGAGGAGCACGTTCAGATAATTAACGCGAGTGGAGAGCACTCGATAAGAGGTGTATATACAGCAGTTTTACCTCTGTTCGTTGACAGTTTATCAGCATCCCTCCACCACCCCTTCTCCACACTTCTAGTTCTAACCACTTCTATACGGGGGGAGTCCTCTGGGTTCGGGCCAAATTCCGAGCTCGGAGTCCTCCCCCCGGACAGCACGCCAAATACGCATTAAAACTTTACTCCCTCTAATTATATGTAAGTGTGAATTCGTGAATTAAGGGGATATTAATACTTTCTGAATGTTATTAAAGTCATAGTGGATATATGCCTTTATGAGGGACGCCAAGGAACCTTTTTCGTGGAATTGCCCCGCAGTGCAGTTAGGCCTATTCACTATTCATAATTACAATTAAATCAATTTATTTATTGATGTAAACGTATTAATATATTGCCATTGGCTTCAATCGGTTTTTGTTAGGCTTGATGCAAAATAAAACATTGGTAAATTTTAATTCGTGGACATAGGCTACACTTATTAATGTATCTCATGAGCAGCAGTAATATGAGCTGATGCCTGTGTTATTTCATTAAATATGGGGGGGGGGTTATATTAAACTCACTTTGATGCTCACGGGAGCATCAAAGGCGCATCGCGGACATGCGCGCTGACAGCCAGTTATCACTCACGCAAACCCTAGGCTGTCTTAATCATGTTGGATGCCTCTAATGCGACTTTCGGCAGTCGAAAATGTTTAAAAGAGACCCCGGGCTTTTGATCATCCGATGAGACGTCCGCAAAAACCAGTTTTGAGCTGCGGGGGAAACCTGTTGATCTGAAGGTAAATGTGGGGTGAGAAATCAGCGTTTGTTGATCTTTACGGCGCAGAGTGAGAACGGAACGAATGAAGACTGATAGACAGCTAACGATAAAACATCCAAGAAACGGCATCGCACCTGTCAGTTACACCTGAGCCATAACAGGCTGATTTGACCTATTTTTAGCTATCGTAGCCTACTTGTTGCCCTTAAAACAGAGCCCGCATGTAGCCTACGGTATGCTCTTATAACGGACTTATTTTAAAATTATGCATTTATAAGCTATTTGCACAATTATATGATGGATAACAAGTAGCCTAGCTATCACCTTATTTTGTAGTTTACTACATCCTTTTTTGTTTGCCATGAGGTTTAAATAGAAGCCTTCGATCGTTTTAAGCAAAACGCTAACGATTTTTGTGATGTGTGAGGTGTAAATCTATAATAACTTACTTGATAAATAATGACAGTTCAGTGCTAACGTTACTTGTGCTTTTATATGAACCATCCGATTCAGACAACAATCGAGCATCTGTTGCTATGGTTACCTCCCAAGCGATTCCTGTTCGTTTAACGTTCGTGGTTACTAAAAAGCAAACCCTTTTCGTTGTTCTTTAACCTAATTTGTGCTCCACTCCATAAACCCCATAATAATTTGCACCTTGAAACTGTATTGAAAATAATAAACCTTGTTGTGTAGCCTACGTTACACACTTGCCAATTTATTTTGCTATTAAACGGAAAAAAACAAATAAAATGCAGGATTGCTAGCGGGTTTGATATAGGCTATAACTTGGCGACCCCTTGGACGTTTGCTGAGGCCAGCAGGTTCAGAACTAGGCTACTGCTGTATTTATTACGTATTTATTTTCATATTTACACATCTATCACACATCAATCAGCTTCACTGTGATTCGTTCGTTTAAAAATAACCCTCCTGCTTTGTTTTGCCTTAGTTGCTATTGTTGTGCACAACACCGCCCACCGCCAGAGGCTTAAAGCCCTATCAGGTAGGTTGTAAGGACATCTGTCCCGGGTAATTACCGTCGTTCACAGTTTAAGTCCGTTTACAGCTGCTAAGCCTCCCGGTAAGCGCATTACCGGAGCAGCGCAGCGCTAACGCGAGCGCTCGCGCAGTATACATGATGAGCGCGTGCCGACCGCGAGAACCTCCCGTAGAGGTGCGAGAGTCCAACCCAGATTACATCAGCATGAATAACAGATTACAGCTGGCGTTATTAGAGCGATCAGTGAGATATGAAGTAAACCGTGAGTACAATTCATAAAGCCTGTCATCGGTTACAAAGACAGACGAGAGCGTTGCCAAATTGCGTCACTCTCACTTCCTAACAAAACGTCACAGGTAAGGACTGTCAGGTGTGCAATGTGCATGCCAGTTAGTGATTAAGATGCTGCAATCCACGTAAGTCCCTCTTGAGAAGGATGAGAAAGTGACAAATCTGTTTGTTTTTGTTGATTTGTATCTTGAATATGTTCAAGAGTTTGATTGACATTATGTCAGTTGGTCTTGACATTAATTTGCTACTGTTTTTGCAGATGTCAGAAAGGCAGTGGTGGTAATTCAGTACTCAAACAGTTGAAAATGATGGGTATGTATGAAGTCTTAACACTATTATTTTAGCCATCGTGTGTGCCATTCAGTCTGAGATGTGCACATGTATGAATATTAAATGCAGCTTGTTGTACACACTCATGTGGAGTAAGAGCTGATGTCATGTGTCATTAATACATGTATGTGTATGTGTGTATAGACACACAGCGTGCTTTGCTGGCAGTGGAGCGTCTGCAGCAGAGGCTGAAGAAGAGGGGAGAAATGCCTGCTGAAGAAAAACTCAGTCTGCTCAAGAGTGTCTTGCAGAGTCCTCTGTTCCATCAGATACTTATCATGCAAGAGACTGGACAACAGCAGCAGCAACAACAGGTCAGAAAACATAACATCATCATCCCAGTGCATGACCAGAAAAAAAAATCAGGCATACATTGTTGCAACAGACAAAAACAGTGGGCTTTACCATCATATAGTAATTACAAAAATAAATAAACAAATAAATAATTAATAAACCATGTAAATACATTTCTCATGATCATATTATGTAATATTAGAAGAAAAAAATAAATTATTGTAATTCTTAAATCTGATCCATGTTTTTTCAATATCATAATTTAGTGTGAAAAAAAAAAAGGTTTACATGCATCAAAGGTCAAAAAACACTTTAATTTTTTCATAATATACATTGCACATTACCACATTTTTCAATGATTCTTAAAGGACTCCTTGGATGAATCAGTCTCTCTAAATCCCTCCTTTCCGTGAGCTACTCTGCTCTGATTGGCCAGATGGCCCAGTCTGTTGTGATTGGTCTACCGTTTACAGTGCTTGTCAGAAGCTAAACGCCCATCACCATAAATCAGCTGAGGCTGAGGCTTCCTCAGTGATTGTACACTCTGTAAAGACAGTAACGATGACAACAATTTTACCATATTAATCCGAGCGCGAGTCTGATGATGAAACATTGGAAGAACTAGTTATTCAACCCGAACCTCCATCGCAAGGGCGACTTGAGCAGGACGTTTCTCAGTGATAAGATACTCATTTTGAGGTACATTATGAGATGTTGCAACTGTAATTCCTCACCATCAGCATTAACAAGTGTACGTCCATCAACAAACAAACCCATATTTCAAAACAAATCTTGTGCCATCCTTTATCTTTACTTAAAGTAGTAAGAACGACTGACAATCTGCATTAATTGACACAGTTTTAGGTAATAGTGGCCCACAGCTGCTCAGCAGAACTATTTCAGTAAGACAGTAATAACGTGAGTTAGCCGGAATCTGACACAATATAAAACACAAAACTATGTATTTTGTATTTATTACGTAACACCAGGTAGAAAATACATACATCAATAATTAATCATACAGGTTGTGATTCAGAGGCACAAGCTGGTCCAAATAAACTGGACACTGAACCATCTTTCACGAGAGCGTTTTGGGAATTCCACATTGAACTCAGTTGAAGTCAGTTAAAAGAATGTGTTTGATGGCGGGTCAAGTTGTTTGCGGGCGGAAAACTTACAACATAGGCAGACATTATGCACAAAATGTCTTTGTCTAGTGACCTAGAACCATAATGCAGTGGTTTCGAACTACAAATGACTCATTTAGGTGGTTTAGAGTCAATGTTTCATTTGTGAGACAACTTTATTCATTGTGCACTACAACTTTGCAGAACGTTTACATTCATAGACGGCTATATTACACACTGCATGAAAGGGAATATTCGAAAAACCACAATATGGGCACTTAGTGTAATAACCACAATGACCTAGGGAGCTGCATTTCCAGAGCATAAAGAGGTCAAAGTGGGTGGTGTAAGAGGTTATTTAAGGATAGTGTAAAGAGTCTGAAAGGTGGTCTGGGTTTTGTGAAATAGGTGTGTTTGTGTCTCTGAGTGTGTTACTGTGCAGGGTAATGATGGGAAATATTCTTTTGAAAAATGGCTTGTGTTAGCCCAAGTTTTCAAAGAGCAGCTCAGGTCATTTAGCTCCTCAGAAATCATCATAAAAATATAGACACAGTAGATGTTACTTTCAGATTTATTTGGTACAACTACTGCAGAATTGATTGTGTTAGAATCTTCTAGCCGGCCAAAATGAGAGGAGCAGTACACACCAGATAAGCGTCAAATAAATGAAGCTCTAAACTGGCTGTCTGTCATGAAAAACTGCATGTAATATGCCATGAGATGTAGCTACTTCAGCAAAACTATATATCAGATAATCCTTGTGCTTATTGTGCACTGGTCAGGCCGCTTGCCATGGATAATCATAAGCTTTATATTAAGTTGTTTATATGAGTCATTCTTTAATCAAGCTTATTACATCCTGTCTAGCTGCATTCTTTGTAATGTAATGGCTAGTCTTCTCATCCACCTGTTTCCACCACAAATGTAATACGACTATTACATATAAAGTAAAGTAGTTGAAATCAAACAACAAATATATTTATATTTCAAGCACTTATTTTAATTATAGGTTTTAATTATAATTGAGCAGGAATTGCCAGATGTGCTGTTATCCTGCTGTTGTGGCATATGGTCAGCAATAAAAGCCTTTATTTTTGTACATTAGTTTTTGTCATTTTTCTGAAATATCCATAGAATCTTTGTCATTTGGCTTTATTGGTTGCCAAACAATTCATTCATTCAATAATTCATTCATGAAATGTCTCTACATATCCTCAAAATTTCAATAAAAGTGTTTTCAATAAAAATGTCACTTGTCTTCTGATACAGGTTTAATCAGAAAAAAATAAACTCTGCATTAACGTAGTTTTAGTGCATTAAATTAGCTGACTGAATTCAGTTCATAAATTATAATTAAAAGTTTTCTGGTACTAGAGATTGAGTACCGTATAAATCATAAAAATGTCTTTTATACAAAATGTACACTTTATTCAGATGAATTATACAATGTATGCAATGTAACCTAAATCAAAACATAGCTTTGTATATTTGGTCTAATTGCGTAGCCTATCCTTGGTAAGTGTGTCTGTGTTTGTGTATATTGAATGTGATGTATTTAGAAAGATGATTCTTTGAAAACAGCCTCAGGGACCAAACTGAGGTTATATAAACTACTTACCTGAGCTGACCAATTAATCTGTGCTGAAAAGAGAGAGAGACAGGGGTCAGTAAGTCACACACACGTTTCTGTAATGGTGGGGACTTTCCATTGACTTCTGTTGTTTTTATACTGAGCTATGGATTTTATTTTTATTTTCCCTAACCTATAAACCTGACCTTTGCACAAACAACTCTGCATTTTTATATTTTAATTAAGATTATTTACTATGTTAAATCTGATAGTGACACACCAACAAAGAAAGCGACAGACGCTCACAAATACCCTGCAGGCAATGTAGTCTAAACACTAAAATACAGTAGTAACTGTGTAAAATCAATTTTAGCGATGGCTATGCTTTGCACATTACTAAATATTTGTGCGTTGTACCATTAAACTTGAAACACTGAAATGTAACCCCACATCTAAACTAAATATATACGCACACTACTGACAAAGTTGGAATAAACAGATGGTTAGCAAACTGACTGAATTACAACAATGAGCTAATGCTTTACCCGACAGACTTCAATCATTTAGACATATATTACAATGTTCACATTTACACTTGTTTATATTTCAAGAGAGAACATTATGTGAATAACTGAGCTGTTTCCTTGTTGCCTTGCCCCTGCATGATTAAATTTTTTATTTAAAAATACACTACTGTTCAAAAGTTTGGGGTCAGTACGATTTTATGTTTTTGAAAGTCTCTTATCCTCACCGTCTCTTATTTCTCATAGCTGTATTTATTTGATCAAAAATACAGTAAAAAAAAAGTAAATAAAATATTAAAATTTTGCCATTACTCCAGTGTCTTTAGCGTCACAAGATCCTTCAGAATTCATTTTAATATACTGATTTGGTGCTCAAGAACATTTCTTATTATTACCAATGTTGTGCTGCTTAATATTTTTGTGGACACTGTGATATGATTAGGCTATTTGATGAATAGAGAGATCAAAAGATCTTTTGTGACATTATGGGCCCTATTTTAATGATCTGAGCGCATGGTCTGAAGCGCATGGTGCAGTTGCACTTAGGGCAGTCCGAATCCACTTTTGCTAGCTTAATGACGGAAAAAATGGTCTGCGCACCAGGCGCCTGCCGTCACATTGTGCCGGGTATATGACATAGGGCCCTATAAGTCTTTTCTGTCACTTTTGATCAATCTAATGCAATGTTACTCACCCCAAACTTTTTAATGTTGCTTTTTTATATTTAATCACTTGTTATAAAAATATAAATGTTTATTAATTAAATATGTAAATATACTATTTTTTACTATTGTTTTCATTATCATTTTTCATCTGTATCATGTTTCCTCTCATACTCAATTTTAATTATTATCATTGATAGTGACATGAGGTTAAAAAAGATAAAACTAAAGTGCAAAAGGATCAGTAAATGTAAACGCCATATAATCTGATATATCTTGTCTTAGTGTGCATTTTCACATCCCAACTTACATCCCAGTAAGGCCTTGCAAACGGGTGGTGCGACCCAGCTACTGTGCCTACATCACTCTAGCTGTGTGTTTGTACAGGTTTCACCCAGAACGCTGCCTCCTCAATCTATGAGTGATGATGCAGATGGTGTGAGCACATCTCACCCCTCATGCACTCTAAGATACAGAGATTCTTACCTCTCGGCCCAGCAACACAATGACCGATGTCGATCCTCCAGTCATATGACTTTTGCCCCTTGCATCTCAAAGGATATGTCAGTGCTGCAGTCCATGGCCCAGGTACTGTACCTCAAAACACTATCATCCAGGAAACACAAGCCTTTTAAAACCAACTGAGATAAGTGTCCTGTAACATACTGAAAGCAAACTTTCATTTTAGTACTACTATCTCCCAAATCCATTCTTTCTTATTCCATGTATTTATTCCTCTCTCAGGGTCGGTCTGTACTAAGTTTTGAACTGGAGAAGAGTGAAAGTGCTTTAGGCATCACCATTATTGGCTTGGACATTGAAGGTGGTGGAGGTCATGGTATCTTCATACAGAAAATTCAGCCAGACTCTGCAGCATACAGGTATAAACTGACAAGGATGCAAGTACTGACAAGTTCAGTATAGCAAAACTTTACTGATTAGAATCATATTATTCTGGACAGGGGTATAGGATGATTTGAAACCATTCTTTACCCCATTCTCCTGTCTTAGTGATGGACGTCTCCATGAGGCTGATCAGATTTTAGCAGTCAACGGCAAGCTGTTTGAATCCTCGGTAACACAGGAACAAGCTGTCCAGATTCTTCAGGAAGCTGCTTCTGTGGTTACCTTAACTATAGCCAGGGAAACAACCCCATCATTCAGCCCCCCAATGAGCCACACTCTTCCCAAAAATCTCTCTGGCCTTGATGGACAATTCAGTGTAAGGCTTTTTATTTCATCTTTATTATATCTCTTGAATTTGAATCTCCAGAATGTGTAAAATAGCCTCATATTTTGCTTCATATCTTATACTGTAACTTGTACTTATGCCTGAAAGCTGCCTCACTTCAACATGCAGCTTATAAATCTGTTACTTAGCCACAGTAATTTGATTACATTACCACAAATGCAGTACATCTAGCATTTGAAATGTTATACAATAGCTTTTTATGTTAGATTGTTAGGATTAATGTTTGCTGTGAAAGAAGAGTCTCATGTGACTGTACTCCACTAAAAGATTTACTGGTAAGGGTGGGAGTTGATTAAGATACTATTATAATACACTACTGTTCAAAAGCTCAAATGCTCACCAAGGCTGCATTTATTTGATCAAAAATACAGCAAAAACAGTCATGTTTTTAAATATTGTTACACTTTAAATGAACTTCTTCTATTTTTTCTATTTTTAAATGTAATTTGGTGATGGCAAAGCTGAATTCTCAACAGGCATTACTCCAGTCTTCAGTGTCACATGATCCATCACAAAAGGAAAGAAAGAACAGCATTTATTTGAAACAGAACTGTTTTGTAACAATTTAAAAGTTTTTACTGTCACTTTTAATCAATGTAATGCATAAGTATTAATTTCTTTAACAAAAAACATACCTCAAACTTTTGAATGGTATTGTGAATGTGCATATATATATATATATATATATATATATATATATATATATATATATATATATATATATATATGGTTTCAAAAGTTTGAGATTAAATATCAGAAATTTGGATTGTATACCACAGCCAGGTCACCAGTGCTCCGGCCATAGCATATAAGGGTGCCTTGAAAGAATGTCATCAGCTTCACTTGTCTGCAGGCATACCAGAAGTATGGCAAAGCGACGCAGTGTCTCATTCCCCTTCTCAGGGAACCATGGTTACAACCGTAACTTAAGACGTTCGTTTTCGAAGTGAAACTCAATGCTCTGTCATGGAGTTGAAAAGAAATACTGCCCAAATGCCTGCTCACTGTGCTGTGAAATCACCAGCGAGCTAAGCTGTATCCAACGATTGCCATACAGTGCACCTAGTGACCCAGAACTACAGTAACAATCTGAGGCAGCGGCTGCCGCTCACTACCACCCATATTATTTATATATTCTTTATGACCATGGGGTATAACTGACTATGTAGACTGTAGCCTCATTGAGTTTGCCAACCAAAGAAGAGGGGCAGACTAGAGGACTTAGTCATTAGTTCTAGAGGGACAACCTACTCCCAGGGAGCAAAGTATTAAGCATCCTATCGTAAGGACCAAAAGAGGCCTCAGGAGAGAACACCATTCTCTCAACTGCCTGCTCTACCTAAGAAACATGGCAATGTTCTTCAGGGAGATCTGGCTAAAGAGCATTGGGATGGAATGCCACATGGAGCCCCACCCACCTTGCTCTCTTTTGCTGATCATGACAGGGGCATGACTGCCCAACCTCTTCTGAGGACTTAAAAATGTTGCCGCCAAAACCCCTAGGAAAGCACTTTACCTGACAACAGGTCTCCTGTACACTGACATGGTGTGCAAAGCCCCACCAGCCTGGCCTGCCACCACATAAGCCTTACTAACGAACCTGGATGTCACCTGGCATGGCTTCGATGGCAGGGCTGGAGCCTTCAATGAGGACGCTGCACCGGGGACAAGATGGCTTGCAAGCGACTCCTCAACCTGGGGCATCCCCACATATCCGTGTCTAATATTCATAACAGGGGCATGGGAATGTTATCGTCATGATGAAATTATATATTCGGTTATGATTTTGCCATTATGACATGTTGGAGTGTGATTCTCAATTTAATCAGCCAGCATAATTTCATTTACATTTTTTTATTTTTTTTATTTACGTTATTTAGACATGTTTGAACATGTAACCCAACCACATCCCATCCCTAAACCTACCCATTTGTGTATTATATGATATAAAAAACAGGATATAACAGGCAGATACAACTACAGGCACAATTTTTTCAAAAAATAAATATTCCAAGTGTTCCGAGGCCAAACGATTGATTTGTGTGAAGAAAATCCCCAAATGCGATCAGCCTCTCCATCCGCCGAAGATCATGCACACATTCAAAAATTGCCGCCCGAAGAAACATTACGTCAGCTTTGATAGTGAAATTGCATTGGCTCTCGTGTGTCTCGTGACCGATTGCGTCATGCTAAAGAGTCGGGTGCAACTTTTGATTGAGAAAGTGCATGCGTGCATTCACGGAGTGGCGGGATCATCATTTCAGTGATTAAAACATTAAGATCAACTCTGTTCTTTACATAAAGATATCGTATGACTTCAGAAGACTTGGAATGCAACATGAGTTAATACTTTTATACTGTTTTTGGTCAGTTTTTGCAATAAATACCTGTGACTGTACTTAGTCTCCCCTCTGAAATTGCCCCACCGACATGGCATCCTCAATGGATCCGTCTCCGGCGTGATGACTCCGATCCTTCGAATATTCCTATTTAATTATTATTTAATCGACACGTCATCAATAAACTCATCTCCGGCGTGATGCCTCCGATCTTTCGAATATTCTGATCTAATATTACTTCTGACCTGTAAGGTTGCCAAAATAATAATCATACACTGTTTGTTAATTGGCCAGAGGAGAACTGGCACCCCGACTGAGCCTGGTTTCTCCCAAGGTTTATTTTTCTCCATTGGGCCATCTGATGGAGTTTTGGTTCCTTGCCACTGTCGCCTTTGGCTTGGCTTGCTCAGTTAGGGACACAAAATTTTCAAATAAATATCCAAATAAATGTAATTACTAAACTAAATTAACTATGTCAATTACATTACTTATATGATAATTGAAATTGAAATGAGCTAGATGACATCACTGTTTTCTCCAGAGCGGCTGTACAGCCGAATCAAATTCTGTTGCATTATTTTCCTGCTTAACACTGTGAAGCTGCTTTGAAACAATCGGCATTGTAAAAAGCGCTATATAAATAAAGGGGACTTTTATTTGCCTGTTACATGTTTAATATTGTTTTAGAACTGGGTAGGTTTAGGGTAGGAGTGTGGTTAGTTGCTCCAAAATATAAAAGTAGCCTATACATATTCATAAAATCATGTCTACTTTTACAAATGCAAATAATTAAATGCGTCTTGATCTGACTCATTTTGCAAACAACTGAAATCAATGGTGTACCCTGCTAAAGGGGTACCCTGTGCATTAAAAAGTGATGCCGATGGCTGCAGACCAAGCGTCAATATGTGACGAGTTGGGAGTGAAAACGTGTTGCAATGACCCATGAGGAATCGCTCATCCAACCTGTATGGGGCAGATTTCACTCTTTACACTGACCAATCTAACTTCAGCTTGGCCTTGGCACTTGTCATTACATCCACCAGCTCCTTGTATGTGGGGGTGAGGGAGTAGACAAGTTCACTAAATATATCCGCCTCAACTCCCATCACATCTAGCTCCTCGGAACTAGATTTGGCCAATAACATGCTCTCTGCTGGATCGGCAGTATTTGACAGTATTTTGTTTTCACTCCAAGCCACTAACAGAGATCACACGCACAGACAAACAAACAACTTCCTGAATACAAATAAGCTGATGGCGTTCTTTATATGCGCCCTTATATACTCTGCTGGCATGCCTGCGACATCACCTGACTGCGGTAGCCAATTAAAATTGGTATGTAACACAGGTGCCTCAGACACAGGCTCACGAGGAGTGTTCCCATAGCAGCAATCAATAATAGGCTGTTAATGGTAGGTTCCACTGTGACAACAAACCTGATATAGTGTGACATACACCGCTAATGGGGAACACAAGGTCAACATTAAATTAAATTAAGTGTTAAATGAATTGTATATAATTGTAATGTTTTCCTGGGCAACAATGGTGGAAATGTTCAATAGATTTTTGGGTTCCGCAGCCTCGACAAATTCATCACATTGAGTTGCAGAATGACGGAACGGGTCTGGGCTTTGGCATTGTTGGAGGGAGGAGTACTGGCACCATGGTTAAAACCATTCTACCTGATGGTGTAGCTGGAAGGGTATGAGAGAATTGTCATGGATGCACATAGAATTTATGACATTATTTGGGTTGTACAAGCAGATTGAAATTAAAAGGAGAGGCAAAATCCCTTGACGTGTGGTTGTGTGTTTGTGCACACAGGACGGGAGATTGCGTAGCGGCGATCTTCTCCTCATAATTGGTGATGTGGACGTGTCCACTATGGGCAGTGAGGAAGTGGCACGTGAGCTCCGTCTGGCTGGTTCCCATGTGAGACTTATCATTGCCAGGGAAACCACTGATGGTGACCTCTCACCTACTATTGCCCAGCAACAGGACACTCAAAAGAAACAGGTGCAAAATTCTTCTGATCTTGAGTGTGTGTGTCTATGCATCTGTATGTAAATTTTGATATTAACAAAAGAGCTTACCCAAAAAAACAAGTTCTGTTTTCATTAACTCATCTGATGTCATGTCATCAGGATGGGCAAGTTCCCAATGGAGATCACATCATTGCTGTGAGTCACAACTCGAATCTTTATTTTTTATTTTTTTAGTACATCTTTTTAGATAATTTTACTTTCCTTGTGTGTGCATGTAAAGTACAGTAGTTCTAATGGTTTTAAGCAATGTATTTTTTATTCATTTTTCAAATTATGTTATAGCAATTACTAATCCTCTTGTTGCTGATTTGTGTGTGTGTGTGGGAGTACTGTGTGACAGGATGTTTGCATTGTAGTGTTTGTTTTTAGGATAAATGGTGGCACTGTGTATGATTCATTTCATTGTTGCTTGTTTTGTGTTTGTATTTGTTTTAATATGTCATTAGTCCAAACCTCATGTTCTGTTTGGTGTCTCAGAGACCCTAAGGCCATTTTGGTATATTAAAAAAATACTTAACATTTGAAGTGTTAGATTAATACTTCATGACTTTCCTAATGAGAGCTTATTATAAAGAGAATTTCAACTTGCCTAATAACACACTTCAAATGTCTTTCATTTTTGCATTACTTATGTCCAGGGCTTTAGAGACCTCATATATAACGTATATAATAAATAATTAAATTACTTTTCACACTGTGAGATTCTCTGACTGGTGTACAGTACATAGCTACTGTAAAAATATACTTCTGTCAGTTGTTTATTGTAATTTGGGTTTAGAGTAGACCCCTCAAATGATAAAGGATAGATGTCAAATAATGTTAAATGGTTTTAATTACCCTTTTTATCCTTAAAATTCGAGAATATTTTCCATTTAATATCTGCATTATTGACCTTATAGTACTTGATATCAGATCGAACTGAAAATAAGAGACATTACCCACCTCTAAAGGCTACAGTAATAACTAAAAAAAGTATAAAATATGAGGTTAAAGTTAAAGAACATGAGACAATATAATAATAATAATAACAATATAAGACAATAACTTGAAAACAATAACTGAATAATAATAACTATTGAGTAACAAATTACAGATTTTGCAATATGACATAACCTTAACATTCTAGGATTTTTTTTTCATTGATAAAATATAAATCTTCAAATATCTGAACATGAATCAAGACATGAGATTGTACAGATATTATGTTATTTAATTGTTATCAAAATGTCCCCACAAAGGTGGCAATATCTGAAATCCTTGTCCTTGTGGGGACGTTTTTGGTCCCCATGAGGAAAACAGCTTATAATTCATACTAAGGGATGTTTTTTGAAAATGTAAAAATGCAGGGGTAGGGTTAGTGTAAGGGGATAAAATATACAGTTTATACAGTATAAAAACCATTATGTCTATGGAAAGTCGCCATAAAACATGAAAACCCAACATGAGTGTGTGTGTGTGTGTGTGTGTGTGTGTATTCAGGTGAATAAGCAGAGCCAACATAACTGCAGTAAACAGAAAACGAAGGAGAATCTGCACATGGCTGGCCAACAAGTGGAGATTTTTCTTCTGAGAAAGGGCTCACCATCTGAAACCCAAACAACCCCCACCATGTCCACAATCTCCCAGAGACCCTTAACCCCTCTGGGTCTCCATCCCCCACTACTGCCTCCATGTCAAGCAGAGCCAAAGCCAGTTCTGCCCCAAGGGAAAGTTTTCTATAATGAACGCCGGGACCTCAACTTCAACAGAGAGTGCTGTTAGTGAAACTCTTGTCACTTCGGTTTATTTACACTCATTGACACTGTGTTTGATTCACGAGTTCTGTTTCACTCACTGTGTGAAGTCTCAGTAACTTTGTGGCCCTGCTTTGATTCTAATAACAGCTTCTGTGTCTGTTTGTTCTTTCTATGACCTCAGTTGAGTCAAGGCAAGCCTGTTATTTAAAGTCCAAGATGGAGAATAGAAACCACTGGTCCTCATGTAAGAACAGAACACATAGTGTATTTATTTAAAATTGTCTATGGACTAATTGATTATCACTCATTTTGACTGTTAGTGCACTGGTAAAACAACTGTAAATCACAACTATAATAAACTGAAATATTTGCTATTTAAGCATTGCTTGCAAAAAAAATAATTTATCAGAATACTTTGTATTTTTTAATGTTTTTTAATATAGAAAGATGCTTTTTGTTGGCACAAGCTGTAATTCCGGCGTTTTAGCAGCAGAGACAAATTATGCAAACCATGCAAATCAGCTAAACTTTAACAAGTTAACTTGTGTTTGGTGTAGTTGGGATATATTTTCTTTTATCTTGCATAGTTTTGTTCATGCTGGCAACTGTCTAATCAGCATCTTAGCTAGGCATCTTTAATAGTTTCTACCAAGTAACAGATAAATACTTTTATTCCAAATTACTGTCATCTAATTGTATGAATCTGACATAACGAAGGCATGACAAGCATTTTATCCTCAGTTTTAAAAGTTAAACCTTAAAAGATAAACATATTCATTGTGCTGTCCTAACTGTGCACCCTTATATTGTTAGCATTTTGTTATTTAGATTGAAATTTTTTCCCTGCTGTCTGATCAATGGTAATCGACAGCATGTCGCAAAAAAAGAATAGACATTAAACTGTAAATTACCTAGAATATTCCTTTAGTTTGCTTAATGATTTCTAGCACAGATATGCAAATACTAATCCTGACTCTATCACAATGTAACTGATATGATGAAAACAGGCTTTGTCTTTGCACATTTGTAATCTGTTCTCCACAGTCATCTTGTCATTTTTTTTATTAGCTGTGACACTTTGAAATTTTGTTTCAGTTTGTAAATTGTCTAATGAAGAGGAGAAAACATTGAAGGAGAAGTGGCAAGGCAAACTGGGCCCTCAATATGAAGTGATGGTGTGTTTTATTTGTATTCTTTCCTCTTTAGCTGACAGTTATTTTCCACAGTTAAGATTTGTGAGTGTGTCTCCGCATATGTTTATGTTATTTACATGCCTTTGTTTTGTTTTTTGATGACTATCTATCTATCTATCTATCTATCTATCTATCTATCTATCTATCTATCTATCTATCTGTCTTTCTATCTGTCTTTCTGTCTGTCTTTTTGTCTGTCTGTCTGTCTGTCTGTCTGTCTGTCTATCTGTCTGTCTGTCTGTCTATCTATCTATCTATCTATCTATCTATCTATCTATCTATCTATCTATTTCTAGTGTGTTTATACTGTATTTACATTGCATTATGTGCACAGGTGGCCCAGGTGCAGAAATTCATTGAGAGCGGTGGTCTTGGTGTGAGTTTGGAGGCTAAAGAAGGTCATCACTATATCTGCTCTATACTGCCAGAGGGTCCGATGGGACAGACAGGAATCATACAGCCTGGAGACGAACTGATAGAGGTTTACTTTACATTATAATTAAAAGGGGATGTCCACATAATCACGTGGTGTATCTCACATATTTTTACCTAAACAAACACAATAGAATTTACATACCTGGAAAAAAAATAAGCTAATGGATATTTGGTTAAACTTCAAAGTCAAACAAGCATTACACACAGATAATACTGTTGTTTATAAATTACGCTGTTGTAATCCCTTATCATAAACCTTGCTAACACATGCATGCATAATAACCAAAAGTGCTCATCTTTCTTTCTGCATTCGTTTTTTATGCGTAGCACTTTATTCGATGCTGACTGCACATGAATATCAATCATGACAGCTGCTTAAAAATAGCCCTTCCTGTCAGTAGAAAAGCCCAGAGGATCAGTTCAGCAGAATAAGCGAGTTGATGTGTTTGTACTTTCTGTAGGTGAACGGGTTCTCTCTGATTGGTGAGACACACAAGGAAGTTGTGTGCCTGCTGAAGGAACTTCCTGTGAATGTTTGTGTGGTTTGCAGTCGTCTCATCCCACCCACAGTCAGTGAGGAAGACGATGATGATGGTGATGATGTACAACTCACCCTCAAGGAGCTGCTAACAGAATTTAATGAAAAGGTTTGCTGTGTGTGATTGTGCTTCATGATATTTAAAAGAAAAATGTAAATGCTTGTGCAACTTATTACTGTTGTGAAAAAGAAAGTGTGCTTAATTGTACTGAATGTGCACTTGTAGTGTACTTCAAATCTTAAAAGTGTTCTTGCAGATAAAAGACCACTTAAGAGAGTACACTTTCATGACTGGAGGTGCATTTTATTTGACCGTAAGTGGACTTCACAGGGTATTTCGCCATCTTAAGTGAGATTCCAATCCGAAGGGATCAAACATGTTCAGTTCAAAGGGCACTCCAAACGGCATAGGGAATAAGGTAACATCGATACATCATTTCCCAGGAAGTAGAGAGGAAAAATCCTCCAACTGTCATTGCGCACCGCACCGCAAGTCAGAACTCAATGAAGCAGAGCCGTTGAAAGAGGAGATGAGACCGCTACAAACAAACACCCACATAGTTAACCAAATCAGAATTTATTTTCATATGGCGTGACAGTTGAAGTACTTCAAAAGCTTTAAATCTGTTAATAGTTCATTAATAGCTGCAAGTTAGTCATACAAGTATATAATAAACATTGGCCTATAAGTTTAATTATATTTATTAGATACATAATGTGTCTTGTATAGGCTATGTATTTTATATGTATTTTAAATTTGAAAGTAAAGTAAATTACAATATTTATGTCACGGTTATCTGGACTCATTCATCTTTAGTTTCACTTTCATGGACTTTTGTTGTCATCAGTCACATGTTTCTTTGTCTTTCCCACCACTCATCTGTTCCCATGGACACTAATCTTCCATCACAGCTGCACATCATTAAGTTCGTTAGTATTTAGTTCCTCTGTGTTCAGTCTTTAGTTGTCGGTTATTGTTTACGTGTGCATGTTGCACATGCTGCTACATTTGCTACCTTCTACTTTAATAAAACCTTGTTTATGTTTTAGAATCCTGTCGTCCATCTTCATCATCTTCATCCGTGTGACTATTTATTTATGTTATCGTTCTTTGATGACATTGCAGGGCGTTCCAAATGAGCGATTATTGTCAGCGAAGTCCACTTCAAGGGATATCCTGTGCTCACGGAGTAGGGAGCAGTGAACACTGCGTAGGGATCCTGTCAATTATCAAAACGCACCTTATGTTTCTTAACACACTATTACTTAAAAAAAAAAAAAAAAAGTGCACTTAAATTAAAAGTTTTGCTTTAAAGTATGATTTAAATCATGTTCTGATAATCTTTTGACACTTATTAAAGTGCATGTAAAGTTTCTTCTGTGGAACACACAAGGAGAACAAAGTATGAACAAATTTACTGGGCATTATTTTATGAGGAATGACTAGAAGACTAGAAAAATGAATAGAGGCTGTGGCTTTGAAACTTCAAAAGGACAAAAAAGCATATAAAATGGTATTGAAAGCAGAATGCCTTGAACGACCACTCAGAATCAAGTATTCCCAAGAAACATGTAATACTATGATGTATACAGTATACTTCATATACTACATGTTTCTTGGGATACAAAAAGATAAATTAAATATAAATTTATACTTTTTTTCAAATGAGCAAACATGATTTCACTCATGTTTCATTGCAAATTAAGACTGATTTGTCCACTTTTTCTCACAGGCTGGGCAGAACTCATTTGGGAGCCAGTGGAAGACAGAGGCTCCTGTGCTATCCCATCAGGCTATGTGGGAGAATGAGATTCAAGTCTATGAGCTGCAGAAAGGCGATTCTGGCCTGGGATTCAGCATACTAGACTACCAGGTATGTGTGTGTGTATGTTTATATACCAGTACAACAATAACAAGAGAGCAGAAGAGTATGAGCTCCACATCACTTGGTTTGGGAAGTCCCAGTTGGTTTGAAATCTTTCTATAACATGGCAGCAGTGTCTCCTAATTTATTATTATTCTTCTCTTTCTCTCCTGCGCTGTCACTTTCTGAAACTCTCTCAGGACCCCATGAACCCAGGGCATACTGTGATAGTGATCCGCTCTCTTGTAGCAGGCGGTTTGGCAGAGAGAGATGGCCGCTTGTTGCCAGGCGACCGGTTGATGTTTGTGAACGGGACTGACTTGAGCCACGCAAGTCTGGCTCAGGCTGTTCATGTTCTGAAAAGCACTGCTTTGGGCACTGTACGCATTGGAGTTACCAAACCCTTACCAGTAAGTATCTCCATTCACTTCACAATCAGCACCATTCACTAGCTAGACAGTAACAATCACAACCTTGGGCAGTGTAGGAGAAACCTAGAATCCAAGATATTGTATGTCATCCAGATCATCATAGAATGTCAGGTAAAGTTTTATTAAGAGAATTCAATTTGACATGACATGAACTGCATATTCATCAGTTATCGGTGAGTAATGGCTTCTTTGACGCCTTATTAAGTATAAGTATAAAAGTTAATTATTGTACAGTTTCTTCAACTACAGGCACTTTTAGGTCCAAGGGGTTGAACTTGAGTTTTATTATTCTATGAATTATTACTTTTTTTAAACTATGATACAAATAGTGAAATAGACTATATACACTATATTGCCAAAAGTTTTGGGACGCCTGCCTTTACATGCACATGAACTTTAATGACATCCCATTCTTAATCTGTATGGTTTAATATGGAGTTGGCCCACCCTTTGCAGCTATAACAGCTTCAACTCTTCTGGGAAGGCTTTCCACAAGGTTTAGGAGTGTGTTTATGGGAATATTTGACCATTCTTCTAGAAGCGCATTTGTGAGGTCAGGCACTGATGTTGGACGAGAAGGCTTGGCTCACAGTCTCCGCTCTAATTCATCCCAAAGGTGTTCTATCGGGTTGAGGTCAGGACTCTGTGCAGGCCAGTCAAGTTCTTCCACACCAAACTCACTCATCCATGTCTTTATGGACTTTGCTTTGTACACTGGTGTGCAGTCATGTTGGAACAGGAAGGGGCCATCTCCAAACTGTTCCCACAAAGTTGGGAGCATAAAAATTGTCCAAAATATCTTGGTATGCTGAAACATTAAGAGTTCCTTTCACTGGAACTAAGGGGCAAAGCCAAATCCCTGAAAAACAACCCCACACCATAATCCCCCCCTCCACCAAACTTTACACTTGGCACAATGCAGTCAGGAAAGTACAGTTCTCCTGGCAACCGCCAAACCCAGACTCATCCATCGTATTGCCAGACAGAGAAGCATGATTCGTCACTCCAGAGAACACGTCTCCACTTCTCTTGAGTCCAGTGGCGGTGTGCTTTACACCACTGTATCTGATGTTCCCTTTCAGTCGGTCACGTTCGACGTACGTCGGACGTCACCGACGAATTGGGATCACTTCTGGGAGCCCCTATCAACTTCGAGATATAGAGAACGGGCCAATGGCCATTGGCGTGCGAGATTTGCATCTCGCGCTCCGCCCCGCGCTGCGGGTATAAACAGGAGGCGAATGCAGCGCACTATTGTCATTCACTTCGGAGCCGAACACGGTGTTGATGAAGGAGACTGTTCCTGCTTCAGCAGAAAGAGAGAGAACGAGAGAAGATGCTTCTTTGAGTGCTGGGAGAGAAGGCACGATCAGCGGCGGCCGCGAGCTCACTGATACAGTGATAAACTGCTGTTTTTACAGCACTGTTGGTTTGGTGAGGGCGTTCCCAACGGTGAGTGCATACACAGGCTGCACTACTCTCCTGTGTTTTGCCGCGGTCGTTCCTGGGTGCTTCAGCACATTTAAAAGAGCTTTCTTCTAAAAGAGCAGCGCGGGTGTGACTGCGTCTTTTTCAAGACGTCATTCCACCCGTGCGTTTCTGGATGCGGTTGTTTCCTGTCCTTTGACGGCCACGATCCCTCTCGCATAAGCATGTTGAGATTGCGTTCGTGGGTGATCCATGTTCTCTCAGGAGAACGGGATCACGTCGGCGCGTTGTTCGTCTCGCCTTCCTCGTGAGGGTTTGAGTGTTCAGCGCGCCGTGTGCCGTCTAGCTGCCGGCTGACAGCGCGGGTTGTCACGGCAACCCAGCGCGTCACTCGGCGCTTTAGATGCGCGGTCGAGACTTAAACCTCAAACGGGGTTGAGTCCCTTCGCCTATTCCCCGATCTAGTTTCTTTTCTGGTGCACCAGAAAGGGGCTACTTCGGCTAATAAGCCTTGGTGACCTGAGGATTACAGTGGGGCTTCCCTGCCGAGTACATCTCCGTGGGCCCTCACTCCTCTATCGCATCGCAAGCATGCTGAGACTGTGTTCGTGGGTGGTTCATGTTCTCTCATGAGAGCATGACCACGTCGGCGCGTTGTTCGTCTCGCCTTCTTCATAGGGGCTTGAGTGTTCAGCGCGCCGTGTGCCGTCTCGACGGCCACGCTCACAGTCTTGCATGCCTGCTGGTAGCTTACAGGTGGGATTGCTGGTTCCAAAAAAAAATAAAAAATAAATAAAAATAATAATAAATAAATGAATAAAGGGGACCTAGCGTTTCATCTGGGGCTCTAGCAGAGGACAGATGTCAATCGCTGCATCGGAGAGAGGGCTGTTATAAGCTGGAAATGAAGATGATGCTGAGTTTCCCACTATAATGGTGTGTGCTCATGCTGAATCAGATTCAGACTTGACAGCCATGCTTTCCTGGGTGGCTGAGGCGTAGTGCAACGCGTAAATCGCCTTGCCCGCCCCCTTGCCTTTTTCCCGGATGTGCATTGGAAAGCTTTGGCAGTGTGGAACTATTTGGTGCCAAAATATGGGGTGCCAATGGTGCCATAATCTGGATAAAGTTTTCCTCTCTCTCACTACCCTCATCGGTGAGGTGGCAGTGCCACTGGCAGGCCACCTCTGCCCTGCGCTCTTAGTGCACGAGGGTAGTTCTGAGCTGAGGTTGAGCTGCGCACCGTGACTGATTTACATTTAAAGTCACAGCGCTGGCCCTTGGCCAGATGATGTCCACCCTGGTCCAGAAACACCCTTGGGCTACCTTGCAGGGGTGTGAGACGTCGCCAGAGTACGCTCTCTCGATGCTCACATTTCACAAGGTGACCCTTTTCGGCGACACTGTCGGTGACTGTGCAGCAGTCCTCCACAGTGCAAAGCAGATGGAACCCCTCAGTCTGCTCGCCATGGGCATCCCACGATGCCACCCGTCTTGGCTGCCAGTCAGCTGAGACGGGTGACCTGGACTTGGTTGAAGCTGCTCTTCCCCGGAGGAGGGCCGGGTGGAGAATCATTACTAAATTTTGTTCCGCCACCGGTGTTACAGCCAGTGGTACCCAAATTCTTAAGAGCAGTTCCAATACCTCTGGGTCTCGGGAGTTCAGGAATGGCAGCGTGTGACGCTATGAAGCCGCGCCGCTCTCATTCCCCTCCCCACAAGAGGGCGAGAATGGCAGTGTGCGACGCCGGGGAGCCTCGCCACTCTCATTCCCCTCTTCTCAGCGGTGTGAGGACGGCAGTGCGCGACGCTATGCCTCGCCACTCTTGTTCCCCGCTGAGGAAGGAGGTGAGGTAGGCAGTGTGTGACGCCACAAAGCCTTGCCACTCTCTGCCCCTCCTTCAGTCGCCAGCGGACCGCAGCGTATGGCTTGAGAACGCTACCATGCCTTCTCTCATACCCTCCGTCCAACCGTGGGGGCAGGTAGGTGCTGCGTGCGCACTCAGACCCCACTTCAGGACGCTGTGCCTCTTGGGTCGGGTCCCTGCCCTCCACTTCGCTGCCCTACTGCGGGTACGTCTGTGGGGCGGGTGTGTTCATGGTACGGTTTCCGGAAGCCTAGCTAGCACTTCCGGGACGGTCCCGCTGACTCACCTGCACCACCAGGCTCGGCTATGCGATTCAGTTCGCACGGCATCCTCCCAAGTTCTGGGTGTCCACTTCACTGTTGTGTGGAGCTGCGACGCCCATCTTGTGGAAAGAGATCGAAGTCCTACTGGCGAAGGACGCGATTGGAGCCGGTCCCTCCAGCCGACATGAAGTTGGGGTTCTATAACTTCTACTTCATTGTGCCCAAGAAAAGCAGTGGGTTATGACCAATCTTGGACCTGTGAGTCCTGAACCGGGCCCTTCACAAACCGCCCGTTTAGATGTTGACGCAGAAGCGCACTTTCGAGTACATCCGTCCCCAAGATTGGTTTGCAGCGATCGACCTGAAGGTCGTTCCCTTCAGGACTGTCCCTGTTGTGTGAATACAGAGACACGGTGATCAGTCACCTCAGCCTGTTGGGACTTCGGGTCAACTGGGGAAAGAGCAAACTCTGCCCCGTGCAGAGGATCTCTTTTCTCGGTATGGAGCTGGACTTGGTCAATCTGACAGCGCGTCTCACAGAGGAGCGTGTCCAGTCGGTGTTGAACTGCTTGAATTCGTTCAAATGCAGGACAGCGGTACCACTGAAACATTTTCAGAGGCTCCTGGGGCATATGGCATCCGCAGCCGCTATAACGCCGCTCGGATTGCTTCATATGAGACCGCTTCAACGCTGGCTACACGACCGAGTCCTGAGATGGGCGTGGCACAGCGGATCCCTCCGTGTCCCCGTGACTCCGAGGTGCCGCCAAACCTTCAGCCTGTGGTCGGACCCTTCGTTTCTACGGGCAGGAGTTTCCCTAGAACAAGTGTCCAGGCATGTTGTTGTCTCCACGGATGCCTCATCCACCGGCTGGGGTGCCACGTACAACGGGCTTGCAGTTTCGGGTCTGTGGACGGGGCCTCAACTGCAATGGCATATCAATTGCCTCGAGTTGTTAGCAGTTCGTCTTGCGCTGGGCCGCTTCAAAACGCCGCTACTAGGCAAGCACGTTCTGGTCCGTACGGACAACACTGCGGCCGTTGCGTACGTCAACAAACAGGGTGGTCTACGCTCCCGTCGCATGTCTCAACTCGCCCGCCATCTCCTCCTATGGAGTCAGAAGCATCTGAGGTCGCTTCGTGCCATTCACATTCCGGGCCTGCTCAATCGTGCGGCCGACGAGCTCTCACGACAGCCAGTGCTCCCCGGAGAGTGGAGACTCCATCCCCAGGTGGTCCAGCTGATCTGGAGTCGCTTCGGGACCGCACAGGTAGATCTGTTTGCCGCCCCGGACACGACCCACTGCCAGTTGTTTTATTCCCTGACCGAGGGGACCCTCGGCTCGGATGCGCTGGCACACAGCTGGCCCCGGGGCCTACGCAAGTATACGTTTCCCCCAGTGAGCCTTCTTGCACAGACTCTGTGCAAGGTCAGGGAGGACGAGGAGCAAGTCCTGTTGGTTGCTCTGTATTGGCCCAACTGGACTTGGTTCTCGCGACAGCACCTCCCTGGCCCATTCCTCTGAGGAAGGACCTCCTGACTCAGAGACGGGGCACCCTATGGCACCCGCGTCCGGTGTCTGGTCCCTGGATGGGACGCGGAGGTTCTAGGTGGCCTACCACAGGCTGTGGTAGACACCATCACTTCCGCTAGAGCTCCCTCTACGAGGCGCCTCTATGCGTTGAAGTGGAACCTGTTCGTCGACTGGTGTTCTTCTCGCTGAGAAGACCCCCGGAGATGTTCGGTCGGTTCTGTGCTTTCCTTCCTACAGGACGGGTTGAAGCGAAGGCTGTCTCCCTCCACCCTCAAAGTCTATGTTGCCGCTATCGCCGCTAATCATGACATGGTAGGTGGTAAGTCTCTAGGGAAGCACGATCTGATCGTCAGGTTCCTGAGGGGGGCGAGGAGACTAAAACCGCCTCGCTCTCCCTCTATACCCTCTTGGGACTTAACTCTGGTGCTAACCGCACTGCAGAGGGCGCCCTTTGAGCCTTTGCAGTCAGTTGAGTTAAAAATCCTGTCTCTGAAGACAGTACTCCTGACTGCATTGGCCTCTATCAAGAGGGTAGGGGACCTGCAGGCATTTTCGGTCGACGAATCGTGCCTGGAATTCGGGCCCGGTAACTCTCATGTAATCCTGAGACCCCGGCCCGGATATATGCCCAAGGTTCCCACCACTCCCTTCCGGGACCAGGTGGTGAGCCTGCAAGCGCTGCCTTCGGAGGAGGCAGACCCAGCCCTAGCTTTTCTCTGTCTAGTCCACGCTCTGCGGACTTACGTGGACAGAACGCAAAGCTTCAGGACCTCAGAACAGCTCTTCGTCTGTTATGGAGGCCAGCAGAAGGGAAAGGCTGTCTCCAAGCAGAGGATGGCCCACTGGATAGTGGATGCCATCGTCTTGGCGTACCAAACCCAAGACGTGCCCTGCCCGCTCGGGTTAAGAGCCCACTCCACTAGGGGTGTAGCTTCTTCCTGGGCGTTGGCTCGTGGCGCCTCGCCGACAGATATTGTAGAGCTGCGGGCTGGGCGACACCTAACACGTTCGCTAGATTTTATAGCCTCCGTGTAGAGCCGGTATCTTCCTGTGTGCTCGCTTCCCATAGTCAGTAACACCGAAGTGCCCGTTCTAAGTGTCGGCTTGCTGCGCCACTCCCTTCCCTTTGGAACGGATACGTGCGCTTATATGCTCCAGTCGAGTTCCCCAGAACGGCGAACCCTGTTGAGTCCTCCGCAACCCGCGGCAGTCGGATGTGGCGGAGCGTCCGACGCCAGGTCTAACACTCGTATGCATTGGTGGAACTTGTGTTAGGCTGGGTTCCATATGTTGTGACCCCCACGGCGGTCCCATATGTGTATTCTTCCACGGTACGGCTCCCTACGGCGAGCCCGTGTCTTTCCCTCGGCAGAGCTCTCTGCCGTCTCAGTTAGGTGTTGTTCCCCCGCCTGTTTGGCCGGGGCCACCCCTGGGACTTCTGTATGTTGCACTGCCCACGGCCAGTCCATACGTGTATTTTCCACATGGTAACTCCCTTCGGGCATGATGTGGCTTCCGCAGCGTCCCTCTGGGCACGCTTTCCCAGCGGTATCCAATAGTCTGCTGAAGTGGGTCTTGCGGAACAGCAGTGTGACTTCCCTGCGTGAATTCCCCGCCCGGAACAGACGGGGTCTGAGGGGCTCTCGCTGGGCGCTGGAAGTGGTAGTAACTGTGGCGTTTTCCAAAGGGATCCCAATTCGTCGGTGACGTCCGACGTACGTCGAACGTGACCGACTGAAAGGGAACGTCTCGGTTACGTATGGTAACCCTCGTTCCCTGAAGGAGGGAACGGAGACGTACGTCCCGTCGCCACAGTTGCTGTACCATCACTGCATGGCCGAGTCACTAGTTCGGCTCCTCAGTGAAAAACAATAGTGCGCTGCATTCGCCTCCTGTTTATACCCGCAGCGCGGGGCGGAGCGCGAGATGCAAATCTCGCACGCCAATGGCCATTGGCCCGTTCTCTATATCTCGAAGTTGATAGGGGCTCCCAGAAGTGATCCCAATTCGTCGGTGACGTCCGACGTACGTCTCCGTTCCCTCCTTCAGGGAACGAGGGTTACCATACGTAACCGAGACGTTTTGCATTGCACTTGGTGATGTAAGGCTTGGATGCAACTGCTCGGCCATGTAAACTCATTCCATGAAGCTCTCTACACACTGTTCTTGAGCTAATCTGAAGGCTGAAGTTTGGAGGTCTGTAGCTATTGACTCTCTAGAAAGTTGGCGACTTCTGCGCACTGTGTGCCTCAGCATGCGCTGACCCTGCTCTGTGATTTTACGTGGCCAACCACTTTGTGGCTGAGTTGCTGTTGTTCCCAATTGCTTCCACTTTGTTATAATACCACTAACAGTTGACCGTAGAATATTTAGTAGTGAGGATATTTCACGAATGGACTTATTGCACAGATGGCAACCTATCACAGTATCTCACAATAATACGTTTTACAATAATAATAGTTTTATTATAAGTTTAATAATATATAATATTTAGGTCACACTTTGGATTAAGGTCCAATTCTCACTATTAAATAACTATTACCAAATGTCTTTTGCCTTATTAAACTCCTAATTACTGCTTATTAGTTAGTAAGGTAGTTGTTACGTTTAGGTATTAGGTAGTAATTGGGTAGGATTAAGGGATGTACAATATGGTCATGCAGAATAAGGCATTAATATGTGTTTTATAAGTACAAATAAACAGCCAATATCCTAGTAACATGCATGCTAACTAGTTAATAGTGAGATTTGGACCCTAAACTAAAGTGTTACCAATAGTTATGTTACCCTACTTGCATGTAAAGAAAAAGTTAAGAAAAATCAAGTAAAATATTCTTACTTGTGATCAATATTTATTTATTTATTTTTTATTTATTTATTATTATTATTATTAATAGTTTCCTATCAATCTATAGTTAGTGTGATTTTTTTTTTTTTTTTTTTTTTTTATTTAAGTGTGTATTTAGAATACATAAAATGCTAGCTATGAAATTCGCCAGACAAAGTATTCAGCCCTTTTATTGTCATTTTCATCACCATCACTTCCACCATAGAATGAATGATAATTTGTGATTTGACGGACATTACTCCAGAACGTGATTTCATTCACATTCAGGAAAATATTTTCCCATAATGCATGTGTATGTACTATTGGACATTGATAGTAGACAATTAAAATTGTGTTTTATGTGTTTAAGATCTAAAAGATCCAAAGTGCCTACAGAAGAAGCACTCTATTTATGTACTAAATATTTTCTTATTGGTTTTACAATGATATCACAGTGTTGCCTGTGTCATCTTGTGTATATATATTCCATATGGGTGTTTATGATCTAAGCTCTGGCTATTATTTTAGAGTATTATTAGTCTAGATCTACTCTAGTCTGGTGGTGGTCTTTGTTTTTAGTCTCTCTTTTGTGAGCCGGGTCTCACTGTGGCTCATGAGTCTCTGGTTACTGGAATCTTTCAATAATTAATGTCTCTTGAATTCTAACACCAGCCTCCTAAAACAAGAGGTGCGTTCGTGTTTATTTGTCCCATGGCTCCATAATCGGGTTTAGCTAGTCCTGGGAAAACGTCTTTTCTGTTTCTTATTGGAGTTAAGAGCCTGCTGAGTGCATATTTGATTGTATCCAGGCAGACAGTTGAGTGGAACACGAGTTTTGAGTGGGAGATTTAATACAGCTTTGTCATTGACAGGAAAATGACACTCAGGACACAGGAGCTGATGTAACAGGCAACTGCCATTCAGAACATAACAACCAGCACGGCAATTTGCAGGTGGGCTACATATTTGCTTTACCTGTTATAATACTGATGTGATCTGTTTCGTAACAGTTCTGTGGTGTCGTAATCTGACCAACATGAACGAGTTGCTTTTCACAGACTGTTGACATTTGTTTTTCAAGCTTCAACTTGGTACTTGATTTGTTGGTTGTTTAAAGCAAAGTCTATTGTTTAGTTTTCCCACTTCAAAATGATAGACTATTGTGGTGTCATACAGCAGTCGATTTTGTAAACAGTGGTTGTTTTTAATTAGTTGCACTTAAGAAGTTAGTAGGCCAAAGAGAAAGTTTTTTTTCCACTGACCTAATTTAGTGTGGTCATTCTAGCTGCCAGGGTTTAACTGGGGAGGATATTTGTTGACAGGATTTGTGTGACATCATCTCTTATTCACATGATGGTTTTGGTTTACTCAAGAACGCAAGTGTGTACAGCACTTGCCGCCTGATTGGCTTGTTGAGAGCACATCTGAACATTTTGTCGTTGACTATGTAACTTTTTGCTACTTCTGGTAATGGTGAACAAATTGTTTGTTGTGTGTATCATCTATTTTGCAATATTTTTATTATAAGATACTTTTCTTCCCATAAAAAAATAGATAATTTAGCTTACACATTGGTAAGATAAGTGCAATATTTAGATAGTTAGTTAGAATAAGTGCAATATATATATATATATACACTCACCTAAAGGATTATTAGGAACACCTGTTCAATTTCTCATTAATGCAATTATCTAATCAACCAATCACATGGCAGTTGCTTCGATGCATTTAGGGGTGTGGTCCTGGTCAAGACAATCTCCTGAACTCCAAACTGAATGTCAGAATGGGAAAGAAAGGTGATTTAAGCAATTTGGAGCGTGGCATGGTTGTTGGTGCCAGACGGGCCGGTCTGAGTATTTCACAATCTGCTCAGTTACTGGGATTTTCACGCACAACCATTTCTAGAGTTTACAAAGAATGGTGTGAAAAGGGAAAAACATCCAGTATGCGGCAGTCCTGTGGGCGAAAATGCCTTGTTGATGCTAGAGGTCAGAGGAGAATGGGCCGACTGATTCAAGCTGAGAGCAACTTTGACTGCAATAACCACTCGTTACAACCAAGGTATGCAGCAAAGCATTTGTGAAGCCACAACACGCACAACCTTGAGGCGGATGGGCTACAACAGCAGAAGACCCCACCGGGTACCACTCATCTCCACTACAAATAGGAAAAATAGGCTACAATTTGCACGAGCTCACCAAAATTGGACAGTTGAAGACTGGAAAAATGTTGCCTGGTCTGATGAGTCTCGATTTCTGTTGAGACATTCAGATGGTAGAGTCAGAATTTGGCGTAAACAGAATGAGAACATGGATTCATCATGCCTTGTTACCACTGTGCAGGCTGGTGGTGGTGGTGTAATGGTGTGGGGGATGTTTTCTTGGCACACTTTAGGCCCCTTAGTGCCAATTGGGCATCGTTTAAATGCCACGGCCTACCTGAGCATTGCTTCTGACCATGTCCATCCCTTTATGACCACCATGTACCCATCCTCTGATGGCTACTTCCAGCAGGATAATGCACCATGTCACAAAGCTCAAATCATTTCAAATTGGTTTCTTGAACATGACAATGAGTTCACTGTACTAAAATGGCCCCCACAGTCACCAGATCTCAACCCAATAGAGCATCTTTGGGATGTGGTGGAACGGGAGCTTCGTGCCCTGGATGTGCATCCCACAAATCTCCATCAACTGCAAGATGCTATCCTATCAATATGGGCCAACATTTCTAAAGAATGCTTTCAGCACCTTGTTGAATCAATGCCACGTAGAATTAAGGCAGTTCTGAAGGCGAAAGGGGGTCAAACACAGTATTAGTATGGTGTTCCTAATAATCCTTTAGGTGAGTGTATATATAAGGTGTCACACTTTCAACAAAAATACTAAGCAGCATAACGGTTTTCAACATTGATGATAATAATAAGGAACGTTTCTTGAGCACCAAATCAGCATATTAGAATGATTTCTGAACGTTGAAGTAATGGCTGCTGAAAATTCAGCTTTGCCATTGCAGAAATACATTACATTTTAAAATATATTAATATAGAAACCAGCTGTTTTAAATGTTAATAATATTTCCAAATATGACAATAAATGCAGCCTGGTAACCCTTTTTTTCTTTTTGTTTTTTTTTTCTTTTTTTTAATCTTACCCATTCCAAACATTTGCACAATAGTGTATTTTTCATTAAACAAGTTATTAAATTATTAATTCAATAATCTATTCAATCATTAAAAATGTAATAATTTATTACATTTTTAAGCAATAATAGCTGTTTTTAATTTTTACTGTATTTTGATCAAATTAATTCAGCCCTAGTGAGCATAATAGACTTATTTCAAAAACATAAAAAAATCTTATATGGTAGTATACCAAATACATTTTACTTGTCAAGAGGGCATTTTGGACCCTGGCTATGTTCTGGGTTTGATGCATTGAGCCAGGCATTGGATTTGGTAGAAGTTGCATTTCTTGTCTTGACAGCAATACATGTATCTGACATCATCTGTTGATGACTTTAAAAAAAAGTGCAAGAAATTACTCATCAGAGAATTGTTCTTGTTGCTATGAATGTCATTCAGTCACACATTGGCTGGCACCGACTCGCCTGGGATGTCTCTCGAGATCTGGATGCCTGTGTACTAAATAAACACTTTCAACACTGGAAATGAAGCATTGCTGAAGGACAGATGTTTAAAAGGGCTCTTAGCAGCTCCAGACATTCTTTTTGCTTTCCGTTTACCGCATAATATGCAAAGAAAATAGGCCATTTCACTGAATAAAGATGCCTGATGCTTTACTCTGTTTGTGTTGCAGACAAATTCCCACTGTCAGAACAGCAAGATGGAGGCTGATGCTAAAACCGTCTCCATCCCCACAAGTGGCTATGAGAGAAGCATAACTATAGTCAGGGGAAACTCCAGTCTGGGTATGTTAACCCTGTTCATTACACTCTTCATGTCTGTCTTCTTATACATCCTCAGTATGTTTCACAGAGAAGTGAACTCTGTGAGAGACCTGTAAACATGTGTTTGCATGTGTGTATAGATGTTGTATGTGTGTGTGTGTGTGGTGCAGCTCTGGGTGTGAATCTTAAAAACCTCACAAACTAGCCCAGATGAAACAACACATGCATTATATTCCGTAGGTTAAGTTTTGTATTAGTATGATATGATGTTTTACATATCCTTTTTGCTATCTAGCCTGTACTTTGGTTTGTATTTTTGTATGAATGGTTTTAAAGAGTAGTAATTTCTGGATGTTGTTTTTGTTATGTTTACAGTCAAGCTCAGAGCTCAACAAAAGTTGTTTTGTTTTGTTGTTTTTTTCTGCTGGGCTAGTAGTACAGATTTGTACTTGCCCTACCATTATTTTCCCTGTTCCTACCACAATATGTATATATTCTTATTGCATAAAAAAGTAAGAAATTAAGTACAGTATATTATTAATTTATATTAAACCGGTAAAACTTTACAATAAGGTTTCATATTTTTTAACATTAGTTAAATATATTAACTAAAATGAACTAACAATGAGCAATACATTTGTTACAGTATTTATTAATCTTTGTTAATGTTAGTTCATAAAAATCCAGTTGTTCTTTGTTTGTTCATGTCAGTTCACAGTGCATTAACTAATGTTAACAAATACAACATTTTATTTTCATAATGTATTATTAAGTGTTGTAATATGAAGTGTTACCATTATTGTTAGTCCATTAAATTGGACACATTCGATCAATCAAAAGAGACAGTAAAGATATTTTACTGTCACAAAATGTTTCCAGTTGAAATAAATGCTGTTCAGTTGAACTTTCTATTCATCAAAGAATTGTGAGAGAAAAAAAAAAATGTTTCCTCAAAAATACGTTTTTACAGCATAATTGTTTTCAACATTAATAATAATACATGTTTCTTGAGCACCAAATCCTCATATTAGTATGATTTCTGAAGGATCATGTGGCGCTGAAGACTGGAGGAATGATGCTGAAAATTCAGCTTTGATCACAGGAATAAATTACATGTTAAAATATATATAAAAAACAGCTATTTTAAATAATATTGTAATTATATTTCATAATATTACTGTTATACTGTATTTTTGACCAAATAAATGCGGCCCAAATTTTCAGCCCATTTTTACTAATACATCTAAGATTTTCACTAATTAGTCACTCACAATTTTATCAAAACTTTATCAATGTCAGCTCCATAACTTTACTAGAGATGTATTTCAGCAGAATTTGCAACAATAATGTTGAATAAATCACAGAACACATGTCCGAGTAGGGTAAGTGTCAGTCCTGTCAGCCACCCCGAAGCTCACACTGGCCTCAGGCCATCCAAATTGTTGAGCCCTGCAGTGTGTTTATGCAGCTTCAACATATCATTGGCAAAACCATAAGGCTCAGTGAAGAATATAGAAGTTATGGCTTTCTTGATCTTTCTCTTTTTCTTTCTTTTTGATCAAGTTTTTATTCCAATGAATATTCATCCCACTTGACACTAGGCTCTGCATGAGTGTTATTTAATTCATCAATTCCAGCATCCCATTTCATCTTAATTTTTTTATTAATTGACGTTACAGTCAGTTATTTATGAGTCAGTTATTTATGTTGGATGATGGAATAGAGATTATAAATCGTGATGTGTTGTGTCTCTTACTGTGTGTCTTTTGTTCTGGTGTTCTCTTGTGTCATCTCTGTCCTGTGCACTGCTGTAACTAGCGCACTATGATTGTACTGTAATTTGACTGCTCAGACACGAAACATGATAAATGGATGTTCAAATTGAAAATAAAAAATTCTAAATCAATGAATCTCAAATTCTTTACGACCATAGTGTTGTCTCCATGTTTGGTGTGTGTTTTCTTGCATGTTAGCTCTCATGTCTGTTTATGTTGCATGTGTTTTCTCTTTGCGTGGACTCCTAATTATTTATAAATCAGCTGCATATTATATTTAATATAGGCTTGCATAGTGCATTTTTCTAATTGTGAGCAATTTAGACAGATTTATAACAGCTAAAGCGTAGTACAAAGCCAACCAGTCACTTTATACCCACAATGATGTTAGTGCCATGGTTTGAAGTTCATTACGTAGAAAGTAAGCTCAGCTTCATAATCGTAAAATGAATTGTTGAAGGAACACGCTGTGATTTTAATACAACACTGAGTCAAAGCCACCACTTAATATGTCATGAAAGGTGAGTGAAGGGTTTTAAGACCCTCTCAAAGGCACTGACTCTACATGGTGCGCCAACTTTTTTCATTGTCGCTTAGGAAAAAATCTTGCATTGCTTTGAATAAGAGAGTTTGAATCGGTAGACAGACAGTTAGCGGATGATGATATTCCATTAAATAGTTTTAAAGAAAGGGAATGTGTGGTTAAACTTCCACTGTCACACCCATCCCCACTGTCGTTATGATGATCTTATTTAAATAAAAATGACTAAATATTTATACATTTAAAATAACTCATATGGGATGGCCTGGGGCTGATTGTCACACTTTTTACTTCAGTGAATATTTTTCAATGTAGGTTTATTTTTGAAACCCATTTCTGTACAGGCACACACCTTATAGTCTTGGCTACAAAAAAGCCATTTCCACTGTTATTTACAAAACAAATCCAGTTTATTGAACACACATTGTTTGTTTTCACACTATATTAGATGATTTGTGACTGGAACCTTCCATTAAACAGCCCATTATAGGCTTTCTAGTCAAATGTAAACAGTACAACAATTAATAAACAGCAAAGATGTTAAAGGTAATGAACAAAAATGTCAAATCAAAACACACTTGTGACCAAACAAGCACATAGCCTGAGGTTACTGTGTGTGTGTGTGTGTGTGTGGGTGTGTAGGAATGACAGTGAGTGCTTTAAAGGATGGTTCAGGCATCATAATCCGCTCTGTGGTTCATGGCGGGTCGATCAATAAAGACGGGAGACTGGCAGTAGGGGATGGAATCGTTGCCATCAATGGAGAATCTACCACCAACCTGACTAATGCACAATCCAGAGCTATGCTACGCAGACATTCACTGATTGGACCTGATCTCAGGTGCTCACACACACACACACTCACACCTGGTTACCATGTTTTATTGGGACTTTCCATAGACATAATGATTTTTATATTGTACAAACCGTATATTCTATCCCCCTACCCCTAAACCTACCTCTAAACCTACCCATCACAGAAAGCTTTCTGCATTTTTACATTTTCAAAAAAAATCACTTAGTATGATTTATAAGCTCTTTTCCTCATAGAGACCAAAAGATTTTCCCACAAAGACAATGATTTTGGATATTGCCATCTTAATGTAGCATTTACCATCATAATGTAGGGTTTACCAGGACACACACACACATATTTACCTAGCTTTGGCTAAATGAGGATGTAACATTGATTTCTAGGTCTGTTTTTATATAAATCTAATTTAAATGAATACAGTATAACAATAATGGTAACACTTTACGTTAAGTAACGTTAAGTAACTAAGTTACGTTTCATTAGTTAACTTTAGTTAACATGAATTAAGAATGAATAATACTTCTACAACATTTATTCATCTAAATTAATGTTAATTTCAACATTTACTAATGCATTATTAAAATCAAAAGTTGTATTTGTTAACATTAGTTATTGCACTGTGAACTAACATGAACAAACAATGAACAACTGTATTTTAACTAACGTTAACAAAGATTAATAAATACAGTAACAAATGTTTTGTTTATTGTTAGTTCATGTTAGTTAATACATGAACTAATGTTATCTTCTAATGAAACCTTATTGTAAAGTGTTACCAAATAATAACATTACTAATAACATTATTATATGTATAATATATTTACAATAACATTTATTGTATTATATTAAACAAATGGTGTTATTTTTATTTCCATAAATTAAGTTTGTTTGTATATAAATGAACAAACAAATGCATTTTTTATTACAAAAGTTTGGGGTCTGCATTTTTTTTTATGTATTTGAAAGAAGTCTCTCGTGCTCACCAAGGCAGCATTTGTTTAATCAAATATACAGTAAATACAGTAATACTCTGGAATTTTATTACAATTTAAACGGTTTTCAATTTCAGTATATTTAAAAATGTAATTTGCCAGCAGCCATTACTCCAGTCTTTAGTTCCCTTTCAGTCGGTCACGTTCGACGTACGTCGGAACTGACCGACGAATTGGGATCTATTTTCAGAGACCAATCTACTTCGAGTGTTTAAAACGAGCCAATGAAGATTGGCATGCGGTTGACGCATTCCACGCACCACCCCGCAGCGCGGGTATAAATACGGAAGTGGAAGTACCGCATATCGCTTTCAACTTCGGAGCCGAACAGTACTTCGCGTATTTTCCTACGAAGAGTGTTTTCTCAACGAGAACAGGAGATTCGGTGCTCTGCCAGTGTCGGTGTGACGGTGCCTGCAGCGGTGGTCGCGAGCAACATTGTAAAAACAACAGCTGTTATTACAGCTGTTATTACAGCTTCTGGGCGTTTGTGAGTGTTCTTAACGGGCTTGCACCCTTGAACTGCTGCGTGCCTCGGCACTGATCGGAGCGGTTTCCTTCCTCTAAAAGAGCGACACGGTTTGACCCTGCGTCTTTTTCAAGATGTCATTCAAACCGTGTTTCTGGATGCCGTCGTTACCTGTCTCCATCTGACGGACACGATCGCTGTCTCACGTGTTTGGGCGTTCAGCACGCTGAGGCGGCTTTCGTGGATGACTCATGTTCCCATTGCGGGAATATGACCATCGCAGTTCTAAGGTCCAGACTTAACTACCTGGAAAAGGGTGGAGTCCCATTGCGCATCCCCCGATCTAGTGGTCCTCCTGCTCCGAAGCAGAGGGCTGCTACTTTGGCTGATGCCTTTGGTGGGGACCTGAGGGTAACAGTGAGGGCACTCCCGCCGGGCCAACAGGCTCCTCGGGCCCCTCCCCCCTCCGCTGTGCCGGTTGAGCTTCCAGAAGAGCACGCTGGTTTTTCCCGCGGGGGACCAGCTGTTACTTTTGGGGCTCCAGCTGAGGTTATGGTTTCGATTGCTGCATCGGGGGACAAGCTAATGGACTCTGGAGATGACGACCCGGCTGCGCTGCCCCCTTCGGGTGTGGTAGCGTTGCCCGAGTCCGATCCAGAGCTCACGGCTATGCTTTCCCGGGCCGCTACGAGTGTCTGGCTTGAGTGGAACCCTCCACCGCGTCCCGAACCCTCGCGGCTGGACGATTGGTATCTCGGGACAGCCCGTGCTGGTTCTCAGCGCCCCAGTACCTTTCTTTCCGGAAGTGCATCAGGAGCTCACGAAGTCGTGGACAGCGCCCTATAGCACTAGAAATCGATCGGCTGACTCCTCCGTCCTCACTACCCTCGACGGTGGTGCGGCGAAGGGTTACGTGGAGATCCCCCCAGTGGAGCGGTCGGTTGCGATGCAACTGTGTCCTAAGACCGCTACTGACTGGCGGGGAAATCCGCGTCTCCCCTCTCGGGCATGTAAGTTCTCGTCCGGGCTAACCGGCAAGGCTTACACAGCCTGTGGAGAGGCCGCGTCATCCCTGCATGCCATGGCGCTCCTGCAGGTCTACCAAGCCAAAGCGCTCATGGAATTGCACGAGGGTAGTTCCGACCCAAGCGTTATGCAGGAACTGCGTACCGCAACGGACCTCGCCCTCCGGGCGACGAAAGTCAACGCACGCTCCCTGGGTCGGGCGATGTCCACACTGGTGGTCCAGGAACGCCACCTGTGGCTGAACCTGGCGGATATGTGTGAGACCGACAAAGTCCGGTTCCTCAACGCCCCTGTCTGCCAGGCCGGCCTCTTCGGCGACGCAATCGAGAACTTCGCCCAGCAGTTCTCGGTTGCCCAGAAGCAGACAGAGGCGATTAAAAATATCCTGCCCCGGCGACCCGCTGCTGCCTCCACCCAGTCGCCGGCCGCAGCGCCCCCGCCTGCTTGCAGGCAAAGCAGGGTGCCAGACGCAAGGGTGCCGCCCAACCCGTCCAGGGTCCCGCAAACTCTGCCGGCAAGCGTAAGGGTAAGCCGCCTTGAGACGGGCAGCCCAGGGAGAAGAGGAGCTGCTCTGGGGGAGGTGGTGTCCGCACCCCTCCTCCCCCTGGAGGAGGACCGGGGGGAGAATGTCTACAACACTGGCTACAACATCCTGCCGCTGGCTCTCCGGAGTCCAGCGGTACCCACATTTTTAATAAAAGAGCAGTTTCCTCCCCCCCGGGCCCCAAGAGGGTCAGGTTGGCAGTGTGCGACGCCCCCGGGCCTTGCCACTCCTTTCCTCCCCTCCCCTTCACCAGGGGGCAGCAGTCTGGGCACCCCGGGCCTTCTCACCCACACTCTGCCCCACCATGGAGTACTCAGACAACACTCCGGGCCGCCTCTGGGCCTCCCAAGTCGGGTCTGTGTACTCCACCTCGCTGCCTCACCCCGGGCACGTCTATTGGTCCCGCTTGTTCGGTCTCTGGGGGCCTGGCTAGGTCTCCCCAGGCCGTCTCGATGGCTCATCCGTACTCATCAGACTCGGCTATGCGATTCAGTTCGCCCGCCGGCCTCCCAAGTTCACGGGCATACTCTTCACCTCCGTGTGGAGTAGCGATACCCATGTCTTGCGGTCCGAGATCGATGTCCTGCTGGCGAAGGACGCGATCGAGCCTGTTCCTCCAGCCGATATGAGGTCGGGGTTCTACAGCCCCTACTTCACTGTGCCCAAAAAAGGGGGTGGGTTAAGACCAATCTTGGACCTGCGTGTCCTGAATTGGGCCCTGCACAAGCTCCCATTCAGAATGCTAACGCAGAAACGCATTTTCGAATGTATCCGTCCCCAGGATTGGTTCGCAGCGATCGACCTGAAGGACGCGTACTTTCATGTCTCCATTCTCCCTCGACACAGACCGTTCCTACGCTTTGCGTTTGAGGGGAGGGCATTTCAGTACAAAGTCCTGCCCTTCGGGCTGTCCCTGTCGCCTCGCGTCTTCACGAAAGTCGCAGAGGCAGCCATTGTTCCGCTCAGAGAACGCGGCGTTCGTATTCTCAACTATCTCGACAACTGGCTCATACTCCCCCCGGACTGGCTCATACTGGCCCAGTCCCGGGAGCAGTTGTGCGAACACAGGGACCTGGTGCTACGTCACCTCAGCCTGTTGGGCCTTCGGGTCAACCGAGAGAAGAGCAAACTCTGTCCCACACAGAGGATCTCTTATCTCGGTATGGAGCTGGACTCGGTCAACCGGACTGCGCGCCTCACAGAGGAGCGAGTCCAGTCAGTGTTGAACTGCTTGAATACGTTCAAAGGCAGGACAGCGGTCCTACTGAAATTCTTTCAGAGGCTCCTGGGGCATATGGCATCTGCAGCCGCGGTAACGCCGCTCGGATTGCTTCATATGAGACCGCTTCAACGCTGGCTTCACGACCGGGTCCCGAGATGGGCGTGGCAGCGCGGCAAGTACCGGGTCTCAGTTACTCCTTACTGTGGCCAAACCTTCAACCCGTGGGCGGACCCTGCCTTTCTACGGGCCGGAGTGTCCCTAGACCAGGTGTCCAGGCATGCTGTGGTCTTCACGGATGCCTCTTCCACGGGTTGGGGAGCCACGTACAACGGGCGCTCAGTTGCGGGTCTGTGGACAGGGCCCCAACTGCGTTGGCATATCAATTGCCTAGAGCTTCTGGCAGTACGTCTCGCCCTGGGCCGCTTCAAAATGCCGCTGCAGGGAAAACACGTACTGGTCTGCACGGACAGCACTGCGGCCGTTGCGTACATCAACCGTCATGGTGGTCTATGCTCCCGTTGCATTCTCCGGCTTGCCCGCCATCTTCTCCTGTGGAGTCAGAAGCGTCTGAGGTCGCTTCGGGCCATTCACATCCCAGGTGCGCTGAACCAGACAGCCGACGAGCTCTCTCATCAGCCGACACCTCCGGGAGAGTGGCGACTCCACCCCCGGAGCATCCAGCTGATATGGGACCTCTTCGGAGCCGCGCAGGTAGACCTGTTCGCCTCTCCGGGCTCGACCCATTGCCAGTTGTATTACTTCCTGTCCGGGGGGACCCTCAATACAGATGCACTGGCGCACAGCTGGCCCCGGGACCTACGCAAGTATGCGTTTCCCCCAGTGAGCCTTCTCGCACAGACTCTGTGCAAGGTCAGGGAGGATGAGGAGCAGGTCTTGCTAGTTGCGCCCTACTGGCCCAACCGGACCTGGTTCTCCGAACTCTCACTCCTCGCGACAGCCCCTCCCCCTCCCTCCCCGGGGCACTCTATGGCACCCGCGTCCAGACCTCTGGAGACTCCATGTCTGGTCCCTGGACGGGACGCGGAGGTTCTAGGTGTCCTGCCGCAGGCAGTGGCAGACACCATCGCTTCAGCTAGAGCCCCCTCTACTAGGCGCCTCTATGCTCTGAAGTGGAACCTGTTCGTTGAGTGGTGTTCTTCCCGCCGGGAAGACCCCCGAAGGTGTTCAATTAATGTCGTGCTTTCTTTTCTGCAAGATGGGTTGGAGAGAAGGCTGTCTCCCTCCACCCTCAAAGTGTACGTCGCCGCAATAGCGGCGTATCACGATGTAGTTGAAGGTAAGTCCTTAGGTAAGCACGACTTAATCGTCAGGTTCCTCAGAGGTGTGAGGAGACTGAATCCTCCTCGTCCCACCTCAGTACCCTCTTGGGACTTAGCCCTGGTGCTTAGAGCGCTCCAGGGCCCTCCCTTCGAGCCTTTGCGGTCAGCAGAGCTAAACATCCTGTCCATGAAGACAGTGCTCCTGACTTCATTGGCCTCAATCAAGAGGGTAGGGGACCTGCATGCGCTTTCGGTCAACGAATCGTGCCTAGAATTCGGGCCGGCCAACTCTCACGTTGTCCTGAGACCCCGGCCTGGATATGTGCCCAAGGTTCCCACCACTCCCTTCCGGGACCAGGTGGTGAACCTGCAAGCGCTGCCTTCGGAGGAGGCAGACCCAGCCCTAGCTTTGCTCTGTCCCGTTCGTGCTCTCCGCGCCTATGTGGACCGAACTCAAAGCTTTAGAACCTCAGAGCAGCTCTTCATCTGTTACGGAGGCCAGCAGAAGGGAAAGGCTGTCTCCAAGCAGAGGTTAGCCTACTGGATAGTGGATGCTATCGTCTTGGCTTACCAGTCCCAAGACGTGCCTTGCCCGTTCAGGGTGCGAGCTCACTCCACTAGGAGTGTAGCCTCCTCCTGGGCGCTGGCTCAAGGCGCCTCGGTGACAGATATATGTAGAGCTGCGGGCTGGGCAACACCTAACACGTTCGCTAGATTTTATAGCCTCCGTGTAGAGCCGGTATCTTCCCGCACCCTCGCCCCCAGTGGCCAGTAGCGCTAAGTACCCGTTCTAGTGTCGGCTTGCATATGCCACTCCCGCCTCCGGGCCAGATACGTGCGTCTATTGTCTCCAGTTGTGTTCCCCGGTTGGATCCACCCCAGAGACTGCCATAGGTAGCTCTACCCTGCTAGGTTAGTCCTTATGATTATCTCCACCTCTCCTTCCACTGAAGGACGTGGCTCCACAGCGTACCATCTCCCGAGACGGGCACGCTTTCCCAGCGTTATCCAATAGTCACGCTGAGTGGGTCTTGCAGGAACAGCTGTGACTGGCCTCCCTGCCCGGAGCCCTGACTCCGCACCAACGTAGGTGTGGTCCAGCGAGCTCGGGCAAGGCGCTGGAAGGGCCAGCATCTCTGGCGTGTTAGTAGGGATCCCAATTCGTCGGTCAGTTCCAACGTACGTCGAACGTGACCGACTGAAAGGGAACGTCTCGGGTACGTATGTAACCCTCGTTCCCTGAAGGAGGGAACGGAGACGTACGTCCCGTCGCCAGGTGCTGTGCTTCAGCTGTAGGCCGAGTCACCTAGCTCGGCTCCTCAGTTGTAAAGCGATATGCGGTACTTCCACTTCCGTATTTATACCCGCGCTGCGGGGCGGTACGTGGAATGCGTCAACCGCATGCCAATCTTCATTGGCTCGTTTTAAAAACTCGAAGTAGATTGGTCTCTGAAAATAGATCCTAATTCGTCGGTCAGTTCCGACGTATGTCTCCGTTCCCTCCTTCAGGGAACGAGGGTTACATACGTAACCAAGACGTTTTACGTGATCCTTCAGAAATCATTCTAATATGCTGATTTGGTGCTCAAGACACATTTCTTATTATTACCAATGCTGAATATATTTATGCTACTTAATATTTGATAAAAAAATTTGTAGACACCGTGAAAAATGTTGAAATATATATATTTTTTACATTATAAATGTTTTTACTGCCAGTTTTGATCAATTTAATGCATTCATGCTGAATAAAAATTTTCATTTCTTTAAAAAAAAAATTGCTGACCCCAAACTTTTGAATGGTAGTTTGTTAAAAGCTATTTTTTATTAGACTACATACTAAGTACTTTAATCATTATTGATCTTGTTAAAAATGTAAAGAAAGGTGATGTTCTAGTAGCATATTTCATTTGTCGTTGGAATTGGCTTTTTCATCAATACAGCTTTAGTCTTGCTTGTTCTTGTGTGTTTTGGTGAATTTCAGTGTGATGTACGTACCTGCTGCCTTCCTGGACATGCACAGAGCCAGCTACGCTCAATCCAAAGAGGAAATGGAAATACACAGAACAGCTACTGTCCAATCCAGGCACTCACAGAACCTTCCTTTTAAACCCCTGTAAGGAATCAGAATTTTTTTCTGTTTGTTTTGTTGTTTCTTATGGTGTTCTAATGCATATTTGCTTTGTGTTAGAGAATGCATTTCTGAACAACAAAGTACAGTAGATGGTAAAGGAGTAAATGGAAAGACTCAAGCAGTAGAAGAAAATGAAAGATTAGATAACCACAGTCAAATAAAACAAAGAGAGGACGGTGAAAGACTGGAAAAAAAGGTGAAGAATGAAAAAACGACCTTGAAGAGTGAGAACGGACAAAGACGAGGGAGAGGAAAAGACAGACGAAAAGATGAAGAAGAGACACATGGGAAAGATAGCTCATGGAGTCAGCCTAGAAGGTATCAATTAAATAACAAAATAGTGCAGCATTCACATTTAGTATGTTCATGTAATGATGATATTTTATTTGTCCTAGCATAACACTGTTTAGGGCTGGGGGCACGTGCCTTGGCTTCAGTGTGGTGGGGGGTCGTGGTATGGGCAGTCGACTGAGCAATGGGGAAATAAGACGGGGCATCTTCATAAACCATATTGCGGAGGACAGTCCAGCCGCACGCAACAGCACTCTAAAAAAAGGAGACCGAATTCTTCAGGTGTGTGTGTGCATGTTTTTATTAAAGAGTAGCTTTTAACTATTGGTCTGCTCTACTTTATTGCTTATTCTAGCCAAGAACTGCTCGCTTAGACAAGAAGACAATGTCTGAAATACCAATAACAGAAAATACTTGCTCAGATAATGATATGGCATTCTATTTGTACAGAAACCAATTGTTTCTGTACAAATGGCAGAAAATAATTGTGATCAGAAGAACTCTAAAATTACCAATTATTTCTCAGATGTAAATTAAAACACTTTAGTATAAGGTGTCCTTGGTATTGTGTAATTACACATAAGTACTGAGTAATAATAATTAATAGCATGTTCTTATTATTGTTACCCAAAACAAAGCAGAATATAAAACTTGAAAACTAATCTTATGATTAAAGCCAGCATGAAACTGAAACTTCCCTATTGTGACGTATATCTGAGTGAAACGGCTTCTCGAACAAGAAAAATGTAGGGCAGGACTTGATTTTGTCTATTGAATTGTTGGATAATTTTAGTTTGCTATTGCGGTGATCTCATGTGATTGACTGGTTGTCCCGCCCTTGCACCAGTAGACACGTCATCAGAGAAGAAAAGGGATGTCATTGAAAGAGGGAGGGGAAGTTATTATGGGGGCACATGAATTTATAAATAAATAAACAAATTATGTGCAAGGTGATTTTAAAAGTATGATTCACCAAAAATAATTCTGAAAATTCTGTAATTATTTACTCAGCCTCATTCCAAACCTGACCACTCTTAAAAGAAAGTAAATGAGAACTCAGGCTGCCAAGCATTTTAAAGGATGCAAAAAGCACCATAAAAGTATCATAAAAGTATCATAAAAGTACATTCTCAGTTATCAGATGATATGCACTTACATTTATTGAATGTGCACGTCAAATCAAAGTATATTTTTACAAAAAACTGTACTATGCAGATACTATAATATTAATGAAAAAAGGCCACTTAAATGTCCTTAAAGAGAGTACACTTTTTAAAAGTGTGAACTTTGTATTGTCAAATTAAGTTTTACTTTAAAGTCAGTATGTGTCAGTATAAATCAGTATGTTTTAATAATCCTTTGTTGTGTTTTAAAGACCAACATACTAATACATGAAAGTGCTCGATTATACTGTACATGGCATAAAAGTTTCAACAACCATAATACCATAATGTAATTTACCATAATATGCTTGACAATACATTCGGCAGTACACTTAAATAGTATTTCAAAGACAATTGAAGTAATTATGAAATGACATATAAAGATGTATTAAATGTATTAAATGTATAAAATAAATCCTACTAAAGTGGTTCAAATTCAACTAATTGCATTTAATATCAATTTAAATTACAATACATTTTAATTTAATTGCAGTGTCCATTAAGTGCTTTAATTAGCACTTAAGTAAATTGGGTAACACTTTATTTTATGGTGTAGTTATACTTTACATGTACTTACTATAATAATAGCAGTAAATTAATTACAAGCAACTAACCCTAAACCAAACCCTAACTCTAACTTAACCCCAATAGTAAGTACATGTAGTTAATTAATGTTATACAGTACTTATTTGTGTAACACAGTAACAACGTCGCCTTAAAATAAAGTGTAACTGTATGTTCTCTTAATGTGTATTATTTCTGTAATAAGTACTCTTTTTCTTTTCTTTTTTTGTCCCTTTTTGGCATTTTGGAGCTTGACAGCCCCAGTTCTCATTCACTTTCATTATACTAAAAAAGGTCAGGCCAGGAGATTTTTCAAAAATTCACTTTTTATGAAAGGAAAATAAAAGGTTAAAACAAAAAGTTTGAAACAACTTGAAAGTGTCTAAAAAATCACAATCAGATTGGAATTGGTGATTTTACTCTGCTCTTGTCATTTTTGTGTAAAATATTAATCAGACGGCCTGAGGCTGAGACTAGTTAGTGTTGATGAACAGTTGGGAATTGGATGCTGTATAATGATCTCCATCTGCTGGTCATAATAAGCTAATGCATTACTCCTACTCTGACCTAAATAAACTAGATAACAAAATTAGTTTAAAGAAAATCTAGGGCAAACTGGTTAACTTGAAAGTAGAAGTACTGTATATTGAAAGAAATGAGAGACTCTGGAGAAAGAACTTCACACATTGCATTTTTTATGTGTGTGTTGGCAGGTTCAAGGTGTAGATGTGAGTGATTTCACTCATGAAGAAGTCGTTGAGGCAATTCGTCAGGCAGGAGACAGAGTAGAGCTACTAGTGCAGAGTCCTCAGGTAAAACAGAGATACACATGCACACACATAATCGCTTTACAAATATTCATACTCAGTGCTAGACACTAGACGAGACAAAACATGAGTACATAAAACATTTATTTCCTCTCTATGCCCAGTTTTCAGCCCCTGGCTACTGCGCTGAAGATGATAATGTATCAAAATCAAATTTTCAAAATCATCAGGTATGTTTCTGCTTATGCTATTGTGTTAGTGTCTTTTAGGAGATGTATATGGTAATATGAAAGTTTTTCTCCTCTTTAGGAAACCAAGATCCCCAATAATCTCTCCCCAACCTACCCCTTCAGCCCTATTCCCTTTAAGGTCTGTAATGTGTGTTTGCTTAGTAATAATCTAATATATGGATATGAGTTACATATTATCTGCATGCTGAACATTACCCTTAAGATAAAAGAAGTCTTTAGCATACTTTAAAAAAAGCACTTATTACGGCAAAAAAAAACTTTAAAAGAAGATTCTTAAGTGTGAACAAATGTAATATTTTTGAACTCTTAAGTGCATGTTAATTACAAATAAAAAATTTTTTTGTTTAAATTTATATTAAATGCAATTACCTACTTATAAATATTACAGCTTTATATATACTTCAATTGTCTTTGAAATATGGGTAAAGTGTAATGTACTTACCAGTATTTATGGTAAACAAAAATATATCATTTCTATTAAAACGTGTCTATTTCTAATTACATTTGTATTGATGTTGTATTGATGTTGCAATTTACTTATTACATTTAAATTTACTATATTTTTAATGTACTATCAAATAACACGCATCAGTTTTATATAGGCCTATATATTTTTTTTTTTTTGTGATCAACTTTTTATTCAGTTTTAACACAGAATGTACAATTTGCTTTTGTTATATGCCAAATAGTATACATGTGTAATACAAAAATACAAACGTCGGACGTCACCGACGAATTAAGATCCCTTTGGAAAATGCCACAGTTACTACCACTTCCAGCACCCAGCGAGAGCCCATCAGACCCCGTCTGTTGCGGGCGGGAAATTCACTGCTGTTCCGCAAGACCCCTTCAGCAAACTATCCACATCATGCCCGAAGGGAGTTACCATGTGGAGAATACACGTATGGACTGGCCGTGGGCAGTGCAACATACGGAAGTCCCAGGGGTGGCCCCGGCCAAACAGGCGGGGGAACAACACCTAATTGAGACGGCAGAGCGCCCTGCCGAGGGAAAGACACAGGCTCGCCGTAGGGAGCCGTACCGTGGAAGAATACACATATGGGACTGCCGTGGGGGTCACAACATATGGAACCTAGCCTAACACAAGTTCCACCAATGCATACGAGTGTTAGACCTGGCGTTGGACGCTCCGCCACATCCGACTGCCGCGGGTTGCGGAGGACTCAACAGGGTTCGCCGTTTCTGGGGAACTCAACTGGAGCATATAAAGCACACGTATCCGTTCCATGGGGAAGGGAATGGCGCAGCAAGCCGACACTAGAACGGGCACTTCAGTGTTACTGACTATGGGAAGTGAGCACACAGGAAGATACCGGCTCTACACGGAGGCTATAAAATGTAGCGAACGTATTAGGTGTCGCCCAGCCTGCAGCTCTACAAATATCTGTCAGAGAGGCGCCACGAGCCAACGCCCAGGAAGAAGCTACACCCCTAGTGGAGTGGGCTCTTAACCCGAGCGGGCAGGGCACGTCTTGGGTCTGATACGCCAAGACGATGGCATCCACTATCTAGTGGGCCATCCTCTGCTTGGAGACAGCCTTTCCCTTCTGCTAGCCTCCATAACAGACGAAGCTGCTCTGAGGTCCTGAAGCTTTGCGTTCTGTCCACGTAAGCCCGCAAAGCGCGGACGGGACAGAGAAAAGCTAGGGCTGGGTCTGCCTCCTCCGAAGGCAGCGCTTGCAGGCTCACCACCTGGTCCCGGAAGGGAGTGGTGGGAACCTTGGGCACATATCCGGGCCGGGGTCTCAGGATTACATGAGAGTTACCGGGCCCGAATTCCAGGCTCGATTCGTCGACCGAAAATGCCTGCAGGTTCCCTACCCTCTTGATAGAGGCCAATGCAGTCAGGAGTACTGTCTTCAGAGACAGGATTTTTAACTCAGCTGACTGCAAAGGCTCAAAGGGCGCTCTCTGCAGTGCGGTTAGCACCAGAGTTAAGTCCCAAGAGGGTATAGAGGGAGGGCGAGGCGGATTTAGTCTCCTCGCCCCCCTCAGGAACCTGACGATCAGATCATGCTTCCCTAAAGACTTACCATCTACCATGTCATGATTAGCGGTGATAGCGGCAACATAGACTTTGAGGGTGGAGGGAGACAGCCTTCGCTCCAACCCATCTTGTAGGAGGGAAAGCACAGAACTGATCGAACATCTCCGGCGAGAAGAACACCAGTCGACGAACAGGTTCCACTTCAACGCATAAAGGCGCCTCGTAGAGGGAGCTCTAGCAGAAGTGTCTACCACAGCCTGTGGTAGGCCACCTAGAACCTCCGCGTCCCGTCCAGGGACCAGACATGGAGTTTCCAGAGGTCTGGATGCGGGTGCCATAGGGTGCCCCGTCTCTGAGTCAGGAGGTCCTTCCTCAGAGGAAAGGGCCAGGGAGGTGCTGTCGCGAGAAGCACTAGTTCCGGGATCCAAGTCCGGTTGGGCCAATACGGAGCAACCAACAGAACTTGCTCCTCGTCCTCCCTGACCTTGCACAGAGTCTGTGCAAGAAGGCTCACTGGGGGAAACGCATACTTGCGTAGGCCCCGGGACCAGCTGTGTGCCAGAGGATCCGAGCCGAGGGTCCCCTTGGTCAGGGAATAAAACAACTGGCAGTGGGTCGTGTCCGGGGCGGCAAACAGGTCTACCTGTGCGGTCCCGAAGCGACTCTAGATCAGCTGGACCACCTGGGGATGGAGTCTCCGCTCTCCGGGGAGCACTGGCTGTCGTGAGAGCTCGTCGGCCGCACGATTGAGCAGGCCCAGAATGTGAATGGCACGAAGCGACCTCAGATGCTTCTGACTCCATAGGAGGAGATGGCGGGTGAGTTGTGACAGGGAGCATAGACCACCCTGCTTGTTGATGTACGCAAAGGCCGCAGTGTTGTCCGTACGGACCAGAACGTGCTTGCCTAGTAGCGGCGTTTTGAAGCGGCCCAGCGCAAGACAAACTGCTAACAACTCGAGGCAACTGATATGCCATTGCAGTTGAGGCCCCGTCCACAGACCCGAAACTGCAAGCCCGTTGTATATGGCACCCCAGCCGGTGGATGAGGCATCCGTGGAGACAACAGCATGCCTGGACACTTGTTCTAGGGGAACTCCTGCCCGTAAAAATGAAGGGTCCGATCACGGGCTGAAGGTTTAGCGGCACCTCTGAGTCATGGGGACACGGAGGGATCCGCTGTGCCACGCCCATCTCGGGACTCGGTCGTGTAGCCAGCATTAAAGTGGTCTCATATGAAGCAATCCGAGTGGCGTTACTGCGGCTGCGGATGCCATATGCCCCAGGAGCCTCTGAAAATGTTTCAGTGGTACCGCTGTCCTGCATTTGAACGAATTCAAGCAGTTCAACACCGACTGGACGCGCTCCTCGGTGAGGCACGCTGTCAGGCCGACCGAATCCAGCTCCATACCGAGAAAAGAGATCCTCTGCGTGGGGCAGAGTTTGCTCTTCTCCCAGTTGACCCAAAGACCCAACCGGCTGAGGTGACTGAGCACCATGTCTCTGTGTTCGCACAAGTGCTCTCGCGACTGGGCAAGGATCATGGGAGCAATGGCCACCTCCGCGACTTGCGTGAAGACACGGGGCGACAGGGTCAGCCCGAAGGGTAGGACTTTGTACTGATATGCTCGTCCGTCGAACGCAAAGTGTAGAAACGGTCTGTGTCGAGGGAGAATCGAGACATGAAAGTATGTGTCCTTCAGGTCGATCGCTGCAAACCAATCTTGGGGACGGATGCACCTGAAGATGCGTTTCTGCGTTAGCATTCTGAACGGTAGCCTGTGAAGGGACCAATTCAAGAATCGCAGATCCAAGATCTGCCGCCGCCTTTCTTGGGTACAATGAAGTATGGGCTGTAGAAGCCGGTCTTCATATCGGCTGGAGGGACCGGCTCTATCGCGTCCTTCGCCAGTAGGACTGCGATCTCCGCCTGAAGTACAGGGGCATTTTCCTTCGACACAGAGGTGAAGTGAACGCCCCTGAACTTGGGGGGACGCCAGGCGAACTGAATCGCATAGCCGAGTCTGATGGTACAGATGAGCCAGCGAGACGGGCTGGGGAGTGCTAGCGACCGTACAAGCGGGACCATCGGCACCACAGACGTACCTGCAGCGGGGCAGCGAGGCGGCATGCAGGGACCCGACTCGGAGGCATGGCAGCGGCCTGAAGTGGGGTCTGAGTGAGCTGTACAACACTTACCTGCTTCCGCTGAGGAGGTGTGCGAGTGTGAGAAGGCCGCTTGTGTGCGTCCCCACAGCCGGCACCCCCTGCTGGCGATTGAAGAGGCGCCTGAGGGTGACAAGGCATGGGAGCGTCGAACACCACCAAACGCGCTCTCTTGGCACCCAGAGATTTTGGAAACTGCTCTTTTGTTGAAATTTTGGGTGGAACGGCGGAACAGAAACTAATGGACAACAAAAGATTCTCCCCCGCCCCTCCTCCGGGGGAAGGAGTGGTGCTGCAGCCGTCTCCTGAAGAGCAGTCTCCTCCATCTCTGGGTGGCCTGTCTCAGGGTCTCTTACGACGGCGCTTGCCACCTGGCTTGGCAGCGGCCTGAGTGGGCTGGACGTCCTTCCCACGGCCGGCTCCACGCCTACGCCCGGGTGGAGGCTGCTGCTGGGCTGGGGCGGGAGCGGGGGCGGCGGCGGGCGGACGTCCTCGGCGACCGGCAGATGGAGGTGCTGCGACCTGCGGCAGGGTGGAGGCAGCAGCTGGCCGCCGGGGCAGGATGTGCTTGATAGCCTCCGTCTGCTTCTGGGCGTCCGAGAGCTGCTGGGCAAAGCTCTCGACCGCGTCGCCGAACAACCCGGCCGAGGAAACAGGGGAGTCCAGGAACCGATACTTGTCGGTCTCCCTCATGTTGGCCAAGTTGAGCCAGAGATGCCGTTCCTGGACCACTAAGGTGGACATCGCCTGCCCAAGGGAATGGGCGGTGACTTTCGTCGCCCTGAAGGCGAGGTCCGTCACCGTCCGGAGCTCCCGGAGGAGCTCTGGGTCAGGCCTACCCTCGTGCATGTCCATGAGTGCCTGAGCCTGGTGCACCTGAAGCAATGCCATGGCATGCAAGGCGGACGCAGCCTGGCCACAAGACCTGTAAGCCTTCGCAGTCAGACTGGAAGAGAACTTACAGGTCTTGGACGGGAGACGCGGGTCACCACGGCAGTTGGAGGCGGTCACCGGACACAGTTGCATCACGACGGCCCGCTCCACCGGCGGGATTCCTATGTACCCCTTGGCTTGCCCGCTGTCAAGGGTAGTGAGGAGGGAGGAGCAACTAGGTCTGTTTTTGGCACTAAATGGTGTCGTCCACGACCTGGTGAGCTCCTCATGCACCTCCGGGAAGAAAGGCACCGGGGCGGGACGCTGAGAACCGGCGCAACCCGCCCCGAGAAACCAATCATCCAACCTAGAAGGTTCGGGACGTGGTGGAGGGTTCCACTCAAACCCGACCTTTTCGGCGGCCCGGGAAAGCATAGCCGTCAACTCGGGGTCCAATTCAGCCGTTGCCACTCTCCCAGAGGGAGGAAGTACAGCCAAATCTTCATCCTCCGAGGACCGGAACTCCCCCTCCGAGGCAGCAATCAACATCTGTTCGTCTGCTGGAGCCCCAAAGGTCACCACTGGACACTCATGGGCGTTTGTGAGGGATCAGGGACCTGCGGAGGCTGGCTCGGCGGGTTTGCCCTGATAGTAATCCTCAGATCACCCCGGCCATCCGTCGAAGTAGGTCTATTCTGAGATATAGCACTAGATCGAGGTATGGGCAGGGTCTCGATCTAAGCGCCGAGATAGTCATGTTCCCGCAGTGGGAACATGAACTATCCACAAAAGCTGCCTCAGCGTGCTGAATGCCCAGACACGTGATACAGCGATTGTGACCATCAGCTGGCGATAGGGAACGACTGCATCCAGAAACGCACGGGTGGAATGACATCTTGAAAAGACGCAGTGTCACACCCGTGTTGCTCTTTTGTGAGGAAACGCTGAGCCCAGCCCAGGGAAAGACCGCGGCAGCACACAGGAAATAGGTGCAGCCTGTGTCTGCACTCACTAGTAAACAAACGCCCTCACCGAATCAACAGTTGCTGTGAGAACAGCAGTTTGTTTGTAGCAGCAGTGAACTCTCGGTCGCGCTGTTTGTGCCGTCACACCAGCACGTAACGTCTTCCTCACGCTCTCTCTCTCTGCTGAATAGATAGGCAGTCTCGCTCTTCATCAACGCCGTTCAGCTCCGAAATGTGAATGACAACAGTGCGCTGCATTTGCTTCCGCTATATACCTGCGCTGTGGGGCGGAGCGCGAGATGCAAATCTTGCACGCCAATAGTCATTGGCCGGTTCTCTATATCTCGAAGCTGATAGGGGCTCCCTGAAGTGATCCCAATTCGTCAGTGACGTCCGACATACGTTGAACGTGACAGACTAAAAGGGAACTACATAGATAAATAAATAAAACAAATGAATACAATTTTAGTGGTACAGTTGTAAAGACCCATTTAGGTGATGTGCTAAACCTGAGCAAAAACAGGTGATTTCAAAAGTGCAGCAATAATTTTATCCCAAGCATCTAAAGTGAAACTTCATGCTTTATGAATAACTGCCAATGATCTTTCTATGAGAATAATATCTCTGAAATGGTTAAACCATTCTTTTATTGAGGGGGGTCCAGGAGAAAACTGGACCCAAGAATGTATTATAGTTTTTTTTAGCAGCAGTTAAGCCTGCAAATATAACTTTTCTAAGAGCCAGATTAGTATTAATATTAAATGACAAATCATCATTGAATAGGAATAAAGTAAGCAATTTAGGATTTGGGAACTCCAAAATATCCTCAAGAAATGCTGCCACTTGGGACCAAAGATTAGAGACATCTGGGCAGTCCCAGAAGATGTGCAGGTAAATACCATCCATATTCTGGTTACATTTTGTACAATCTGGGCTATCCGTGAGCCTCATTTCAAAACGTCTGTATGGGGAGAAATAAAACTTCTGAACAAACTTAAAATGAATCATCTGGTGAGCAGGGTTCTTTAATGAAAGAAACACATTATTCCATACATTCCCCCAGACCAATTCCAAGGCCCTCTCCTTAAGGTCACGATTCCATGACTTAATCACTCCCAGAGTTTTATCACGTTTTGAGATAGGCCTATAGTTTTTATAGACTTAATATATGTTAGTCAACACACCAAAATAAGTATGAAGAAGCATGATTTGAAACATTATTTAAAGGTACTTTAAAGTAAAACGTTTCATTTGACATTATTACAAAGTGCACTTTTTAAGTTAACTTAAGTGGGTTAAGAAACATATTCATAAAAGTGTACTTAAGGCCTGTTCACACCAGTGTTAACAGGTTCTAAAAATGATTCTAAATGTAAAAGAGTAGCAGAGTCTATACTACAACTGTAACGATAACGGTACAGAGACACGATATCATTGGAATCACTTTCAGAATGATTTTTTTTCCAGCTGATGAATGTTATAAACATTGACAGCCAATCAGAATCCATCCTGCTTTAAGAGCTCGGACATTTCAAGCGAGAGACAACTAAACACGCTTATGATAAACAGAATGATATTTCACTGGTGTGGACGCTAATATAGTTATAGATATATATCGTTATAGTTATCTTTATAGTTATCGTTCTTCATTATAGTAAGTTCTATCATTGGTGTGAATGGGCCTTTAAGAGAAATGGCCTTTTATTTCAGTAATTTGTATTATCTGCAAGTACAGTTTTTTTTAAACATACTTGTAAGATTTGACGTAGGCTACACCACATGTGCACATTCAATACAGTTACCAACACTTTTTTTTTCAGAAGGGTAAATGGCATTTTTATCTTTACATGATTTTCAATGGAAACAAACTTTGTCTACCATGTTTCTTTACACAAATTAAATTGCTGCATTAGTATTTATTAAAAAAAAAATATAATTTTGAATTGTCTGGTTTTTGTACTATACTGTTGAACTGTAAACTGATTTTAAAAGAGAACTGATTAAATGTATTTTCTGAAGAATATAATCACTCTTTATATTGCTTTTGTAGCGTACAGAAGACTGGAAATTGGGAAAGCCTCCACATTTAGTTCCTCCCCTCCTGAAACTGCCCTCTAGGCCAGTGGACACAGAAACAGATGGAGTGCAGAAGGTTCCAGAGAGACCACCCCTGCCAGAAGAGGCTTCACATCATCACAGCGAGCAGGAGCAAGACTCTTACTGGAGTAGGTTTGTGTGTGTCTATGTGCAGCTCAGGTTTTGCCGGCTACACTAAGGGGACTAAATGTCCCCTAAATACAGTTAAACCTGAAATCTCCTACATTGTGAGGAGCAGGGAATTGTCTCCAGGAGGAAAACTGTTTCATAAGGTTGCAGAAATGCAGAACGTTTAAGCAAAGGGCATCAAAAAATATTCTTAGCTCAGAATACAAGTCAATGCCTCTATTAGTGTGTCCACTAATGTGTCTGTATTGTTTTGTCTGGATGTTTTTGCATGTTTGTGTGTGTGTAAGCAGGCCGTATGCAGCAGAGGTATGGCAGTCTGTCTGGAGAGCTTCACATGTTTGATCTGGACTGTGGCTCATACAGCTCTGGACTGGGACTGTGTTTGTCAGGAAACAGAGATGGAGCGCGTGGAAGAATGAGCGTGTACGTGTCAGAGATCAAACCAGACGGGGCTGCTGTTGCAGATGGTCGGCTCAGAGTGGGAGATGAACTACTGGAGGTGAGAATGACCTCCTGAACTCTTGACTGAACAACATCAACTTTTCATTTGGCTATTAAAATTATTCCAGACTTTATGCTTTATATATTTTTATTAATTAGAAAGCAAACCCATTCAGTTTCTCATGATGCACGGGAGACAGCAGGCCGGTGTAACACTTTAAATTGTGATCATTTCAGCAAACACTGATTTTGATGTGGGGATGTCTAATATTTTTCTAATGTTTGATGTCTTTAAATTCAAACTATTATCTATTTTTTCTGAAGGTTGATTTTATTGTTATTGTTTAAAATTAATGCAACAGAATTTGTATTGGTCAAGTCTTATACAATTTAATTTATTGAAATAATTTAATACAAATATTTTCATTAAAAATATATTAATACTCATTTAATGATTATTTTAGTAATTAATTATATTACATCATTATATTATATATAATTATCATAAAAAAATGTGAAATATTGAGTAACATATATATATATATATATATATATATATATATATATATATATAAACATATAAACATATATAAACATTATAATCATTGTCATATCATTAGCAAATAAATACAATCAATCCCGCTCAGCCTTTTACTTTAAATACACTTAATTTCTGACAGATATAAGAATTAGTACCATATAAGAGTGAAAACTGATCAGTATTATCAAGAAATAAAGGAATTTTAGTAAAGCACATTTTAATAATATTAGTCTCTTAATGAATTTTTTTAATATACACAAAAATTAAATAGATTTTTAAGTGTTACCATTGTACGCACTGTTTTTTTAATTTTTTTTATTAATTGATTAAATTTAAGGTTACACTTTATTTTAAGGTGTCATTGTTGCAATGTAATTATATATTTAAATACTGAGTAATGTTAATTAACAACATGTACTTGCTATAGGGTTAGGGTAGAATTAGGGTTTGGTTGAGTGTTAGTTGCATGTAATTATGCATAATGTTCTGTTATTACTATAGTAAGTACGTAACAAGGACACTGTAAAATAAAGTGTTACCAAATTTGATAATATGATCTAGCCTTTCTCTTTATAATTCTATAATTGTTACATGTATTTTGCCACATATGAATGTTATAAAACATGGTATGTATTTTTGTATTAGTCTGTCAGTTATGAAGGACAATGAATAAATGTTACAATTGCCCCCAGTCTCCTCAAAATTACTAAAAGAGCAAAACACATGAAATATCAAAGGTCAAGGTTTTGTCTTCTTCATAGTAATGTGTATATTTTGCAGATAAATGGACAAGTGCTGTATGGACGCAGCCACCTGAATGCAACAGCAATCATCAACAATGTTCCGGCTAAAGTTAGGATTCTGCTCACAAGGTGAGACATTTTTACAGACTAACACAAGCAGTCTTCCACATGCATTATAATACACTCATCATATAGCCTTAGACTTTGACTATTACTGTGATGTCCAAAAGTGTGAGACCACAATGAAAATTTAAAAATTAAAATTAAAGAATGTCAATTCTGTCTGAATTTTCTGTTAAATATTTCACTCAAATTTTTATGCTGATATTTATCATTTGTAATGAAAATACTGTATGAAATTCAAACTAGTCAAACTAGTATTTTCATTAAAGGTCTCAGACTTTTGGATCTTACTGTATACTGATAACATATTTAATTTTCTCATCAGGAATAAAGATGCACAGAGACAAATGACTACAGGACCAGTGAAGGAGGCAATGGAGACACACACATATAAATAAACTAAAATACGTCTTAAAACAGTAAAAGACATAATAATTATAAGCTATGCTCGATTAACAAAACAAATCATTGTCAAAAACATTATGAACAAGTTCATTACAATATATTTGCATAGCTAGCTGCATGTTTCTGACAAGTTCATTGAAATTCTTTATTTTTTTCTTTGATTTACTCTGAAATACTCTTTAATTAGCATTTTTTTTTAAACTGCATTATGACATCTTCTATATCTTATGTCATCTCATAACAGTTTTATATTTTTAGATGGACAGCTGTCCTCTTATATCTCCTGGCATGCATATTAATATGATCCGAGAAGGTCAACATTCAGTTTTATCACAGGTAAAATCAATCAAAATGTTAGACAAAACACATGACACAAAATATCTGCCTGCTTCATTCTCATTCACATTGTTCTCATGTTTCTGTTTGCCGACAGGATGGAAGGATCAGCAGAGAGGATAAACTGAAGTCTCGTTCCTCAGAGAGCCTCAACATTGGTCTTCCTTCTCCAATCAATGCCACATCCAATCATAAGCCTTCCTATCATCCTGCCAGTCACATGCCCCCCAGTTGCTGTACTCCTCCATCATCTGGCATTTTATCAGCTGATGAGAGCAGCCGCTGCGGCTCAACAGCCAATCAGAGCTCTTGCACAGGGCCTCACAGCACTTCTTACTTTGCCCAGTGTTCTGTGAGCTCGAACCCCCTTACATGTCCCATCATACCTGGCTGTATAAATACTATTGATATCCGCAAGGGCACCACGGGGCTCGGCCTCAGCATAGTAGGAGGCTGCAACACACTACTGGTGAGAAATTAGGACGGAAACTGAGTATATTAGACTTCACAATGTCGAAACTTGAACAATGAAGCAACTTGAATGCAAACCTACCTAAATATCTAATACCACAGTAAAGTTATCTGTGTTATCTTATAGTGATAGTTCACCCAAAAAGGATAATTTACTCACACTTATGTCATTTCAAATCTGTATGATTTTCTTTCTTCCATAGCACAAAAGGAGTTTTGAAGAATGTATCCAAAGCAACTTGCATTGAATTTAACATATACATTTTATCAGTTCATGCATTGCCTGGGAATTTAACCCAAGACCTTGGCATTGTTATTGCCATGCCCTAGTGTTTGAGCTAATGGAATTTACCATAAAAGTGGCTCATGCACTATAGCGCAGGTCTTCAGAAGTCGTACAGTAGCTTTGAGTGGGAAACTGACTCAATTTAAGTCATTACTAATGGATGTTCTTCTTGAAACTACTTTCAATATTTTATTTTTGAGTGAACTATCCCTTTAAAGAAATATTCCATAATACAAATTTAAATTATGAGATGCTGTTAATTAGTGCAGGAAATCATTTTAATTCATCTTTCAATAAAGAAAGAAAAGTAGTTCACTTAGGCTGGAAGTGGGGCATACTGACAGAAGGATTTTAAAACCAGAACTATGAAGTTTGCATTTTTGGTTGAAGTACTTTTAATTATTTAGTACAAAAATCATTATCATTTGATCTGTAAAGATCTTACTATAATTTTTACTTTTTAACTGAGTCGTGTGTGTGTCTGTGTGTGTGTGCTATTGACAGAAGGCTAGAGATGCTCTTGATAAAGCTGATTAAATATTCTTTTAAATGAAAAAAGAATTTTGAAGTAACATGCTGCAATCACTAGAAATCAAAATGGGAGCTCAAACAATATTCTTTCTTTCTTTCTTTCTTTCTTAATTTCTTTCTTTCTTCCTTTCTTCCTTCCTTCCCCAGGGGAAAATAGTGATTCATGAAGTGAATAAAGATGGTGCGGCACACAGAGATGGACGGTTGTGGGCTGGAGATCATATACTAGAGGTACAGAACTTCAGCATTCACCAGTGAAGTTGTACAGAATGTAGTTTATTGGTTTCTTCACAAGGAACTTGTGTACAATCAAGAGGAACAATCATTACTGTAAACTTTTAAAAAATGACATCAACAAGGTACAGTGGATATATTTATGAACTGATTAAACTGTATCGAAATAGGGAAATATTGAATCTACTTTTCCTTTCCAAGGTTCTTTGAATGGCTCTTGAGTGTAGTCACTGTTCTCTCCTCCAGGTGAACGGCATTGATCTGAGAATGGCCACTCATGAGGAGGCCTTGAGCGTCCTGCGCTTGAGTCCACAGCGTGTGCGATTGTGTATCTACAGAGGCCCTGTGACAGAGAACCACTCCACACACACCCTGCAGAACCACACACCTGAGGACATGTGGGACCTCTTCAGTGTGGAACTGAATTGCAAACCAGGACAGGGACTAGGGCTTTGCATTGTGGGTAAAAGGTAGGTTATTCTAAAGGAATATAATTACATTACAGAACTGCATGCTATAGGCCATGAATAATACATAGAATCAGCTGTTTTCTGATTCATCTGAATTCATAATTTTCTGCATGTCTTGCAGGAACGACACTGGAATCTTTGTGTCTGAAATAACAAGGGGAGGGGTTGCAGACTTAAATGGAAGGCTGTTGCTAGGTGACCAGATTTTGTCTGTGAATGGGGAGGACATCCGAGCTGCAACACAGAACTACGCCAGCGCACTACTGCAGGTGCAAACACATTTCACTCAGGAATACAGTAATTAATGCATTTCCTTCATAATCATAATAGGGCTAATTATTCCATCTCCATGTGTGTGTTACAGAGCTGTAGTGGCTCTGTGTTGTTTGAGGTAGCGCGCTTTAAAGCTTCATCACATTACTCATATGGAGATCAGGTAAACGCATTACACAAGACAACTGGATTATTCCTGTTGTGCAGTACTTTTGAACTCTGTGATCTAAAACAATAAATATTTTAAGAAAATATTTCTTTAAAAAATAGGCTCTGTTTAAGTTCAGGCCATTATGTACACAATGGCAAAAAAAAGACTCTCAACGGAATTGAAATAGAGCTTTAACCATTACTCTGTGACTTTGAGTTGACATGAGGGTTGACAACGCTTTTGTTCATGTTGACATATTTAACCATCTTTTGAAATATGATATGATCAGATTTCTATAATTGTTCCAAACATGGTTGACCTATTTTGAAGTTAGACCAGCTGCTATCACAAAAAGATTAATATGATAATTACATATTATAATATATTGTATAACTACATTCTAATAACTACTAAGCTGAATGAAAAATGTGAGTTTAATATTTTATCCAATATATTAAGGCATACAAGTTTGGGGTCAAAAGTTGTTCAAAAGTTTGGGGTCAGTAAGGTTTGTTTTGTTGTTGTTAAAAGAAATTAATACTGTTATTCAGCAAGGATACATTGAATTGACCAAAAGTAACTGTAACTGTATCTGTAAAGATTTTTGAAAGTTGAAATAGAAATCTTTTGTAACAACTTTCAAAAATCTTCACAATTTCAACAAAATGATTGATTTCTGAAAGATAATGTGACACTGACACTGAAGTGACACTGAAGACTGAAGTAATGGTTGCTGAAAATTCAGCTTTGCCATCACATGAATAAATTATATTTTTTTAAAATATAGTAAAATAGAAAACAGCAGCATTGCAGTATTGTTGAGCACTTGGTGAGCCTTCCTTCATTAAAAAATCTTACCTACTCCAAACTTTTAAATGGTAGTGTATGATGGAGATTTAGTCTTGACTCTTGACATAGTATGCATACCATACAAATGCTATGCAATATTTACAGCACACAAACACAACTTATCCTTCGGATGAGACGTTAAACCGAGGTCCTGACTCTCTGTGGTTATTAAAAATCCCAGGATGTCCTTCGTAAAAAGAGTAGGGGTTTAACCCCGGCATCCTGGTCAAATTTGCCCATTGGACTCCTAATCATCCCCATATATACTGGTGGGCTTTATCATGCTGTCTCCTCTCCACCAATAAGCTGGTGTGTGGTGGGTATTCTGGCGCAATATGGCTGCCGTCGCATCATCCAGGTGGATTCTGCACATTGGTGGTGGTTGAGGAGATTCCTCCCTTCCATGTAAAGCACTTTGAGTGCCCAGAAAAGCGCTATATAAATGTAACAAATTATTATTATTAATAGTATCCATCTCAGATCTATATGGTGCACAATCTATGTGCGGTGTTTGAGAGTCTGTGTTCTATCCGTGTTGTGGCAGGTTGGCGAGGTGGATGTCCCTCTTCTCTCTTCTCTCAGCACACATGACTGTAAGAATGTCTGTCACAATTATTCACTATTCAGTTCTATTCATCAGTACCATCAATTAGTTTTCATTTTTTGCACAGCTTTGGACGGGAACGTTGACATCAGAACTGTCACCGTTCAGAAGGTGGGTTTGGTTTTCTAAGCACTTTTAAGGCATGTTGCTGCAGTAACTGTGTGATCCAGTAGTAAATGTAAGGTTGTTGTGATTCTGTCCCAGCATGAGTGTAATTCTGTGGAGTTGAGATTGAGAGACACACTGGGAATTCCAATGATTTACATCTCCAACCTGGACCCTACCACACCTGCAGCACGTGCAGGACTTCTGCAGGTAGAGAGAGAGGGAACCAGAATGCTTAAGACTTTATGGGAATAGGGCCTGAAAGTCCTTTTCCCCCCTTTTCTTGAACCGATAGCCTTGTGGACAGCTCTCTAAAATGTAGTGAAATTACACTTTGGGCGATCTTTGTGTCCTGGCTTGTGGTCCTTTCCCAGTCCCTTTTTCCTTCTCTTTCCCACATGGCTTCCTGGAATTTCTATACACTCTTAAAAACAAAGGTTCTTTATTGGCATTAAAATTCATGGAACCTTTTCATTCACCTAAAGGTTCTTAAGTCAAGTCACCTTTATTTATATACCGCTTTTTACAATGCAGATTGTTTCAAAGCAGTTTCACAGTGGTAACAGGAACATAATGCAACAGAATTTGTTTTGGCTGTACAGCCGCTCTGGAGAAAACAGTGATGTCATCTAGCTCATTTCAATTATCATATAGTGTCAATGCGGGCAGATCAGTAATATAGTTGAAAATTGATTGTCCCCAAAGGCAATGGAGGTGACAGTGGCAAGGAACCCAAACTCCATCAGGTGACAGGATGGAGAAAAAACCTTGGGCAATCGGGCAGCACATCAGGTGTTATGGGATATGTTCCCAGTTCCGGCTGATGCAGCCTAAACAATAATTTAACTGATTTAATAATAGAAATTGATAATGTTCTATGTGTATGCCATAGTAAAGAGATGTGTTTTTAGTCTAGATTTAAACTGACAGAGTGTGTCTGCTTCCCGAACAATGCTAGGAAGACTGTTCCAGAGTTTAGGTGCTGAATAGGAAAAGCATTGACCGCCAGCAATTGATTTTGATATCCTAGGTATTATCAACTGGCCAGAGTTTTGAGATCACAATAGATGTGATGGAGTATAATGTGTTAGGAGCTCGCTCAAGTACTGGGGATCTAAACAATTTAGTGATTTGTAAGTAATTAGCAACATTTTAAAATTGATACGATGTTTAATAGGGAGCCAGTGCAGTGTTGATAGAACCCGGCTAATATGGTCATACTTCCTGGTTCTAGTAAGAACTCGAGCTGCTGCGTTTTGGACCAGCTGGAATTTATTTATTAAGCGAGCTGGGCATCCACCCAGTAGAGCATTACAATAATCTAGCCTTGAGGTCATGAACGCATTAACTAACTTAATAGTGGAAAAAGGTTCTGTAGATTATTAAAGCGTTCTTCAAACCAAGGAAACTGACGTTCTTTTAGGAACTGTTCACTGAAGTTTCTTCAATGACACACTGAATGGTTTTTCTATGGTATCAATAGCGCCTTTTTGGAACCCTTTTTTTTAAGAGTGTAATATCCTATCCCAATAAAGGAAAAAATACCAAAAAGAAAGTGTTGATCAATGTAAACAGTACACTACCATTCAGAACTTTGGGGGTCAGTAAGAATTTTCTTTTTTTTTGAAAAAAACATTTTTATCCAGCATGGATGCATAAAATGTATCTAAAGTGAAAGTAAAGGCATTTATAATGTTACAAAACATTTCTTTTTAAGTAAGTGCTATTTTTATTAATTTTTTTACTTTCTGTTCATCAAATAATCTTAAAAAATGACATTTTCAAATACATTAAAACAGAAAACAGTTATTTTAAATTGTAATAATATTACTATTTTTACTGTATTTTTGATCAAATAAAAGTAGCCTGGGTGAGCATAAGAGATTTCTTTCAAAAATATGAAAAATCTTATGACCCCAAACTTTTGAACGGTAGTGTGAAAATTTTATGTTTAAAACTAGCTACTTTTCATAACAGGTTCATTTTATATTACATACTAGTTTATCTAACAAATAACTGGTACTACTATAAAAAAGAAAAATGAAACAGGGTTTATATTTATGCTTTAAACGTCACGGGACACCAAACTGAATACCCTATTCTTGGAGTGGCAACAACCCACCATCTTCAAAAAAATAAATAACTCTGAATTGAATTTTCAGTTGGGTGCCAGAGTCATCAGCATTAACGGTACATCAACAGAAAGTCTCTCAGTTACTGAGGCAAGTTCCCTCCTGAGAAATAGCAGCGGAGCCGTCACACTGCAGGTGTGTAACATCAGACACATATTAAATCATTTCAGATACAAAACATTAATCAAATGTTCAATCATTGTACACAGAGCTCATCTTTCCATGAATTTCACATTCTGTGTGTTTGATTAAAGGTGATGCCAAGTGGCTGTGCAGATGGAGCTAGCTTCAGCAAAGTTTGGTCATCTTTAATTCACTCCTCACCTGGACTCACAGAAAATGACATTACCCTCAACAACCAGAGGTACTCGAAATAAATATCTCTAACACATACAAACTGTCATTCTGTTCTGAACTGGATACCTATTTTATAGGCAATAGTCTCATAAATAAAGACCCTCTGTGGTGAAAGTCAAGTTTTTGATGTTTATGTCTATGTGGTGTTTTTAATATGCATGAAGACAGTCAACAACATTGCTGAGTATTTTCTCCTTAAAACTGCAGTGAAAAAAATCACTGGTGTTTCTTACATCACAAACTACCTAGTAAACAATCACGTCAACGTAGCATATCATTAAATATTAAATATTAAATATGTCTCAAGAGAAGCCAGGCTATCCTGGTATATCTTTCTGTTGATATGAAAAATCGTGTGTACATTTAGCAATATAGGGTGTGAATTATGTATATGATGTATATTATGATGAACTATATTCCTTTCTCCAGTAACGTTCTAAGTTGTTCAAAGCGTTTCTAAAGATGCTGATTTTTAGAAGGCAGACTGAGATGGTGAACTGGAACATGGTTTGTGTAACATTAGCAACCAAACGTATTCAAGCAAAAGTCTGATCATATTAATTAACGTTATGTGTCTGACGCTGTAGAGAGCGATACATAAAACGCATTATCATTCTGATACATCGACTTGTGGACGAGCCATATGAGTAAGTGGAGGCGGAGGCTAATTTGCATATTCATTTATCCACATATACTAAATGAAGCAAGGGTGTAGAGTTACATACCAGCTATTTTAAGGCATGAAGACATTTTTTATTCACAGGAAAAAAAACATTTAAATGTGCCATTTTGGTGATCAAAGACGAGTTTAAAGGGATAAAATTATTGACTACAGGGGGATTTTAAGATAATGGACCCCTTTCATTTCAGAGGTCGTCAAAGTTGGGTAAACTTATATAGTGGTAAACAGAAAACAACAGCAAATATAATTTTTATATTTCCAGAAAGATGTAAAATTTTCCATCACTCCCTCAGCCGTTATATTAGAAAAACGTTATATTATATATATATATATTTACTGTACAGTATATTACTGTATTTTTTGTGAGCATTCTTCCTTTTGGGTACAATCAAATTTATTTCATATTCAATCTGGGGCACTTTCTACCTCTGATCTATACAGTAAATTGTAGAAGTTAAAAGTGCAAAGTAAACAATAGCCTAAATCATCTTTATTCACCCACTCCAATAAGATTTGGAAAGTGATTTTATTTAATTGCCAACTGTACCTCAGTTTGCTTTAATTTTCATTCAATATTACACTTTCTATCTGAAAAGTTTCATCACTAAAATGAATGTGTCCCAGGACATTTTTTTAAATGTGTGGGTCAGTGGAACCAAGCAGTAGTTTTATCATACAGAACCTTTAGTCAACTATGCTCATGATGATGGCTCTGATGTATGCTAGCATTTAAGATGCATTACTGGTTTCATCCCAATGCTGCCATGAAATACACTCACCTAAAGGATTATTAGGAACACCATACTAATACTGTGTTTGACCCCCTTTCGCCTTCAGAACTGCCTTAATTCTACGTGGCATTGATTCAACAAGGTGCTGAAAGCATTCTTTAGAAATGTTGGCCCATATTAATAGGATAGCATCTTGCAGTTGATGGAGATTTGTGGGATGCACATCCAGGGCACGAAGCTCCCGTTCCACCACATCCCAAAGATGCTCTATTGGGTTGAGATCTGGTGACTGTGGGGGCCATTTTAGTACAGTGAACTCATTGTCATGTTCAAGAAACCAATTTGAAATGATTCGAGCTTTGTGACATGGTGCATTATCCTGCTGGAAGTAGCCATCAGAGGATGGGTACATGGTGGTCATAAAGGGATGGACATGGTCAGAAACAATGCTCAGGTAGGCCATGGCATTTAAACGATGCCAAATTGGCACTAAGGGGCCTAAAGTGTGCCAAGAAAACATCCCCCACACCATTACACCACCACCACCAGCCTGCACAGTGGTAACAAGGCATGATGGATCCATGTTCTCATTCTGTTTACGCCAAATTCTGACTCTACCATCTGAATGTCTCAACAGAAATCGAGACTCATCAGACCAGGCAACATTTTTCCAGTCTTCAACTGTCCAATTTTAGTGAGCTTGTGCAAATTGTAGCCTCTTTTTCCTATTTGTAGTGGAGATGAGTGGTACCCGGTGGGGTCTTCTGCTGTTGTAGCCCATCCGCCTCAAGGTTGTGCATGTTGTGGCTTCACAAATGCTTTGCTGCATACCTCGGTTGTAACGAGTAGTTATTTCAGTCAAAGTTGCTCTTCTATCAGCTTGAATCATTCGGCCCATTCTCCTCTGACCTCTAGCATCAGTAAGGCATTTTCGCCCACAGGACTGCCGCATACTGGATGTTTTTCCCTTTTCACACCATTCTTTGTAAACTCTAGAAATGGTTGTGCGTGAAAATCCCAGTAACTGAGCAGATTGTGAAATACTCAGACCGGCCCGTCTGGCACCAACAACCATGCCACGCTCAAAATTGCTTAAATCACCTTTCTTTCCCATTCTGACATTCAGTTTGGAGTTCAGGAGATTGTCTTGACCAGGACCACACCCCTAAATGCATTGAAGCAACTGCCATGTGATTGGTTGATTAGATAATTGCATTAATGAGAAATTGAACAGGTGTTCCTAATAATCCTTTAGGTGTGAGTGTATATTAAAATTGCACTTTTTACTGAAATGTCTGCTTGTGGATATATTTTAGAGCAGGTTTGCGAGTGCAGTTTTGTAGCGCCGTAAGACTCTAGAGTCAGCAGAATTTTACACATAAAGGACTTCCCCTCCAGACTATTCAGACAACCCTGTTCAATAGAAGTGTAATGCTTGCTTTTTTCACTTTTCTAACTGCACTAAGAGATTAATCTTTGCCCTGTTTGCCAGTAGGGTGTTCTCTGGGGGGAAAATGGGTTTAATTCTATTTGGCTTTTGTGTGTTTAAGTTCTCCTCAGTTCCAGACTATCACTCTTGAACGTGGCTCTGCTGGGCTTGGCTTCAGTATTGTAGGAGGATTTGGCAGTTCCCATGGCGACTTGCCCATCTATGTCAAGAACATATTTCCCAAGGTACACAAGAAAGAGACACTGCCATAGAGCTAAAAATTGTTGAGTAAATCTATTGACTGCAGTGAGCCACGTATTGATACATGTCCAAACACACGTTCAGTTAGCATGAATCGCAGCATGTGCACACTCCGATGCATGACATACAGTCCTCTGACTGAGAAAGGAATGTTATTTGTGTATTTGAGCGTGAAGCGTATGTGACAGTGCTCTGTTTCCACAGGGAGCTGCGGTGGAGGACGGGCGTCTGCGTCGTGGTGATCAGCTGCTGACAGTAAACGGACAGTGTCTGGAGGGTGTCACTCACTCTCAGGCTGTCGAGCTCCTTAGACAAACCAGCGGGACGGTTACGCTACAAGTACTTTCAAAAAGACTACCAATATGCTGATAATGTCACACAATGTCACTTTCCCTTGTCGTGATGATTCTTAGACCTCAAGGAGCAGATGTATGATTGATTGCTAGAGACAGACGGAGACAGATTCTACAAACTGTATTTCTAAAAAAATAAAAAAAAGTATTTTAGATTAAATGTGAATCTAAACAGTGTAAAGTGGGAGAAGCCAATAGACTAGTGCTAAACCAGTGGTTCTCAACCAGGGGGCTGCAGGGTGACATATAATTATTTTTTAATATAAATATTACTCGTATATTAGATCTAACTTAATTTAAAAAATAAACATACAATCAAAATGCAAACTAGAAAAATTGTATTTTCCAGCTCAAGAAACAACTAGAATTTTTGTGGATGTTTTATTTATCAAAAAGGTTGAGAACCACTACGAGTCTTTGACATGCATATCAGCTGTCTTTTTGTACTGTATTGCTTCACTACACAGATTTGTACCAATGTACATTAATTTTCAGGCTTCAGTAGGAGTTATATGAACATAACAGGCATAGCTAATGGTATAACTAACGCTGAGAGCTCACATTAAGCATAATTATTCATAAGTGTGGTTGTTACACATTTAGATGATCATAAATCATGCAGAAAAAAAACATTTATGAAACTATTTAAAGCAAGACTAATATCATAACGGAAATATTTTCTGACTGTAACTCAGTAATGAACCAGAATCACTGTTTGTATATGTTGTCTGATGCATTACATGTACGTCAGCACTGTCTGTTAGGATGACAAGCAACATTCATCAACTCATAGATTTATCTTTTTCTACTGTAAATTTACCTGTATACAAAAAATACATTATTTTATTGCTGTAAATAATTGTCTATTAAAGTCTTCATGTTAGACTACAAATTAAGTATTGAAAATAAACTACAATTTTAATTGCTGAAACAAAAACAAAAAAAACTGGACCTATGTATAGAGTTGTTTACCCAGATACTGTATACCCTGGGTTCACAGACAAGGCTTAAGCCTAGTCCTGGGCTAAAATGCATGTTTGAGCGGTTATCTTAAAATATGTCAGTGCCACTGTTTTGTCTCAAGATGCACACCAGTTATGTTTTTTTTTCTAAGGCAGGCTACTTAGATGTCCTAATTGAACTAAGGCCTTATCCTGGTTTAATCTAAGCCCTGTCTGTGAAACCAGGCCTATATATCAGCAATTTATCAGTTTTTACCATTCTGGACCTCCACCATCTGATCAAATCAAGAAGAATGAACCTTGGAGATAATTATGACAAGCAAACACAATACATCTCTACGACATAATTCTTGTTTTAATTATTGAATCACACACATTAAGTCATTTACAGAATAATCTCCGGGGTAATATCACACACTATCAGTCCAAAAGTGCTGCCATAGAAAACACTAAGAAATGTATATATATATATATATATATAAATATATATATATATATATATATATATATGCAAGTATTCAAAAGTAACAAAGGAAAAAAATCAAATATGACAGATACATATTTACATTGTGTGTGGTCACTAAGCTGACATGCAGCAAAGTACAATGGGTGTCCATGTCTTTAGTGGAAGAGGGTGTATAATTGTGAACAACAGAAGTGAATATATTAAAATGCTCATGTATTTTGTCATGGGGGTACATGAGTGAGATGACATTAAGTGCCCTTAATACTGTTTACCTTTAAGATGAATATATCTTTAACGTCATGTGTTAACAGTATGATGCATGTGTCAAGTCTGATATGCTTGATGAATTGTGAACCATATAATAACTTCTGTGAAAATGTGTGGTCCACCCCCAGCGCCTGGTCCCTCTGCTGAAAGCAGCTTAAGCTGAGTGATGGCTTTCAGGAAGTGCACAAGTATGACTCACAGACAAAAAAGTTCTGTTTATAGAGCTGATGTCATTCAGCCACTCACATCTTAATGAAAACAGAAAGAGTAAGACTTTCTGTCTCAGTCCCTCCTATGTTTATTTCTTGGCCTTTCCTTTACCCCTGCCTTTCCCCTTCCCAGAAGCCCCTGGTTTCTCTTGCTTGACGTCTTTTGCTGGTTTGGCTTTCTTCTGCTGTAAGAATGAAAAAAAAATCCTTTTGAGTGATTTATAATAGAATTCTGCCTATATGTAGGCCCTGATGGAATATGCAGACTGTTTCTGCATTTTCTATGCTGATTTTGGGCAAAATGTGTGGAATTCCGTAGAATGAATTTGAACATGGTAAAATATTAATACTAAAAAAAATGAGGTACTCTCAGCTGTGCTGTACGCAATAAAATTAGCCAAAAAATTTAATAAGTTACTTGTAGTCTTAAAATGACAGGTGATTGAATTCTGTGGGCTCAGATATTTTGACAAACGATATGCGTTTCAAAGGATAGTTCACCCCAAAAGGAAAACAGGTCATCATTTATCCCTCAAGCTCACCCTCATGTTGTTCCAAGCTTCCTCTTTTACTATTGAAAACAGGCACTAAAGATTTTAAACTTCAAAAACCATGCAAAATTATAAAAGTAGCCATTATGGCTTCAGAGAAGCCATAACAGATCCGTTTCTCAACTCACTGACTCAGTGAACCAGTCACAGTGTTTAAGAAGATTTGGAATATAAAGCAATAATGCCTGAAAGCTTCAGTGTCTTTGTAGTGGAGATTCTTCAGAAAATTCACCTTTTATGTTCCAAGAAACAAGGGAAGTCATACAGGTTTAGAACAATATGATGACGCAAGCACTGAAAGCCTAAATTAAACCTGATCATCATACAAAGCGATCATTTCTCTTCAAGGATTTATCCACTCATGGATCAAAGTTTTGGTTGAGTTGACTTTAAATGGAAGGACACAAGTCTAAGTTTCATTAAAAATAACTTCATTTGAGTTTCAAAGATGAACAGAAGTGAAACAGCATCAGGCCGTGCAACTGATGACAGAATTTACATTTTTGGGTGAACTATCCCTTTAAGTGTTCTCCAAATTAGATGTTAATAAGTTAACATGATTGGAAAACTGACAGATAGTCAAAATGGAAGCTGTTTTGATAGCTACCTTGATCATTGCATCTCCAGTAAGCCCATCATCTTCTTCCTCTTCTTGGACCTGAGATTCATTGTCAAGCTCTCCTACAAGCTCAGGGTCAACAGCACCTTTACGGCTTTTCTTAACCACTTGTAAAGAGTACGGCATAAGATGTGATTCCTTATTGTAGGCTCTTGTAAATGCAGCTTTCACCTGCAGAAAGGGAAAAAAACAGAGCTGATGGGGATACAGTATGGCATACAGCACCTCCAGATGTTTTCCTGTTAAAACACAATTAACTCAGACGGAGCAGGCATCTGTCAAATCAATGAACTGTCAACTGGACCACTGGTTTCTTGTCCTGGAGAATAAATCTACAATATGCTAAGAAAATCACACACACACACACCTTGGAGTCTAGCTTAGAATAAGGATCCGCCTGTCCACCCCATGTGCTGATCTCCATTATGTTATCAACATCCTCTTTAATGATGTCATAATCATCCATGAGCTTCATGCTCTGATTGGCTCCTTCTGAACCTTGGGACTGAAGAGGCTCTAATATTGCGGAGCGCAAATATGGCAGGTAATCCAGATTTATTGCTTCCTTACTACTTAAAGTCCTGCAGGATAAGAAATAGGCAAGCTTTAAAGAAGGCAAAAATGAGGTATATAGACTTCATACTTCAGACATGAATGAAAGGAGAGGGTGAGAAAAGTGTGTTTTCTCACTTTAGGCTCATGTGTGAAGCCAGCTCCTGTATGATGCGGCTGTGTTTGCCAGCTGATGAGAACTTGCCCAACCAGCTGGGAAAGGTTGGAAACTGACTCATATAGCCACGCATCAGTTCCCCTGGCAACACACTTGCATAAATTGCCTGGAAATAAATACACAGATATATTAAAAACCTTAATTTGTTTTCACTGATCTATGCAAAAATACTACGTGAACACGTTTTGTAATATGTTACAAATCAGTGATGTAATATTCATCTTTACATTTTGAAAATGGCCACCTGAGGGCCAGGTTATCTTGGTGCTGCTACATCATTCAAAACTGTTGACTGAGGATTTGTTGGTCAACACTGATGAGAAGACAATGGCAGGATGTATCTTACCTGTGTAGGAAGCAGAGACCAGGTCTGTCTGGAACGGATCTGTTTGTCCACTAAATCTCCATCGCAAATGCTGTCCGCAGTTTTACTCAACAACACCAAATGATTCTTCAGATTTCCCCTGATAAACATCAAATGTCACAATTATACCAACATGCAGTTAGAATAGACTTTTTAAAATCTCATGAAACAAAAATGTTTTCTAAGTGTACTAACTGTAACTGTGAATTGTGAATATTGCAATAATGTTAAAAGTTTAGCTTATTTTTCTATAGAACATTTTATCTGTATGTCAAAATAGGTCTGTTCATTAAGTGTAAATACAAACGAATAGATCTGCATTTGTTTCACATAATGGATCGGTTTACACCTGGTATTAAAATGTGTTTTGGTCGATCGGATCACAAGTAGACAAGGGAGACACATACCAGTTTACACCTGGTGTTTTAATCCGTCTCTTTTGTCCATTATCAACCACTTCTGTCCTGATTTCTTCGAGGAGAGGGTCTATGGGCAGGTACATTTTTTTTTCAGATCTTTTGATCTAATGGACAACATAAGCTTGTGCAATTTACATGTGACGGAAAAAGCATCAGCTTTCGTTTCTGCTCCGCGGCTGCAGGACCACGCCAAACACAGTAAGTGCATGTTAGAAATCAGGAATGGCGAGAGAACATTGTGCTTGGTATTTTTTTTATCTTCAAACCAAACTTGGGTCTTCAACCGACAAAGTTTAAAAATCCTGTCTGGCTAGCGTGCTTACAATAATGTTTACGCATTAAGTAAGAAGGTGGAGAGTAGGTCGTCTTTTGTGGCTGTCCAAACGCATTCGACCACATGAGTGTTTACACAACGAAACCAATCCAGTCTAACGCATTTTCGGCTACCTCTGGAAGTGGTTGAAAGTGGACAAGCTCAACTTTTTAGACCCCCATTTACACCTGTATTTAGCGTCGTCCACTTGTGATCCGACTGACCAAAATGCATCTTAATACCAGGTGTAAACAGGGCCAATGTGTAATTTGTTTCTTTCTTCTGTCTAATTTTTATTTTTATTTTGCATCAAAGATTTTGTATGTACTTTGTAACAATGTATGTACTATTCACCTCATGTCTTTTTCATGGGGAGCAAACAAAACACCTTTTTAAATTATCAAAGAGCAAATGTATTGAGATATTAAATATCTTCAAAATAAAAAAAATAAAAAAAAGATTATAGAGATTATCTATCGCCCCGCACTAGTGAATGTCTCTAAAACTCACCCTGCGGCGGCTGGTCGGACATGCAGGTAGTTTTCTTGGACAAATAGTGGTGCTAGAGAGTAGTCATGAAAGAAAAGGTCTGATTTGTCAATCAAAGACATGTGGGCGGTTTCCTCTCCTGAAGCAAACACCTTCCGGCACACATCAAATGGACCCTGCATAACACCACACAGATATTGTCATTCTACACAGTCTACTCATATTATCAACGCATCCATGCTCATAAAGTCTGCATAATGTATTTAACAGTGTGCGTATGTACCAGTTTCATGTCTTTCTTAGCATTGTTAGCATCAGCTTTGGCCTGGTCATAAGTCATGACTTTGTCTTTAGCCGACCACATGCTCAGATTATGCAGGATCTAGATGTAGAAATTTTTGAAAAAATTTGCAGTGTAATACACAGGTTTATATAGTAGACACTGAATCAATGATAAAAGGAAACAGATTTGTTTGTGAATATCATACCTGTCGTATATCCTGATTGGATGCCAGAATGACTTCATTAAGTGCTGGGGGTGGGATCTTCAGACCCTCTTTGAAAGCTATAGACATCATAGCTCCCTGATTGGGCAAAAAGGAAGCTTAAACATTTTTTAAATATATTTTACACAATAAGTGTAATATTTGCTAAAATAAACATTTTTGGTTACACTATGTTAAAGTGTCCTTGGTACAGTGTAATTACACAAAGTACTAAGTAATAAACTTAAAACATGTACTTACTGTAATGTTAACTGCTTGTAATTATGCTTAATTTACGGTTATTATTACTATAGTAAGTACATGTAACAAGTATAACAAACGCTGTGAAATAAAGTGTTTTTTTCAGTGATGATACATTTTTCAGTAATGATAGGTTTAAAACTGTAGGGTTTAAAATGTGGGATTTTTAAACCTGGATATAAATATATTAAATGTTTCTAAAGAAAGGATATGATGTAAAATCAATAATAAATACTTAAGATTCTGCACTATTTATAGGTCACTAAATAAGCAAACATGTGACACTGATCAACAGTGATTTAATCTGACAATAATTTCAAATGCCAGTGAGCACCTTGATCTGCTCAACGCGGGGTCTCTGAAACCGCAGGTCGTAGCAGTAGTTGGCCAGCGAGCGGATCTTCTGATGATTGCGGTCATTACACATGCAGATGATGGGAATCTTGGACTGTTTTATCAGACCAATCATCTCCTGTGTGGGTCAAAGGGCAAAGCACAAGTGTCAAGAACCACAATAACTCTCTAAATACTCTGGCATTTAGAATAGCATACTATTCTTACCAAGACTGCACTATGTAGTATATTCACTGTGCAAAGTAAGTACAGATGACCTACTACATTTGCTCAAAATGAGCAGTATACAACAGAGCTTACTGAATGGATTACTGTATTCCACATTGCAATGTCAAATTCTAAATTAAACCGAATTCTTAAATAAAAATGTCCAAAATCATAATTGTTTATTTTTATCGGATAACTGGGCAATGAGAAGTAGAATTCTACTGTTTGAAACATTTATTGTGGACAAAGTCAACTGAGTCAACTGTTTCACATTCTATTTTTAAAAATTGTAGGTAGTATATAATATATACTGAGCTAGTGCTCCATTCCACACACAGCCACTGAACCCATCATGACCATTTTTGCTCCTTGAGCACCACCTCTGGTAAAGAGAAATAATGCAATTGAATGCGAGTGTAAAAGTCAACCTGTATTCCTCCTCTGTCTTCATTTCCTGCCATCCCATCCACCTCGTCCATTATGAGGACATGTTTACTGCTCACTGTCTGAGATGCACCTGACACAATTAAACACAAAAACATAATGTGTTTATATTATAATCACCAAGTTTACCGCCAAGCCATTTTACAGATGCTACCTGATGAATTAGTTATTAATTAAACTAATTACCGGTATAGAAGTTCTTAATGCTGGTGTTGTTGAGTGATTCTGCGATCACTTCCTTTAGGCTGTTCTTACTGCGGGTGCAGCTCGCATTCATCTCCACGTAGCTGTAACCCAAATCCTACAAGCACATATGGAACTCTATTAATGCTTTACCCAATGCAGTGAAACTGTAAAACAGACACAGCATTTACAATCATTCACTAATGATTTAATCCTTGACCCAACGCTAAACACTTTAAAACGATTACACAGACATATGTGTTTATAAGTGAGACTGAACTGACCTCACAGACGAGAGCAGCAGTAGTGGTCTTCCCAACACCAGGAGGCCCAGATAACAATGCAGCCTTAAATCCAGAACCATCATCTTTACTCCCAAACTTACCAAATTTGGCTGTTTCGCGTAGAGAGAGAGAGAGAGGAGAGAGACAAGAACAATGAAAATTAGTTAAATGGAATTTTAACCACCACAGTGCATTTAAATACACACATTATGTATGGTTGAAATGGCATACTAGTTGCATGAAGCAGATACATGAAATATGACATGCTAAACTGAAACAACATTTACAATTCTTATCTTGTACAATTAATATTATCTCATATTAATTAAGAGACTATATGGAAAATGAATACTTTAAAAATGTATTTGTCACACTACGGGACCATTTCAAATTAACTAGTAAAGTTGAAAAACTGTTAAAGATAAAAAGAAAATAATATACATATTTCCTAATCCATATTTTTAACATAAAATCTTGATGTTGATGATCTGTCAGCTACCCAAATATCAACTGTCTTGTGAAAACCGTGAGAGCAAACTTTAAATACTGACATGGTGCTTTTGTATTGCCGCTGTGATTTTTATGCCAGTTCTGTAACCAACGCAGAAGCTTTTTGGCACAACACTGATCCCCCTGCTGTCCAATCAGGTTCTTCAGATTGCGGGGGCGGTACTTATCCACCCACAACAGGCTGCTCCCATCATTCTCTGGGGTAGAGTGGGATACAGGGGATTCTGTCTTGGTTTGATCATAGCTCAAACTCTTTTTGACCTCTGAACGAAAGGCCCCAAGTTTTCCAGATTTAGAGGCAGAGCCAGACTTAGATTTCCCCTCTGAAGGGCTTTTCTTATTGGGGCTGGGCCCTTTTGGTGTGGCCTTCTTGGCTGGAAGAGTGGGCTTGCCTCTAGAGTCTGGAGTCCTTGTTTTAGATGATTTATTCTAAAATATGGAAGACAGACAGACAGCTCATCAATGTATTAAATTCCTGTGTGTATAGTAGGGCTGCACAATATTGGAAAAAACTGACATACTTTGTAATGTATGCGTTATTTTGTTTTTCTGCCATATATACTGCTATTTGTAACACTTTGACCAGATCACTTGAATAGCTATATTAGGAAATAATTATTGATTGGAGTGATTTTGTTAGGGAGTGCATAGAAAAGAAAAATAATATTAAAAAACTTAAAACATTTGAGTGTTCAAAATAAGGGTATACCAATATTCTGCCAAAATAAAAGCTTGAGGATTTGACGTTGAAAGCACAAGGCTTTGAACACAATGAGCGAAGAATTTAAAGACATAAATATTTGTATTGTAACTCGAAATGTTTGTTGGTTCTTGTAAATAGTGAACTGATGTATAAAACAGCCCTAAAAGTAAGTATTTCCATTAGCAGTACAGTCTTTTTTCTTTGCGTCTGGATGTGTCAGCAGTAGCAATATGAGGCATATTCATATAAAATTAAATGTCATAAATCACTAAATAATTTATTGGCACATTTAAAATATAAAAATCAAAATAAAACATTTTGATTCTAAAAAACATCTCTAAAAAAAAAGACTTGCCATTTGACCATTAAGCGGAATCAGAAAAACGTAAACATGCGAATGTGTCGTTAAATTATTGAACTATTAACTTCTCAGGGGGTCTTTCAGTTAAATATTTACATCTAAGGGGTATGGCTGACAAAAACATTTGGGAAACACTGCATTAAAATGTCAAGCTTTTATTTTGGCATATATTTCATTAAATCACACCCACTGCAGTAGGACAATCGCATTAAACCATATACCGCAATATCGATTTTATTTTGATTAATATTGTGTGGCTCAAGTGGGCAGTGAGTGCAAGTGAAAGAACAGAGTTTTGATGGGAGCTACTGTACCTCCTCCTCCGCTGCAATCTCGTATTTAGACTTCTTGCCTGGTTTGGTTCTTATGAGTTCCAACAACTCATCTTCATTAATGATCTTAGTGCCAAAACTCTCCGCCTATGGGATAGACATTAAAGTTTCATTAGCACATTATGTTACAGCAACACTGCACAACAAAAACACTCATGTTCGAATAAAGAAAAAGAATGAAAATTAGGACCTTCTCAGTCTTTGAGGCTCCACTGTCTCGTCCCAGAACAAGGTAAGTGGTTTTACGGCTGACGTTTCCTGTGACTTTCCCACCATATCGCTCTATTAGTGATTTAGCATCATCCCTCTCCAGAGACTCTAACACACCAGTCAACACAAACACACAACCCTCCAGACAGTTCTCTGCTCCCTAAAACATGCACATAACATTGTTTAAGCAGTTTAAAGGGGCTATATATGTAAGAATTTTCATGTATTAAACAGCTAGTAACAAAACAGAAAAAATGAGATCTTTCCCAAATTCCTAGGTTGTCTATGAAAGCCTGGATTGTGACGTTTATGCACGCTCCCGAGATAATCTCTTCTGTTCTCTACAGCGAGAAAGTGTGCAATACTAGCTAACATTAGCTTAGAGATGGAGTCAACTATCGTCAACAAATGGACAGCAAAACAAACTAAAATAAAAAAACGTTGCCGTTTCACGGTAACAATGACATGAACAATGTTAATCTGTAATGATTCAATGAGGTCAACTACAATGACACATGAAATGAATGCTTATACAATGTTCAGGATAATGCCAAAAGAGCCATTCTGTACTGTAATGTCAATGTGTCATGCAAAGAAAAACTATAGTCTCACATTGCCAGACCTGTATAGCATAAAGTCTCAGATATATACTTTATAATCAAAGTATCATTCGCCGTGAGCATATCGTGAGTATAGAACTTGAATCACGTTCAATTTCTTGTATATTACGTGTGCGCATAAGCATTAGTTGTTGGCTGCAGTTCCCTTAATGGCCACCGGTGTACTAATAACAAGGGTTTCTAATATAGCCTGATATATTCTACATATACCCCCTTTAAACAACAAGTATAATTTGATTCCTGAAAGATATTCATAAATAGCAAAGAGACAATAGGCCTTCAGTTGTCAACATGAGTCGTTTAGGTGTTTTTACCTGTGGTACCTCTTTAGAACCCAGTGCCCTTGGTCCTTCTCTGTTCAGAAAGTTACGGTAGGCTGATGAATTTGCCCGTTTTTTCTCTAAGTCCTCAGGACTTGTATTCTGAAATATTAGACAAAGGTTTGCTCACTAGAGGTTTTCAGGCCATATTTTTTGTAAATCTGCTTTGAAACAACATATATTGTGAAAAGCATTTTACAAATGCTAAATAAAAATAAAACTAACTTAAAAGACCCTTAAAAACACAATTTACATTTTGAATATCTTCTAATATAAAACAATCTTGAATTAAGCAGCATATGCAAATGATATAGGCCTACCTCTGGTTTTGTTGGTGAAGTTTTACTGTGTTCACTTTTAGGCGTAGAAATGCTTCTTGATTTTGTAATTCCCGTGGAAACACTTCCTGTTTTGGGCGTAGCTGCCCGCTCTGAGCTAGTTGGTGAGATGGGCTCTTTCTTAGGAGAGATCTTAAATTTCTTTTCACCCCTGTCTTTTTTCCTTTGCTCATTCTCTTCATCCTGTCGTTTTTTCATCTGAGCCAGTTTGGAGCTAGTCTTTACAGGACTTGTTTTAGGGGATGGGTCCTTTTTAGGTTTGGTGTCTGAGGCAACTGCCTGAGAGCTGCTCTTGGAAGGGGAGACAGAGTCTACCCGAGCCTAGGAAACAAAAAGAATTATGTAAAACCTAAAATACATGGCTTCGTTGGCCACACCACATGATATTTGTAAACATTTGATTTTGCGGACAAAAGGTTTTTAAATATTAACACGCAATAAACGTATTATTATAATATAAAAATATTATTTTCATGAAAGAATAAATTATGAATAACTACATGCATGTTTAAATCAGAATGTCAAGACAAACTATAGACACGTATGCTGCTCACCAACCTTTTTCGGCAAGGGAGCTTCATCCAGCATGGCTAATGTTTTTGCAAATTCCTCATCATCATGAATCTGCTTTTCCAACTAACACAAAAATACACAAACAGGTTCTGCATTATGCATTTATATATACAGAAAATTCACATCATATCTGCACAATAATAAACTAGATATAAAAAAGTGACCACATTTACCTGTATTTTCAGATTACGGTGTATTCTAGATAAATCTTAATTCTGAAAAAACTATTGGAATATTCCTGGATACAGGATCATGAAGATTTGCGTTTGCATGCTCTTGTGGAAATCTCTTGTGCTTGACAATTATTTCAATACATTTTTAGTAACTCTGAATCATAATTCAGCTCATTAATTCTCATTCATGTCCTTGATTACAGAACATAATATTGGACATGTTTTAATATGACCAAATTCTGATTAATATAGGCACATTATGCAAACATTAGCCATGTGTCCTAAACCAACCTCCATGTCTTCATCCATCTGAAGTTCTTTTGCAATGGCTTCATCACTGAGAGACTCATCAGTTTCCTGTGTGGGCTGGACGAGAGCGAACACTGATGAGTTCGAATTGTTCTACACATTAAGCTCACTTTCATTCACTCTCTCTACTCACTGCCTTCCTTTTGGTGCTGGCACTGGCCACCATTTTCTTCTCTGACCTCTGAACACTTGAGCTCCCAAAGAAGGCCATTACTGAGGTGGGCAACAGTTTCGGTGGGGTTGGTGTGACCTTTTTTGAGACGGTGGGCTGAGAACTCTTCACGCCTCCCTTTGAGATCGTGTTTGGGGATTTGATTGGAGATTTACTAGGGGAAACTTTTGCTTGTTTTGCTTTTCCTGACTCCTTTTTGCCTTTAGCCATTCCATTTTCTTTAGGTTTAGGCTTTTTCAGAGTCACAAATGTATCATCCGAATCTGTAAAAATAAAACAAGGACAAAAAAAAAAAAAAAGACAAAAAAAAAGGAATACAAATTTTGATGTACACATCATATTAATATATTCATAGCATTGCGAAGCAAATTGCTTGCTGACTCCCTCACCAGAATCAGACACGTAAGTTACTGGTTGTTTCTTCACTGTGGGGGCAGCAGTCTCTTTAGTGCTCTTTTTGGTCTTCTTCTCCTTCTTGTCTTCCTCAGAGTCTGTGATAAGATGAGAGAAATATTGTGATCAGATTCAGATTCCCAGGCTGTCTAAGGCAGGGGTTTTCAATCTTTTAGATGCCACTGACCCCCAAATATGACCATCCTCATGTGAATGACCCCCATCCTAAAATGTAAAATAGTTTCTTACATTTTATAAAGACCCAATTTATACTATGATATATATATATATATATATATATATATATATATATATATATACACACACTCACCTAAAGGATTATTAGGAACACCATACTAATACTGTGTTTGACCCCCTTTCGCCTTCAGAACTGCCTTAATTCTACGTGCCATTGATTCAACAAGGTGCTGAAAGCATTCTTTACAAATGTTGGCCCATATTGATAGGATAGCATCTTGCAGTTGATGGAAATTTGTGGGATGCACATCCAGGGCACGAAGCTCCCGTTCCACCACATCCCAAAGATGCTCTATTGGGTTGAGATCTGGTGACTGTGGGGGCCATTTTAGTACAGTGAACTCATTGTCATGTTCAAGAAACCAATTTGAAATGATTCGAGCTTTGTGACATGGTGCATTATCCTGCTGGAAGTAGCCATCAGAGGATGGGTACATGGTGGTCATAAAGGGATGGACATGGTCAGAAACAATGCTCAGGTAGGCCGTGGCATTTAAACGATGCCCAATTGGCACTAAGGGGCCTAAAGTGTGCCAAGAAAACATCCCCCACACCATTACACCACCACCACCAGCCTGCACAGTGGTAACAAGGCACGATGGATCCATGTTCTCATTCTGTTTACGCCAAATTCTGACTCTACCATCTGAATGTCTCAACAGAAATCGAGACTCATCAGACCAGGCAACATTTTTCCAGTCTTCAACTGTCCAATTTTGGTGAGCTCGTGCAAATTGTAGCCTCTTTTTCCTATTTGTAGTGGAGATGAGTGGTACCCGGTGGGGTCTTCTGCTGTTGTAGCCCATCCGCCTCAAGGTTGTGCGTGTTGTGGCTTCACAAATGCTTTGCTGCATACCTCGGTTGTAACAAGTGGTTATTTCAGTCAAAGTTGCTCTTCTATCAGCTTGAATCAGTCGGCCCATTCTCCTCTGACCTCTAGCATCAACAAGGCATTTTCGCCCACAGGACTGCCGCATACTGGATGTTTTTCCCTTTTCACACCATTCTTTGTAAACTCTAGAAATGGTTGTGCGTGAAAATCCCAGTAACTGAGCAGATTGTGAAATACTCAGACCGGCCCGTCTGGCACCAACAACCATGCCACGCTCCAAATTGCTTAAATCACCTTTCTTTCCCATTCTGACATTCAGTTTGGAGTTCAGGAGATTGTCTTGACCAGGACCACACCCCTAAATGCATTGAAGCAACTGCCATGTGATTGGTTGATTAGATAATTGCATTAATGAGAAATTGAACAGGTGTCTTTAGGTGAGTGTATATATATATATATATATATATATATATATATATATATACACGTATGTTTAAAACCCTCTGGGCACTCATTCACAGTACATACTTAATAACCACCATGTTTTAACATAGTGAACATAATGGTCATCATCAAAATTGTACCAATACTTGATAAATGCCATTTATTAACCTGAATCAATTATGACTCTTTTCTTTCGTTTTCCTGTGGGTTTCTCATCAGATTTGGGACTTGTGACCTAAAGAAAGAGACAGAGAGAGGTTGTATAACAATGCAGGATGCATAAAACATCAGCAAGTTTATGTAAATAAAGAAAATATGAGAATGAATTTATATTTTAGATGACCTGTCACAGAAATAAATGACAAATGTACATTAGACTTGTTTTACCTTAGTTTTTGGTTTCTGTTTCTTTTTCTTCTGTTCTTCATCAGTGCTGGTGCTTCCATTTGAAGGTTTGGGCGCCACAGGTTTGGTGGACGCAAAAAACCTCCGGATGTCCTGAAATGGGCAGAAGTGAATTAGAAAAATATATATAATATATAATAACATTTTATTTAGTTTTACATAGTTTATTTATTTATTATTTTATAATAGCATAGGTTCCTAGACGTGCTGTGCAGAGCAACTACCATAGTAACCCCTGGCTGAGTTTGTTCTGTTGCATGTTTACATTTCAAAGTTGACAGTAACAAACAGAAAGCAGGTGCTTCGTTGATACAAAACACAAACATATGTACTTTATTGTTATACAGTAACACAACAGAACATATTGGCCTGTCTGTTGGCAGACAGTCGACTTTGATAGTCAAGTTCTCTACACTTTTTAAATGCTTAAATGTTGCTCCACCCAGACGTAAATAAATGCACTCGTGATACTAAATGACGGAAACATGGACTGCCAAGTTCATGAACAGCCTTTGCATGTTTCTTCTTTTTGCAGCTCTGGTCTGTTAACAAACACGTAAAGGCTGCAAGTTTGAGCTAACTGCTCTTTTTTAGAGAAAACAGCCTGATCAGCTGCATTGAGCTCGTCTCTGATTGTGTCATTTTTTTTATATAAATGGTGCATTAATAAGGCGACTCACCATTTCTAAGCATGTGTCAAATACCGTTTCTTTATTTTTGGACAGACTGCGGGACAGTAGCGCTTCTCCAGTCCTCTTTGGCGCCAATGATACTCAACGCAGCAGGCGCAGCGTGATGACGCGCAGATGGAGGAAGAGAGAGACAAACGCGCGGATCGGATTCGGCTAGTGTGTTGATACTCCAGATTTTAAAAAACGATAATAATTTAGTGCAACAAAAATTTTATAACAAACTTAATCATACTACGAGTTGTCGTATATGATTGTTTATAAGAAATATTATGTCTAATGTTCTTATTAGAAATTCATATTAATGAAAAGATGAACATGAACCTGAATACCATGATTATCCTCGTGCGAGGGACCTTCAACCTTCAATTAAAAAGGCATCTATTGTTTCTGTTTAAAGACCCAATTTAAAAATGAATGAAAATTTATAATAAAAAAACATATATATAAATATGCATAAATAAGTTTCTATTAGGATAATTATTGCATTTTTCTTACACATAATAGCACTGTACTGTTAGATGTATTGTTTACTCACTCATTTGCCTTATTTCAATGTAATTTTTGTTTATCTTTTATGTGTTTTAATTTATTTCTAAACATTTACACACAATTTTGTTCTGGAACTTAAGTCTCCATAAGCAACATGTATGTTCAAAACATAATTACCTACCTTAAAGAATAATTTACAGATTATGCAACATTGCTTTTTGTCACCATATTAAATGATTAGCAAACAAACATATATATGTTTTTTTTTTACTTTTTTTAGTCACATTTTTTTTAACTTGGTCTTAATAAAGAAACATAACAAAATGTTTGACCTGCAGTTTATTTGCAGTTATTTCTGCAAAAAGTACTGTTCACACCAATCAAGAATATAATTAGAATATCATCAAAAAGTTGATTTATTTCACTAATTCCATTCAAAAAGTGAAACTTGTATATTATATTCATTCATTACACACAGACTGATATATTTCAAATGTTTATTTCTCTTAATTTTGATGATTATAACTGACAACTAATTAAAATCCCAAATTCAGTATCTCAGAAAATTAGAATATTGTGAAAAGGTTCAATATTGAAGACACCTGGTGCCACACTCTAATCAGCTAATTAACTCAAAACACCTGCAAAGGCCTTTAAATGGTCTCTCAGTCTAGTTTTGTAGCCTACACAATCATGGGGAAGATTGCTGACTTGACCGTTGTCCAAAAGACGACCATTGACACCTTGCATAAGGAGGGCAAGACACAAAAGGTCATTGCAAAAGAAGCTGGCTGTTCACAGAGCTCTGTGTCCAAGCACATTAATAGAGAGGCGAAGGGAAGAAAAAAATGTGGTAGAAAAAAGTGTACAAGCAATAGTGATAACCGCACCCTGGAGAGGATTGTGAAACAAAACCCATTCAAAAATGTGGGGGAGATTCACAAAGAGTGGACTGCAGCTGGAGTCAGTGCTTCAAGAACCACTACGCACAGACGTATGCAAGACATGGGTTTCAGCTGTCGCATTCCTTGTCAAGCCACTCTTGAACAACAGACAGTGTCAGAAGTGCCTCGCCTGGGCTAAAGACAAAAAGGACTGGACTGCTGCTGAGTGGTCCAAAGTTATGTTCTCTGATGAAAGTAAATTTTGCATTTCCTTTGGAAATCAGGGTCCCAGAGTCTGGAGGAAGTGAGGAGAGGCACACAATCCATGTTGCTTGAGGTCCAATGTTAAGTTTCCACAGTCAGTGATGGTTTGGGGTGCCATGTCATCTGCTGGTGTTGGTCCACTATGTTTTCTGAGGTCCAAGGTCAACGCAGCCGTATACCAGGAAGTTTTAGAGCACTTCATGCTTCCTGCTGCTGACCAACTTTATGGAGATGCAGATTTCATTTTCCAACAGGACTTGGCACCTGCACACAGTGCCAAAGCAACCAGTACTTGGTTTAAGGACCATGGTATCCCTGTTCTTAATTGGCCAGCAAACTTGCCTGACCTTAACCCCATAGAAAATCTATGGGGTATTGTGAAGAGAAAGATGCGATTTATGCCAGACCCAACAATGCAGAAGAGCTGAAGGCCACTATCAGAGCAACCTGGGCTCTCATAACACCTGAGCAGTGCCACAGACTGATCCACTCCATGCCACGCTACATTGCTGCAGTAATTCAGGCAAAAGGAGCCCCAACTAAGTATAGAGTGCTGTACATGCTCATACTTTTCATGTTCATACTTTTCAGTTGGCCAAGATTTCTAAAAATCCTTTCTTTGTATTGGTCTTAAGTAATATTCTAATTTTCTGAGATACTGAATTTGGGATTTTCCTTCGTTGTCAGTTATAATCATCAAAATTAAAAGAAATAAATATTTGAAATATATCAGTCTGTGTAATGAATGAATATAATATACAAGTTTCACTTTTTGAATGGAATTAGTGAAATCAACAATATTCTAATTATATGACCAGCACCTGTACATGCATGAAATGCATCCAAAAATATAAACAGCTTGTCTCGATTTGACCTGTATCATCTAACTTTATTATATTTGTCGTTTATATAATCAGATTTAAATGATTAATAATTTTTCTTTGTTAGATTTCAATAGTTTAAATGTGTTTTATATGTTGCAGACTTGACTGCCACCTGTCTTGCTTTTAGCTTTTTTATAATCAGCTCCTACTCTAACCCTACTTTTTACAACATAAAAAAAAGTTGACAAAGTCAAAGCTTATGCCTATACGAACATTTTTAGGTTCTATACATATGGTCCAAGGTCAATGTCACCTGAGCTATCTGATTCGTTTAAATGTGCATTACATGTAATCAGAACAAAACTTCATTGTCAATGGTCACCTAAGCTACTGCAAGCATAACTGCCATTTTTCCCTTAATGACAAAGCTGACATTTCAGAATAACCTTTTAGCACATATTTAAGTCTCAACTGACCATTTCAAGAGAAAGATACATTAAATGTTAGTCAAGTAAAATTAATGGGATAAATTGTTTAAAATCCACAGTAATATTGATGCTACTTAAATTTGGATTGTTTAACATTTGACTTATAAATGTAGTAACATGGTAATTACAGTAACATTGAACACTGTTAGTGATCATATACAATATGGTTTGAGCTAAAGAAAAGTTATGACTTCTAAGCTTTAATTCCTAGCAATAGATTGCATCAGCCCAAATTTTGCTACTCACATGGGCCCCATCTCATCTACCATACCCTGTCATGCATTGATATAATTGTGAGTAACAATAAAACAAAAACAAATCGCACACAAGTATGTTGTTGGAAAATGTGAGTTGGTCTTTATTGACAGATTTTACAGACTAATTTAGTCATCTTGCTGTTCCACCACTGTGCCCTTCTCGCTGACATAGATCCCATCAAGAAACTTTCGGATGTCCTTCTTTCTCACAGTGGTGGCCTGCTGGATCAGTGCAGCTGATGGAGAGAACAAAAGAACATAACAAAAAATTAAGACAAACCAGTTTAAATGACAAAGTGGTGCACCCAAGAACTCCCATGTGCTGCAAGAGCTGTACAGAAATCAGTCATGTAACATGCAAACCTAGCCAGTTGTTAAAGCTGTGGACTCAAACGCCTTAAATATTGTCATGCTTGCATGAATGTGACCGTGCAATAAAGCCCTATAAAAGTGTGTGAAGTGAAGTAAAGCTGTTTGGTGTGCAGGAGAGGGTCAATTCAGTATAAACAGCATCATTTGAAATTTGGCACTTTTGCAAAGATGATTTGGCAGTTAACAAACATGAAAACAGAAGAGACAGGTTCAAGGACAAAAAGGAAAACTAGCACAGAAGAGAGCCGATAGAAAGGCAAAGGGCGGAAGCGGCTCCTGTCACCGCATGCGGCGGTCTCATTCTAACCTCTCGTGTTCTCTACGACTCCTGCTCCACTACAGTGCCTTTCTCAGAGACGTAAATACCATCCAGGAACTTTCTGATATCCTTATTTTTCACTGTGGTTGCCTGCTGGATGAGGGCCGCTGAAACAAGAAAGGCTGGGGGGGTGAGGCATGCACAAACACTAGGACTTGCATAACGACAGTCTCTCTCTCACACTCTTCAGGAAAAATCTATTCAATCACTATGCAAACAAGGGTCAAGGATGTCAGATGGGGAAAAGGAGGCTAAAATTGTCTACTTTGCAAAGAAATCTAAACAATACGTGATCAGGACCTGCAGGTAATATCAAATTAACTCAATAGGATACAGGGATGCTTGGTTGGGTCCATCACAGACAATGTTTAGGCTTAGATTTATGGGTTTCCACAACCAGTCCAGTAATGAAATAGCCATTTGAAATCAATTTTAGGACAAACAAATGGCTATTTATATATATAAAAAAAAAGGGTCATTTAAATCCAAACAAAATCGCAAAAACAACATCCTTGCACAATAGGACTTACTAAAATACAGAAACCAGAGGACCTAAGTGAATCCAAGATGTCTCGTTGAGCACAATTTGACATTTTATTTAAATTACCAATGCTAACAGAATTCGTAGACCCTTTCATGTGCAAACAGACCATCATGTGATTTCAAATCATGCAAACCACTCAATGTCAATGAGATCTGGAGTTGCATGTATCACTCTAGTCATATAGATTGGCACAGTACATCTTAAAGATGCTCACCTGAGTTTGACACCAGCTCAATGTCATTACCCTCCAGAACCAGCTCGTCTTTTTGAGCAGCAGACACTGCACATGCCACACCTACCCAACAAACAAACACTTAATTCTGTAACCAGGTACGTCTGCAGCAGAATTATTGGGTTTGTGATGACGGACATTTCACCTAATCAGACAAAACACCTTTACACATACCTGGCCTCATGCGAACACGGCGGATGTATTTCTCTCCCAAGAAGTTTCTGATCTCCACCAAAGAGCCGGTCTCCTGGATCACCACGTTAATGGGGAAATGGGCATATACAGATCGCATCTTGTATCTGAAGCCCTAGACAACAAATGAAACATAAATCGCATCACATCACACAGTCCATATCCTTTTCTCTTCAACATAACTAGAAGTTTTTTTAATGCTGCGTTAGACAATGAACTCATTGGGAGTACAAATGTACCAAAATCGAGTTTACATACCAGGGTGACCCCCTTGATCATGTTCTGGACATGACTGCAGATGGTGCGGACTGTGGCCAACTCCTTTCTGTTACCCCACCACTTATCCACACGCAGCTGAAACACAGATCATCTACTTAAATTCCACACATTAACATGCACTCATTTGTCAGAATAAATCGACATCAGATTACGATAGATCTGTATATATGAAATACTGCAATCTGATTCACATGTGCATTACATGTACTCCGGTCAACACTTCATCAGCAATGTCATGTAAACTACTGCAAGCATAATTGCCGTTTTTCCCTTAGAAACGTTTTATCAAACACTTAACATTCAGTCTCCTCAACTGAACAGTTTGAGACAAAGATACATGTCCATAAGATGTAAAACACAAACATACCCATCACGAAACTACATGTGCAAAGTATTTGTTGAATTAGATTAAAAAAATGTGAGTTTAAAGGGAAAATTTACAAACACTAAGGGAATCTTCCACATGGTGAATCTCAGAGCATAGAGAGTACCATAGTTTTGGAGCTAATGAAGAGAAAGCCCCATCACCATAGCTCTTAAAGGATTTGGCAGAACAGTATGCATCAAGACTGCAAACCTTCTTCTGTTTCTTGCCCAACAGACTGAGCTCCAGGTTAATGTGGTTGAACTCCCGGCGGAGAACGCCACGGGGTCCCTTCACAGTAACTGTGCGGCCCTTGAGGGACACCTCGACTGAAAAGAAAAAGACACAATTTAGTATAAATGAAGGAATTGAATGGATTATAAAAAACCGTCTAAATCATACACGCAAGAAGTGTGTGAATGGTTAGGACGTGGCGAATGACATTTGACATACCGTTGTCGGGGATGTCCACTGTCTGGTTACTGAGAATGGTCTTCATTCTGAAGAAAACAAGCACAAAGCGGTCAGCAAATGCATATTCTGTCCATCACAAATCCTAAGTGTCTTCATTTAGTAGTACAGAACAACTGATTTAGCCTACTACAAACCCGCTGGAATCAGTCAGAATTTCAGTCTATTACACCCTGGTAAATTTTAGTCGCTTTTAATGCTACTTGAACATTACTAGTGTCATAATGAGACATGCATGGCTTAATGTCAAAGTGCTTTATGAATGACTTGTAATTGCTTCGGCCTACACGTCTGGCTAACAGATAAACACTGACCAGACATACTGCGACTATCAAATAGCATCGGGTTTTCGCCACCAATACAGCCACGGATAATTTCATGAACACATAAACATTGTCCTGAGACTCTTAGCAAACCCAACGGATTTGAGATTAGTGCAGATTGTACTGGATAAAAATGCACAAGAACAGGATGCGCCATGTTCTTACCTCGCCGATTAAGGGGGAAAGGAAGGAGGAAGGACGTGATGACGTAAAAGTAACCCGTACGTTATGCGTCATAGCCAGTCTGCAAGGCACGACCAAGCGATTGCAGATACTGATAATCACGTTAGTGTCGCAAAATAACTGAGGTTATCAGTAAAGATGATTAAATTAGATTTTAGAAATATATATTTATATATTTAGTATGCACATGTTCACAAGAAAATATATCACATTCACAGGTTTGTCAGGTATATATGACCCTCTGGTCTTAATTATAAAGTGAATCGATGTTAATCGATGTCAGAGCGATTGTTGTCAATGACAATCTCATGCAGAATCTAAAGTCATGGCGCTGATCAGCAGAAGTTGTGGTGCTGTGGGTCGATATTCTTCTAATCATCTGTTTTTACCATCAAAATGCTTTGAGGCGTCTTATGTAAGCGATTTATTCGTTCTGTTTTAGTTTTATGACTGTCTGTTAAATATGTAATGGCAAATAGTTCAGCTCTAACTGTCGGTGCTCTACCGGTCCAGGCCAGTACAGACGTTGCTGAAATATAACAGTATAATGTCCTCCGATTTAATATATTGAATGCGTTTTGCTTCTGTTCACAGGTTTACTGTAACAGACTGACCACTGCTGCCAACACATCATCCACACTCACTGAGAGGAAGAAAGACATCAAAGACGATGGACTGAACCTCCAGGACTTCATATCAGGAGAACTGTCAGAAAAGACCAAGTGGGAGGAATACAGAGGCAACCTGAAGAGACAGAAGGGAGAAAGGTAAACGTATGGACACCGCTTTAACATTTTCATTAATAATAGTTTGGAAAGTTATATTCAGTAGTGTTTGGACATGTATAATGGAATTCCAGGGTGGCAAAGTGCCATGGTATTACCATGGCCATCAATACTACACCAATACCACCATGTTTTTTATTAGGGCCCGAGCACCGATGGTGTGAGGACACTATTGGAATTGCTCAGCCTATTATTATTCTTCTCCCAAATGAATCGCATTTTTGATGGCTTAAACATGCTCGAAAACTCACGAAACTTTGCACACGCGTCAGAAGTGGCGAAAATGTACGTCTGATATGGGTTTCAGAATTAGGCGTGGCAAAATGGCTCGATAGCGCCACCTACAACATTTCAACGAAGTGCCGCTACATTTCACGTACGAGTATGAAATTCTGTAGACACATGTAACAGCCCAATGCCTACAAAAAATACCCTGGGTGCAAGTATGAAAACACAACAGGAAGTGAGATATTTTGAATTTTCTCTGCTACATTTTTGCAGTTTTTGCAATTTCCAGACGTCGTACTTTAACGAACTCCTCCTAGAGATTTAATCAGCCTTGGTGATGTGAAATTGCGAAGATCTTGAGTTTTCCCTGAAGGGCGTGTCACTGGCGGCCTCACAAAGTTTAATGTTTCGCCATGAAACAGGAAGTTGTTGTAACTCGGGCATACAATGTCCGATCTGCCCCAAACTTCACATGTATTATTAGAGTCCTGGCCTGAAGACATCTACACGCCAATATTCAGTGACAGTCATAGCGCCACCTGCAGGCAGCAGGAAATGGCATGCTTTACACTGTGATTAACTCCTCATAGTGATTCAACCAGAACAACATCATGTTTGGTCAGTCTAATCTAAAGGCCTTGGTGATGTTAAATTGTGAAGATCTTCAGTTTTCGCTGAAGGGTGTGTCTGTGACGGCCTGACAAAATCTGATGTTTCGCTATGAAACAGGAAGTTGTTGTAACTCAGACATACAGTGTCCGATCTGCCCCAAACTTCACACGTTTGATAAGAGTCCTGGCCTGAAGACACCTACATGCCAACATTCAGTTATAGTCAAAGCGCCACCTGCTGGCAGCAGCAAGTGTGGCACATTGAAGTGACTTTGCCATATTTCTCCTATATTTACCTGCTTAAATGCATGTCGCCCACTATTCACTGTTTTCCTGAGGCCACCGGGTGGCGGTGGCCCCGGGTGCGAGGGCCCTTTCATCGCTGCTTGCAGCTTTAATTTGATTTAATTTACAGTGATCACTCTGCAAAGGTCATTTAAACTCTTCATCAGTGTTGTCCAATTGTACATTTAGACATAGGTGTTATTTGTTAATAAATAAGATGTGTGATTTAATTGCCGAATGACTGAATGCACACAGACTTTGAATTTTTATATCCTGCAGTCTTTATATTAAACAATGTATGAAATAGAATATAAAATAATAATCAGAAAAATAGATTATTCTATTTTCTAATGGAAAATTAGAACAGTTTATTTACATATTTCTGTCCAAAAACTTTTGCATATGTATTTTTGTTAATCATATTTAACACATTAGGGTTTTATGGCACATTTAGTGTGAAAAAACACCCCAATTTTATTCAGAGGTCCAAACTGAGCGAAATATGCAACTTGGGGCATTTGCTGATATTTATATGGCCAAAAGGTCAAATTCTGATAGCTTGTAATGTATATCAATAAGATCTTTGTAACGGTATAGCAGCCTACTTACATAAAATGCATATAAGTATCAGTTGTTATTCTATTTCTTCTAATAATATTAGAAAGTAAGAGGATATTTAAATGTTTAGTTTTATGATCAAATTGTGATAATCAAGTAAACCTAAGTTGCTTCAGTCCAATAAGAGTTCATTTTTAAAATATCACTAACAATATAAAAGTTATACTTATGTTTACTTTATAAAATCAGTACAAATTTCACAGCAAAAAGACGTGTACCATGACCTGAAGGGGAACGTTTTAGAATGATACAAGTATTTTAAAGTATAAACTATCAATCAGAGGACAGAAGGCATGTAGTAGATTGTGTGCAACAGGTTTTCCAGCAATGTTTTGATTATGTTGATAAAAATTTGTGTATCAAATATAATACAGTAGGCTTTATAGGGTTAAGATGTAATACTTTTTATATACTTCTATATACTTTTTTATAGATAGATAGATAGATAGATAGATACCTCATAACAAAACATAAAAAATCTACATTTACGTATACATGTATAAAATCCAGTCCATAGGATTTAACCAGTTGTTTATTTTACCAGGCTAAGGCTACCACCATGGCTAAAGACAGAGATTCCTATAGGAAAGAACTACAACAAACTGAAGAACACGCTTAGAGAACTGAACCTACACACAGTGAGTGGCTGAAAACATGCCTGACATTTCAACTCCACACAATTTCCTGACACAAATTTATAGTTCAGTGAAAGGAATAGTTCTTTCAAAAATGAAAATTCATGTTGACATTCATTTTATTTAACTGTAACATCTGTCTTGGAACACAACAGGAGAAGTTTAGCAGTATGTCAGAACTCCTCTTTTCAGTACAATGAAAGTGGAAGAGAACCAGGGGCTGTCAGGCTACAAAAAGAACAAAAAAAGCGCCCTAAAGCAACAAAAGCATAAGAGTAGTCCAAACAAGCACTATATATAGTACCATTTAAAAGCTTAGGGACAATCTTTAGAAGTGAAGTATGACGTTTCTGTGAGACTAGCTGAATTACAAAAACAAAGCATATTTTCAAACAACCTTGCAAACGGCCCTCTCGCGCGTCGTGCCTCCCATAACTGACATTAATGCAGATTGTACATCACAAACATCACAATCATATCTCTCACAGTTGCTTGTGAAGGCATGTCTCAACAGGTAAAAGTAGGCTACTTTCAATTAAAGGTCTAACATATTACGAATACCTTTAGCTGAGTTGCTGTGTCATGAGTAAGCAATTGAGTAAGCTAACACTCTATCTATTCTAGAGCAAAAGCGAGCATCTCGCTTATAATAAACCCATCCAACAAATCTGCACCGGGCACATTTTTTTTCAGTATTATAAATGTAGCCTTGGTGAGACTTCTTTCAAAAACTTAAAATCCATTTTTATTGTATGTAAATAAGCAACTTGGGCATTCTGCTATGAATAACTCCTTTTGTGTTCCACGGCAAAGAGAAAGTTTGAAAAGACATAAGGGAGAGTAAAAGATGACTAATTTATTTTTGGGGATGAATTATTCCTTTATGATTATAGACCAGTGGTACATAAAATATACACTCTTTCTTTTGTTACAGGTCTGCGAGGAGGCCCGGTGTCCAAATATTGGGGAATGCTGGGGTGGAGGAGAGTATGCCACTGCCACAGCAACCATTATGGTGCGTGCGTTGGGTCTGAAAAACGCCCACAAACATACAAGGATAATATCTCAATGTAATTGTCTTTCAAACAGAATTCTTCTGTTAGGCAAGAAATATTAATTCTGCTTGATTTCCACATACTCTTTCCATAGTTAATGGGGGACACGTGCACACGTGGCTGTAGGTTTTGTTCAGTTAAAACAGCAAGACGTCCTCCACCGCTTGACCCAGACGAGCCATATAACACAGCTAAAGCCATTGCAGCATGGGGACTGGACTATGTAGTCCTCACATCAGTGGACAGAGATGGTGAGGAAAAATGAAAATGACAACAAACCAAAATTAAACACTCTGTTAAATGCCTTCATAGGCACATTTTTTATGTATTTGTTTTTGGAACAAGGACATATTGATTGTTTTGGTGTCCAATTTAGCTTTAGTGTCACAGCGATGATCAATGGTTTGCTACTTAACGTACTAGTCAGTTGCAAGTTATATTTGTAGTAGGGGCATTCTCCTCTAGAAAGCATTTAAATATGTGTAGTTCAGGATGAGTCATCAATATTTTTGGTCTGTTTTTCAAAAAGAGAAAGACTGTTCATTTTAAATGTGTATATAGAATTATGTACATGGCATATAGAAGTAATGTCTTCATGGGTCTCCATTGTTTCCATGGGTCTCCATTGTATTGTAATATTTGTACCATATTTTAATGATGCTGGACAGATATTCCTGATGGTGGGGCTGAACATTTTGCAAAGACCGTCTCCAGCCTTAAACAAAGGTACAGAGAAAACTTATTTTTATTTTTATTTTTTTTAGAATTAACTCATTCATCTGTTTCTCTCATACATGATCTTTTCTCTCTAAGGAGCCCTAAAATCCTGGTAGAGTGTTTGACTCCTGATTTTCGTGGTGATCTGGCAGCAGTGGAAAAAATTGCTTTGTCTGGGCTTGATGTTTATGCTCACAATGTAGAGACAGTTAGAGAACTACAGAGGTTGGTGTATTTTACTGTCACAGTCTGGATCTTGTGCACTCACATAAAAATGCTGTCATGTCTGTTACATTTTTACAATTTACATTTTTCTTACATCTTTTTTAAATATTCTTTTTAATGCAGTTAGCAAAATCAGGAAATACACACAGCTTTAACCAAGTGGTGTTTAATATGATAAAGTTCTGTGGCAAAATGCCAAAAAAAAAAAGTAAATATTTCCAAGTAATAATTATACTTATTTTATTTGTATTCTTTTATTTGTATTGATTTATTTTGTAATTTTTTTCTGTGTTATTTGTAGTATATACAGTTACCACCAGATGGCAGAAATGTCTAGTCCATCTTATCAAGTGAATTAGTCACAGTAGATCTCATCCATTGTGATTCTGTTCAATGCTCGGAGATTTCATTGCAGACCTATCTCACTTTCACCTTTGATCTTTGACCTTAAGGCATGTGCGTGACCCTCGTGCAAACTTTGACCAATCACTGAGTGTTTTACGACATGCTAAAAAAGTGAAATCCGGTGTTCTCACAAAGACTTCCATCATGTTGGGTCTCGGAGAGACAGACGCACAGATACATGCTGCTCTGAAAGGTGACCTGCAGTAACCTACACTAATTCATACCAGAGTTACACATGTATTCTATGTATATCACAAGAGGTAAATAAATATGCATATTTTAGCATATGAGCGTTCTTTGTGTTCTTGCAGAACTGAGGGACTCTGGAGTGGACTGTCTAACACTGGGCCAGTACATGCAGCCAACCAAGCGCCATCTCAAGGTACAACAACAATACATAATAAAAAAAACAACCAAGCTCTGTCTTAAGGCCCATTCACACCAAAAATGATAACTATATTAGCAATCACACAAATGCACAATATAGTTGTTTATTATAAGCTTGCTCTGCTGTTACGTCATTTCGTCTGTCACTTTAAATGCTCAAGCTCAGCATGATGGATTTTTATCATTTATCAACTGAAAAAAAATGTTCTGAAAGTGATTCCAAGGTCTTTAGATGGCGCACTCCCAGTCTGTTCACTGACCATCTGATACATTCTGCACACAATGGCATGTGCAGGCTGATATTTCCAATCTGATTTGCTGGTTTTGTTCAAATTTCAGTACTAAGTTTGCAGTCACATAAGCAAAATGTGAGCGAAATTGTCCATAGTCTATTTTTAACAGAAGTCACTTTCAAACCAAGCAGTTTTCTATTGGTCAACGCGGTGAATTCATGTGACCAACTTAAACCTTTTTAAAAAACCCTTTAAGCTTTTGCCCTCACACGAAAAAGTGGATTCCTATTGCAATAAATAGATTTCACCTACAAAAATTTGCAGAACAATGTTAATATATGATTACTTAATATGTACCTTAATACAGTATATGTATGTATCTATTTTCACATGTTGGTCAGATCTAAGTAGACGGTTCTTCTCAGACAGAATAAACCATAATAAGGACCAGATTTTACCGAAGTCTTTCATGACTAATAATTTAAAAGCACTCAGGCCACATTTCCTGTTTTATACATCATTTCAGTTTAATTTTGTTACTTCAGAACCGATTCTGTTACATCACACACATAACGCACTTTTAGAATGGCACCACATCAGTCTAAAAGTGTGTGTCTGATTGAAGGTGGACGAATATGTTACTCCTGAGAAGTTTGCATACTGGGAGAAAGTTGGCCAGGAAATGGGTTTTGTCTACACAGCCAGTGGGCCACTTGTGCGCTCCTCTTACAAAGCAGGTAACCTGAGTACATGTTTAAATTTATAAAACTTTATATAATACCTAGTGTAGATAACGCTATCCATTAGCATTACCATTCTTCTATCTATGTTTGAATTTATCTTATGTGCAGAATAAAGCACCGTTTCTCACGTCTTGCTGTTTCCATCCAGCATTTTTTGACACATACCAAAATTTGCATAAGAATGGTGGATGGACACATAGCTAATGACAATTGGTTAACTCAGCTGGTGCAAGATTTGTGCAAGTATGTGATTTTTTTTTTTTTTTTTTGTTCTGCCATCTTTTCTCATGGGCAACAGAATTTATATCAATAAAACGAAATATTTTATATATGTTGCTTGCAAAAAAGAATCTATTTTTGAATAGATGCTAGTTCTTTTACAACAAGATGTGTAGTTTAAACATTGACTCCATGTTTCAACTATCATGAAGCACACACTTGCACATACTGTAACATTATTTATTTAAACATATTGTCTCATCTTTTTTTTGTTATACATTTCTAAGGCGAGTTCTTTTTGAAGAATCTGCTGGAAAAGAGAAAGACTGAAGACACCACAGCGGCAGCAGAGTAAAACTGCTAAACATCCTGTTTCACACTCTCTCCTTACAGTACAAACACTATTAAGGGGTTAGTTCACCCAAAAATAAAAAGTTTGTAATTATTTACTCACCCTCATGATGTTTTTTTGTTTTTTAATCATACAGGTTTGGAACAGCATGAGGGTGTGAGGAAATGTGAATTTTCATTTTTGGGTGAATATGCCTTTGAATATACATATCACATAATAAAATTATGTTGCAATAATATTCTTGAAATGTAATTTTTAAATTAACATATTGAATTGTTTTAGAAATGAATTAAAGACCTGGGGGTATTCCAGAAAGCAGGTTATGTGACATACCTGGGTATGTTTAAGAGTAAGCAGATAACCTCAACTTTCGGTTCCAAAAACGGAGGTAACTTTCCGGGTATGTAAGTAGCCATAGCAACTCCCTCTGAACATAACCTGCTCCGGAGCAGGTTATGTTCCAGGGTTAGTTTGCTTAAGAGGTATTCAGATGTGTTTTATATAATTAATATAGTTATTAATATAACCAAATTTGTTTGTTATATAATATACAATATTATATATTCTAAAGAATTACAATAAAAAAAATTATAACAAGGTAATGTTTAAATGTTAATTCAATTCAAATATATTTATAACATATTTTGTCATCTCACATATGGATCTGCATTCAATTAATTGCATCAAACAAACAATCCTTATGCTCAGTGAATAAAAAGATTACTTATTAAACTAAGACACTGAAAAAAATATTGCATAACCACCAAATAGGTGGCGATGTGCACTAAGTAGGTTATGTAAATTGCCATTAAACAAAAGAAGAAGAGGAAGTAGAATGTCGCGCTTCTTCTTAGCGTCTGTTTCCATAGTGAATCATCGATTCGTCTCTCTGTTGAGAATGCCTTGTGTGTTAACCGGGAACATACTCTGAGTTGTCTGAACTTACTCACAGACGCGTTTTTGGAACCAGCATACCTTGAGTAAGCAAGGTTTAGGTTAATCAACCAAGAGTTTAGGGTATATGTGACTGTAAGTTAACCTTGCTTTCTGGAATGCCCCCCTGTATATTGTGCATCATCTAAGTAAATTAAATAGAATATATTAAATACAAACTTGTCAAAATACATTTTGTGCTTTTTTATTCCAGCCATGGTTGTCTTCCATATTTAAGCCTGTGAAATGAATAGACAACGTGCTTCTTTTATTGGTCCATATTTAAGAAATCAGTTTTCTGTAACCATTGTACATGACAATTACAAACCTGTACAGTAAGAGATGATTTTATAAAAGATACAGTTGTGACCCCTACCATAACTAATACACAGTGCAGGTCCAACAATATATATCAAAAGATTAATAAATGATTAATAACTGGGTAACACAAACAGCTATTTGTCGGTATTATCACATGCCAAATTTAAGGCAAATGTTTTACACTGTTTTTCATGGTCCTAATATCAAAGTTGCCATTCCTCTTGTTGCTTTTCCCTCAGACATCACTCTCAAATAAGTAGGTAGTTTTGCCACTAAAATCCGTAACACTGACAACCATAAACAATAATACATTATTAAACCGTAGTGGGACGTTGAAATGCATTGACACCAGTTTTGTGCTCCGTAAATTATTTATATATATATATATATATATATATATATATAAATAAGTTTTCAACAATTTTGCTAAATGGCACAGACATGAGAACATTCTAAAAAAAAAATTGAAGAAACTAAGACCTGGATCATGTGTTCAAAACATTAAGTCACTGCATTTTTGACAACTGATATGAGAGATAAAACTCAGTCTTAAAAAAACATTCTGAACACAGTTCAACACACACACAGAGCACATGCATTTTTACAAACAAAGGAGTCCATAGTTTTACAGAAATCATCACAAATTACTTTGGTTTTCTCAGCAAAAGACTTTAATCCATGTAAAGTGCACATGCATGTGTGTGTGTGAATCAGTGTCTTAGGCCTTGGCTTTCTTGATGGGTGGTTCATTGATTCGTGGAACTCCTCCAGATGGTGTGAAAGGGATTCGGGTCATTACCTTCTTTCCAATGGTCTCAATCTATGCAAAACACATGACATTAAACCATGTGAACAATGTGTACAATAACAAATTCACAAAAAATAACATTTCGATGTCCAGAAATCAATTGCAATAGTACATGAGTTTAATTTGACATCAAATTAATGTTTGATGCAATAGTTTCGTCCTTACATCAGTGAATAAATATGTCGATCCCTCTGTAATTCTTGTGTGCTGTAATGGTCTGGTGAGTGAATTTTTTCTAAGCATACCAGAGGTTTAGGGTTCTAATCTGCACTCATATTTTTTTTTCCTCATTAAAACCAAAGATTTTCATCAGTGATTGTATATTAAGAGTGGGGACACATTTTTGATTTTTGTTTTGTGATTTCACCAGAACGAATAGAGAGTGTCCGGAACAGCGTTAAAGTGGTAGAAGCATTCATCTGTGTGAAGAATGTGCACAAGCACCAAGAGAACACGGTTGCTTTCCACTTCCTCAGTACTCAGCATGAATTCAAAAACAGCACATTCCAGCACCAGATCGCCTCTTATTTAACACAAATGAACGACTCTAATACTCTGCTAGTGAACTGCTTTCTTTGTATTAGATACATCAAAAATACGTCGAGTATTTCAAAAAGATCTTTAAGATGTTTCAAACAGTGGTGGGGACATGTCTCGCCCGCAAATTACCCTTATGGAACTAATGAAGTGAATAAAATGAGTCAGGGAGGTGGGTCTACCCATAAACATGTCAAGTTCACAAATAACTACTGACCTGAAAGCCAAAGTTCTGTAGTTGGGGGTGCAGATGGTCCAGGACTCGTCGTCCATCAAAGATAAATGCTGGTTTCAACATCTTTTGATATATTTTCTCATAATCCAGATCCTAAAAACAAACACATGTAATACTTAATCATAAATAAAATAAATAAGTATCACCATGTACCATGGAATTGTTTTTGGACATACCATGGTATTTTTAAGTACCTTGTAATACCACATATATACACAAAAATATATAAACTAATTAAGTACACTGGGGTTTATCAACAGGGCTCAACAGTAAAGAGTTTTTTGCCAATACAGATTTATATCCCGCCAACGTTTTCACTGGACCCAACAAAAAAACAAAATTTATGAATTTAAATGTATCATTTTAATTTACACATACAATGTTATATTTACATTTCTAATTTTGTATACATTTTAAAATGATCATTTAAAAAAACAAAAGACATTTCTAAAATTAAACTATAATAAACAATACATAAACCAAACATTTATTAATTTATAATATTATACTTGCATTTAATTGTCTAATTTTGAATTTATTCTAAAATTATTCTTTATAAACAAATTAGTATTATGAAAGTTTACATTTCTAAATGTATAAATATATAAACCAAACATTTATTAATTTGTATCTATAATGTTTACATTTAAATTTCTAATTTAGTATTTATTCTAAAATTATTAAAATATAATTTAGTATTAGAAATGTTTTTACATTTGTACATTATGTAAATCAAACATTTATTAATAATAAAATATAAAAATTTGAAGAAAACCGCACCCCTGGAAATTAATGCATTGTTAAGGCACAAATGAACAATGCCTATTTGGAACAATTTGAACAACATGGGTTGGATAGTGGTGTCACATGTGTGTGCTATTTGTGTGTGTGTGCCATGTACCTTAAACATGTCCCACTCCGTGCAGATGACGAGGGCATGTGCACTTTCACACGCCTCGTAGGGGTCTAACGTCACTGTTACAAGATCAGACACTGCAGACAGAATGAGAGTCATGCCAAATTAGACAAAAACACAGACACAATACACTTTGTCCCATATTCCTAGACACGAGTTTGTCCCCTAAATGAGATTCAGCATTACACAGCACTGTCTTTCTCTCCTATCATTCAAAGAGACCTAAAGCACAGTTTTATCTGCTCAACACACATACCTCTCTCAGGGTTGTCTCCAGAGATGCTGGGTTGAGATAAGTCCTGGATTATCTGCTCCTTTAGCACTTTAGGGTCATAAATATGGAGCTTGGCTCCTTCATCCATCAGATACTTGGAGATGTAGATACTGGATGACTCTCTGAAACACACAAACACAGGATAGACTTAGAACGCAAGACTCCCAATTTAGAGACTAATTATGATTCCATAGGCAAACTAGTAGAGAACAGTAGCAAAAAATACACTGCAAGTCATTTTGGGTAAAGGTATCCACAAAACACAATGTAAAAATAAAATTGCAGCTATTTTTTTTCAGTCAGTTTAATGAATCTATTATACTATATCACAGTGGTGTCCAAAAGTCAGAGACATGCATTAAAAAACTCAATTGTTGGGGATTTATTGTTTGAGAAAACATACAGAATTTAACATTCAGAAAAAAATATCACTATTTAATTTGCCTATTTTTAAGCTACCAAAGAAACTTCCAAACAGATTAAATGAACTGTAGCACATCTCTGAGCAACACAAATTAGCCATATTTTCCTGCTAAATGAATCATTGTATTTTGAAAGAACCGACTGAGTGAATAATTTAATGACTTACTCATAAAGCCAGTCATTTGTCACGTATCAATGTAACTTGCTGAAAAATCCCTACCACTAATGCACAGACTAACAGTCTGTCTGGAACAAAAACTGTGAAAAGCAAAACATAATTTTTTTTTGCTAATAGACTTTTGGACTCAACTGTATTATTGAATGGATTTGTAACAAAGCCTGTGTTCCTGCCTCATTCCTAAAAAATATTATCAGCAGAGTCATGCTTCTGAGACAATACACATGCAGAGGCAAGACTTGTTCTCAATGACTCTAGATAAAAGGTCATGGGTGGGATGGGCATGTTTAACATGTGCTGTGGTGTTTTTAAATAGGAGATAGTTCAAACCAAGAAAATTGTGTGTAACCATTACACAAAGTTGATGATTAACTCATGCTCAGACATCTTATAGTCTGTCTGTTTTGTAGGTAAAAGAGAAAGATACAGCTTTTGACTTCTCGCATATAAATTTGTGATAAAACTGTCATAAATTACAATGACTGGTTCAAAGTGTCCCTGCATGTACCTGGTGTCTCCCGTGTCCTTTTTGAAGGAGAAACCTAACAAGGCGATTTTCTTCCCAGTAACGGTGTTAAACAAGGAGTCAATGATCCGACAGGCAAATCTCTTTCTCTGATATTCATTCATGTCTATCACCTGCACATACAGAAAAGTAAAAGATTAGACAAAAACAATCAAAATTTCGAGATTGTTACTAGTTAGTGTATAAAAGTTAATCAGAACTTAGACTACACTTCATCAGTTTGAGGTTGGTATGAGTTTAAATGCCTTTTAAAAAACGTCTTATGCTCAGAAAGGCTACATTTATTTGAGCAATAATACTGTAAAAACACTAACATTGTGAAATATTAAAATGTAAAATAATTGTTTTCAATTTTAATATATTAAAATTTCATTTATTCCTGTGATGGCAAAGCTGAATTTTCAGCAGCCATTCCTTAATTCTCTAATTTTCAGTGAACACACCTTTAATCTGCAGTGGTCAGGAGGTACAAGTCGTAGCTATCAGAAAATTACGAGTTACACGTAATTACAAGTTCGATACGCACATGTAGGCTTTTTGCAGTTCAGAATTGTTACAGTAATTATGACATGGCGTCAACACACATTTTAGCTCCAACCTTTATCAAACTCACCAGTCTATAACTTTTTAGTACTCCTGAAGACCTTGATTAGCTTGTTCAGGTGTGTTTGATTAGGGTTGGAGCTGAAGTATGCAGGACAGTGGATCTTGAGGGCCTTTACTGTCACTTTTGATCAATTTAATGCATCCTTCCTGAATAAAAATATTAATTTCTTAAATAAAAAAAAAAAGATCTTACTGACCCCAAACTTTTGAATGGTATTACAAGTTGGTATTTGCTATAAAAAAAATCATCCCCATCACACAGTTCTCAAGTCTCATGTGCACCTGCACATATTTAAACTTGCTGTATGTTCATGTAACAACCAATGATGTTTGGTACTGTTTGATGACTTTTGGTGAGGTTAAAGCTGCCTTGATGCATCTTTTCATTGAACAAAGACAACATATTGTATGCCACCAAGACTTATTAAATAAGTATTTAAATTGAAGTTTACCTGTTGCCAGTATGAAGCAACCTCTGGGAGATTCAGTGCCTCACACAGATACACCAAATTTAGCACATCCTTCTGAAAACAACTTCCTCCAAAACCTGATACAGAGACACATATTGAATCAATTGAAGCAAAACTCTTAAATCTCATTCTATTATATTATTTTGAACACTTTTACAAAGCAAAAAAGTATCAATAATGTTCGATTAAGGTGGGGTAGAAACAAACGCACTGACCCACGCTGGCTTTGAGGAACTTGCTTCCAATGCGCTGATCCATGCCGATGGCTCTGGCCACCTCCTCAACATCAGCACCAGTGGATTCACACAGGGCAGAGATGGAGTTTATACTACTGATGCGCTGAGCCAGGAATGCATTCGCTGCCTAAAACATGCACATGTTTATACTTCACAAAATATGAATTGAATGAGTTTTACATATCAACAATTTAACTCATTCTTATCATTAAAAGTGTGTTCACACTTGACAGGTTTGGTTAGATTAAAACAAAACTCTGGTGTGATTAAAATTTGTAAAAAAAAAAATCTGGTGCGATTGCTCTGTTTGTGCAGTTCATTTGAACAAGTTTGAACCTTGGTGCACACCAAACAAGCGGACAGAGAACCCTAAAAAGGTGGGTCTCGGTCCGCTTCCAAACAAACTCTCATCTTTCTCGTCATAGCCGATTTTGTCCATTACAGTCCGATACAGGCATCGGAACTGTGTCTCTTTGCAGCAGATCTTCGTTTGTGTGTGTAACGAAGGAATTCCTGGTGCTGCTTTGACTCCTCTAGTGAAAAAAACCTATACCAAAATGTATTTAAAATACATTTATTTCATAAGCTTACTACAAATTAATACAAAAAGGTACTTTACTGCACAATGCACATTTCTTAATATTAAGCCTAAAATGTGTTTTAATATCATTCACTATTAGTAAGGATAGTATGATAACTGTATAATATCAGCCTTTAAATGCAAGATATATTTAAAGTGTACCTAAAGTATACTATACTTGCAATAGTTCTACTTAAGAACAATCAAATACACTTAAGTATATCTTTATGCTAAGTATACTTAGCATAAAATAAATGTACACCATATTGCCAAAAGTTTTGGGACGTCTGCCTTTATGGCATATTATGGGTTAATATGGAGTTGGCCCCCCTTTGCAACTATAACAGCTTTAAGTCTCAGCTCTTCAGTCTCTGCTCCAATTCATCCCAAAGGTGTTCTATCGGGTTGAGGTCAGGACTCTGTGCAGGCCAGTCAAGTTCCTCCACACCAAACTCGCTCATCCATGTCTTTATGGACCTTGCTTTGTACACTGGTGTGCAGTCATGTTGGAACAGGAAGGGACTATCCCCAAACTGTTCCCACAAAGTTGGGAGCATGAAATTGTATAAAATGTCTTGGTATGCTGAAGCATTAAGGGGCCAAGCCCAACCCCTGTAAAACAACCCCACACCATAATCTTCCCCCTCCGCCAAACTTTACACTTGGCACAATGCAGTCAGGCAAGTACCGTTCTCCGGCCATGTAAACCCATTTCATGAAGCTCTCTACGCACTGTTCTTGAGCTAATCTGAAGGCCACATAAAGTTTGGAGGTCTGTAGCTATTGACTTGCAGTAATTTGGTTACTTCTACGCACTGTGCGCCTCAGCATGCACTGACCCCGCTCTGTGATTTTACATTTACACTTCGTGGCTGAGTTGCTGTTGTTCCCAATTGCTTTCAGTGAATTCAATAATTTAGAGGTGTCCCAATACTTTTGGCAATATAGTGCATTTCAATCAAATACATTTTAGTACATTTATTAGGATCCTGTACATATTTTCTAAGTTCTCAGCTGGTAAAAATATAGCATTGCTTTTGATGTTTGGCAAGTTCAACCACAAAATATACGTCATAAAAGTTGTTGTTGTTGTTGTTTTGCATCTTTAGGTTCTGTGTTAAAAATGATTGTGAATGCCAAGTGAACCAGGGCTAAATGTATCATTGCCTTTTTTGGTCCAGACCAAAAGAACCAAGAGAACCACACTACAAGTGTGAACACACCCTAATTATACATCTTACATTTACATACCAGTTTGGAAAGTTCAGAGGACCAGGTGTTGGTGGTGATTATGCGTGATTTGGGGACCCAGTGCTCATAAACTGCACAGAGAGCATTGATAGCCCTTTGACCCTCTGGAGTCTCATCTCCACCAATCAGGACACGATCTGGGTCCTTCAGGTCCTTCACTGCTGTACCCTCTGCAAGGAACTCTGGGTTAGAGAGAACCTGTAATTATAGTTGGGAAAAAGGTTGTTAATTTACACAGAACAGAATAAACTGTTCCCAAAAATTCCCAAAGGTCCACACACCCAGTTATTTTATAAGTTCACTTGAGAAAGGCAAAAACTTTGTAGAAAATCCATTTCCAAATCCTGATTATATTTACAAGCAGATGTGGGCAGTAAATATGTCAAACTGATGTAGGAGCATATTTTACAACACAACTGATTATGTAAAAGTAATTTGTATGCATACACTAAATGCATTCGCGACACAATTAGAAACAATTTTTTTTTTAACTATTGTCCTCTTTGAGTGCACACAAACACACACACACGCGTATATTATATATGCATATTTTTTCTTATTATCAGTGTTGAAAACAGTTGTGCTGAGGGATTTTTGTGGACACTGATAATTTTTCCCAGGATTCTTTGATGAATAGAAAGTTTAACAGCATGTATTTTTAAATAGAAATTTCTATATTGCTTAGTTTAATGTGAATGATTACAGTGACTACTTGTACTTGGCAACATTTATCACACTGCAAAAAAAGGACTTTAAAAAAAACGTGAATATTGACAAAGTTGCAATGCCTAAAACACATATTATATATTTATACAAAATGTTATAAAAAATGTCTTCCTATAATCAGCACAGGAATATTTAGACATTCACACAAACACACTTGTAAGTTGAGGCTGGGTTTTGTGTTTGCATCAAATATCCTGCGGATGCTCTCAGCTGCACGGACCGGCACTGTGCTCTTCTCCGTAACGATTTTATACCCGTCCGACACCTCCACAATGCGCCGTGCACATGCCTCAATAAACTTCAGGTCAGCAGCACGACCTTTTCCCATACCGTACGTCTTTGTTGGTGTGTTTACCTGAGGAGAGAGAAAGATATTATGGTTGGTGTACAGACCTATATACACAACCACATTAAAATAGTTTGTTGTACTCACAGAAATAAAGACCAGATCAGCCTCTTTAATGGCAGAGTCAATGTCTGTGGAGAAGAAGAGGTTCTTCCCACGACAAGACAACACCACTTCATTTAGACCCGGCTACAACAGCAAGAAGAAGAGACACATTTTAGGACTCATGCCACAAAGATTTCTCATTAAAAAAAAGTTGACAGTTCACAAAAAAAAAAAAATAATAATAATAATTCTGTCATCATTTAAGTCAAGTCAACTTTATTTATATAGCGCTTTTTACAATGCAGATTGTTTCAAAGCAGCTTCACAGTGTTAAACAGGAAAATAATGAACAGAATTTGATTCGGCTGTACAGCCGCTCTGGAGAAAACGGTGATGTCATCTAGCTTATTTCAATTATCATATATATTCAAGTAATGTAGTTAATTTAATTTAGTTTAGTAATTCAATTTATTTGGATATTTATTTGAAAATTTTGTGTCCCCAACTGAGCAAGCCAGAGGCGACATTCATTTACTCACCCTCAAGTTGTTTCAACCTCTATTAATTTTTTTCTTCTGCTAAACACAAAATATATTTTGAAGAATGTCAGTAACCAAACAGTTCATGGGCCCCATTGTCTTCCATAGTCTTTTTTCCATACTATGGAAGTCAATGGGGCCCATCAACTGCTTAACTACCCATATTCTTCAAAATAATTTACATTGTGTTCAGCAGAAGAACCCACCCATTTTGAAATTGGACATTGTGTTACCATGGAAATGGTAAATGGTTTTAGCAGGCTCAATTTTGGTGATATCAACTTCAAATTTGGGGCACAACTTGGTTAGACACGTGGCTTTGATTTCCTTACAATTTTAGAGAAAAATATTTTGTAAAATATATATTTTGTATTAAATATAAAAATGTTTAGTTCTGTACTATTGCGTTATGGTAAAACCTTTTAAATAAAAAATAAAAAAGCTCTGTATTCCAAGGCATTCGTGAATTACAACCATTTAAATTCAGACCTATTACTCATTTTAAACCCTATTATTCATTTTACGCTGTTACCTCGTAGATGGGCAGGGTATCAGAGTTCCAGGCTTTGATTCGGGATTCATTAACATCCACCACCGTTACTGTGATCTCGGGACACATGCTGGCAATGACACTACATGTCGGACCACCAACATACCCAGCGCCTATACAGCAAATCTTTTTAATCTGAAACATCTGAGAAAAGAGACAGGTGGATTGAAACACAGTGACAATTTGTGGTCATAAATTGCGTGCAACAGATTTTGTGACGATTGTGAATGGCCTCTTATTAACCAGCCGAATACAATTCATCCTTTTCAGCAGGGATCCAGGGGATCATGAGGTGGTCAGTAGTATTATATGACTAACCCTCGGGGCCATTAAGCGGCGATAAGAAGTGCGGCTCCTTTGCGACATTCGGTTCTTTCGAACAGTTCGTCCCAAAACCCGATTCAGTGAATCTATAGTAAAATCTATAGTGAAATCACAATCCTAAAATCAACTCTGTCTAGTTTGTTTGTTACATTTCAAGATAAAAGTTTTTTTTTGTTGTTTTTTTAATGTAATTATGAAAAAATAATATTTAATATATAATATATTATATTACAAATTTAAATAAATGATATTTCACCCCATAAATCAACTAACAGATTAATTGAAAATATTCGACTCAAACGAACCGTTAACGTAATTAATGTTTACTAATTAACTAATAATACGAATCAGAAGATCAACTTTAAGGATAAAAGTGAACGCAATTGTTTTGCAAAAAGTTTTATAGATGCTTCCTGTCGATGCTTTTAACATGTAATTTAAAATGTCTTTCAACTTTTACAAGTGATCTGTTCAATCATTTATAGATTTATAGAATATAATCAGTTCAGATTCTGTATTATAACAGTTAGCTTCAATCACTAAAACACAACTTTAAATTCAATGAGTTCAATAAGATCCACTTTAGACTTTTTAAAATAAATAAATAAATAGCTATAACACAGACTTACCTTGTCTCACAGTGAAGTTCTTCAGTTGAAACACTCCTCTGTGTGACTCAGGGCAGTATGCAGGTAAGGTTCCGCCGACTGAGGTGCCTTGTTTCCGAATGAATAAAACTATTATATCCTTGATACATAAACTCACGCAGAACACACACACACACATTCACGCATACACACACACACCCACCGGGAGGAGGATAGCAACGTAAACACTTCTAAAAGGGGAGGGCATGGGCGTCTGCTTCCGGGGCATGAAGTCTTTTCAAATTAAGAGCCTCGATAACTTGATCAAGCGCAAACTAAATCTTGGTTGGTCTGTTATTTAAACTGAACAAATGTAATGTCATAGGCTGATTTTTTTACTATTTAAATCTAATTTTGCAAGCTCCTCAATAAAAATATGACCAAGTTGAATACTGGCACTTGTCATTTGACATAAATATCATTACAGCGAAACATAAGTGTGGATAACGGAGACGTTGCAGCAGCAGCCAATCAGTGACTGGTAAGTCTCGTTGACGTCATATCAAAGGAACTCATGAGTGGTCCTTTTGACGCAGGAATTACTCTTGAGAGTAGTTACACTACCAAATTCTAATAAGTATTGTATATAAAGACACTAACCACCACCAATAAATAGTCCCATACCCACATTAGACAAAAGAAAGCAAAATGTGATGCTAATGTTCTTATTTATTTTGAGTACTCAAAAGTGCATAGATCAAGCCCTTTCATATAGAGCAGTTTCATCAGAACAGTGTACATAGACAGAATTCTATTTACATGCCCTGAAATCCACACCACCACCTTAAATGAACCTTCCAGAAATCATTAGTCTGTCCAATTAAACTAATTAACTTTAAGACATTCTAACATTTTCACAGAACTGAAGAGACAGAAAAGTTTCCCAGGAAGTTACACCACACTTAAAATGGAGCAGATTAACATCCGATCTTTGGTGTTTTTCTGGAGCTTCACCTTCTGTACAAAAATGTAAAGGTGCCAAAACCAAAGTGCTACAGTTGGTATATTCCCCTTTAAGCTAATGCTAAAATGGAATTTCGCTCTTTTTCCCCCGCTTTTTAGCTTTTCATTGAAATTTGGCAGATTCCCCAAACCATTTGCCTGACTGTTCTAGTAAGTATAGCTACATAATGAACAGTCTATAACGGTCTATACAGTTGCACTAACAATTTTTATACATAAAGGATAAATAGACTGTCAGTCTTCAGGGTGGAGATGTCTGCTTTAGATCAGCTCTCCCTTTTGGTCAACAGATCTCAGACCATGACAACATTCACACAGCCATGACTACAGTAATAAGAGCCAAGTAAATACAGGAAAACGCCCATTTCATTATTTACTCTTGCACAACATTTCGACTTTTAAGAAGCGTTCTTGGTCAACCTCAAATGTGTGAATCATTTCAAGAACATCTGTATTCAGAATGACCCAATGCAGAGTCAACATGGACCAATGACATCATGTCTGTGAAGTCATCATAGCTTTGGAATCCATAAACTACCAAAGGACAAGAAATATTATTCTCTCCACCTCAGTCTACTTGAAAATAACCCAAATCTCTTGACGACACTCGATAACTAGGTAACATTTACTCTAGATTGCACTTTATATTCAGGCTGATCTAGGGTAAGTGTCATTATATAGGCGTTTATGTCATTTTAACAACTTGCTAAATACCTAATAAGGCTTTATAATAAAAATAGAATAAGTATGAAATTGAAGACTGAGATATATAAACCTGAAAATCATCAGACTCTAACAATTCAGCATCAACACTTGGACAACTTTCTTTTTTTGCTTCCTCTTTTGAAAAATTTGGATTGTGGAAACACCTTGTTATCCAAGCGTCTGTATAGATCACCCTCTCAACACTGGACTAAACAATTTAGAATCAGAAATACTGACTGCTGATTAAGGAAACTAACAAGTTATACTGGTCACAGTAGTTGATCAGGTGGAAGCTGGGTTAAAAGATCAAATGTTTTGTGCAGGTTAAATCTCTAGTCCACTGGAGGTGCTGGTGGCTCTCTGCCATGATTCTAAATAAAAAGACAAAAATACAATCAATGACAACAAGAATTACAATTCAAGGAAATTACAATAATGTAAACTAACAGTATTAATCAAGTGATTCAAAGTTAAAGCAGCCCATAACACACATTATATGATTTACTGATGGTTAAAAGCCATTTTGTTCACACAAAAATTAAAATTCTGTCATTAATTACTCACCCTCATGTCGTTCCAAACCTAAGACCTTCATTCATCTTCGGAACACAAATGAAGATATTTCTGATCAAATCCGAGAGCTCTCAGATCCCTCCATAGACAGTTATTTAATTAACACTTTCAAGGCCCAGAAAGGTAGTAAAAACATCGTTAAAATAGTCCATGTGACTCCAGTGGTTCAACCTTAATTTTATGAAGCGACGAGAATACTTTTTGTGCGCAAAAACAAACAAAAAAATAACGACTTTATTCAACAATTTCATTCTAGCCTGTGCCAGTCTGCTACGCAGTTTACATTTGTAAATACAGGGCAGCTCCCTTGCATCATCACACGCATGCGTTGTGGTGCTCACGTGAACAGCATCAGCTGATGTAGAACTCGAAAGCGCTGCACTGCTTACAACGGTAACTGCGTAGGAGACTGACAAAGGCTAGAACAAAATTGTTGAATAAAGTCGTTATTTTTGTTTGTTTTTGCGCACAAAAAGTATTCTCGCCGCTTCATTAAATTAAGGCTGAACCACTGGAGTCACATGGACTATTTTAAGAATGTCTTTACCTTTCTAGGCCTTGAAAGTGTTAATGAAATTGCGGTCTATGGAGGGGTCAGACAGCTATCAGATTTGATCAAAAATATCTTCATTTGTGTTCTAAATATAAATGGTCTTACGGGTTTGGAACGACATGAGGGTGAGTAATTAATGAAAGAATTTTCATTTTTGGGTGAACTAACCCTTTAAGGAAGGATGTATCCTTTGCTACACTTCCTGATTACCGTTATCATGTGGAGGTCATTGAGTTTGATTGCTGCTTAGTTATAAGTGATAATTGAGACAGTTTAGTCATTATAATGCTTATTCATTAATGATTTGAGGGAGTTTGTCTGGCATGACTTACGCCATGGGGACTGGAAGGCTTGCTGCTGGTTGAAGAGCCCCTCAAGCTGGCTGGCCGGAACAGAAAGAGCACGAGAGCTAGAACTAGCCATCCCATAATAATAATGGGAAGAGTGATGTCCCCTTCTACTGAGGAGGAGTTGGGGCCTGGCACTGCGTACATACAAAGCTCAATTAAAAAAACAAAAAACACACAGCATGTGCTACGTTTGGACAGACAGACTTACTCTCTTGAAGGCACTCTGAGTCTGTACAGTAGGACTGGGACTGTCTCAGCTTGGAAAGAAATCACAAAGACAATATTTTACAGGCTAAACAAAAAACATACTATATGGATGAAATGACAGCATTTTGTGTGGATGTGGGAGGAATAAATTCATTCATTCATTCATTCATTCATAAAACATTAATTGAAATGGAATTTAACTGTGTATCCCTCTGCAAAAAGCCATTTCCATGCATATGATATTTATATTATATTACATCATATTTGTATTTCTGTTTCAAACCTTTCCTCTACAAATAGTTGAATCAAGTGTTATTTCTTGGCTGAATCAAAGAGTCACTAGCGCCCTCTATTGATCATTCATTCACACTACAAAAGCAATATTATTAGACATTTCATCATTTTAAAAAGATAGGTATTTTCTAATAGGTGATTTTTTCTAAATGTATTTTCAATAAAGACAAGAAACTGCCTCAGCGAGGTTGGTCTGAATCTTACGTTTGTTCTGTTATTGCATTGGCCACTAAATCTCTTACTAAAACTACAAGCCCTGTTAGATTTGTTATAAAACAAAAATGTTTGCAATGATTAATTAGTATCATAGCTTCATTGAAAACTGTTAAATTCATTCACTTATAACTCTCTCTCTCTATTATAAAAATTACAATTGTATGGCTATAGAATCCAAAGAACAATATACAGTAATGTTATGTGGACTTTTATATGCTTAAACCTTTGTAACTGACAGTTTAATGGCAAAGCCAGTTTAGATGTTGTTTACGGGATTACTCAAATTATGAAACTTCTGTTTTTGTGTTCATTTATAAATACACATGAAATTCCATTTTAAAATGTAGACTACTTTTCATCAAAAGAAATTGTAAAAAAAATATACACTATATGCTTGGAATAATTGTTTAAAAGAATTTGAAAACCGTCTCATGTTCACCAAGGCTGGATTTGTTTAATCAAAAATACAGTAAAAACAGTAATATTATGAAATCTTATTAAAATAATTATTATAATATAGTATAAAAATAACTGTTTTCTATTTTAATATATTATTAAATTGTAATTTATTCCTGTGATGGCAAAGCTGAATTTTCAGCAGGCATTACTCCAGTCTTCAGAGTCACATGATCCTTCAGAAATCATTCTAATGCTGATTTGGTGCTAATCATTGATTATTATTGGTGCTCAATTACTAATAATGTTTTTTTTTTTAATTGGCTGCTTAATATTTGAGGAAAATGTGATACATTTCTTTTCAAAATACAGCTTTGTCATCACAGGAATAAATTACATCCTAAAATATTTAAAAATAGAAAACAATTATTTTAAATTGTATTAATATTTCACAGTATTACTGTTTTTACTGTAATTTTCATCAGATAAATGCAGCCTTGGTGAGCATGATATGTCTTTCAAAAGTATTAAAAAAAACTATTATTCCAAACATTTGGTATTGTATCTTTTTGTACCAAGAAAACAAAAGAAATCCTATATAAGAACAGGGTCCATCTCAATCCCAGTAGTTCACTTTTCTTTCATAAAGATCAAGGTATCAATAATATATAAATTACATAAAATTCACCTGATTAATTTCTAGATCCAGAGTAGGCACACAAGTTAAGTATGTATTGTTTTGTTAATGTTAAAGGTCATTTTGCTGATAAACTAAAGAACTTTGAATTGAAATGCTGATCTGGAACAGAGAAAGATGGGAGAACTCACCAGGTTGATAAGTCTCCTCATGGCATGTTCATGAGAGCAGATGCACTCACAGGGGTCATAACCTCCCTCTGCCATCCTCTCCTGAATAAGACAGAATTCACACACATTCCAGACACTAATAATAATAATAAATTATTTTAAACAGACACGCAGACATTTAGCTCAAAACTACATGGGTATGGTGAATTAGAAAGGCTTCACATGCATGGGAAGGACTATATAGGATGTCAGCATGACTCACATTTGAAATCCAAATAAACACAAATCAGCGGTAGACTACTTTTGTTTCTGTGGTAGACTATAGGGCTGTCACGATATCATAATTTTCACACCACGGTTATCGTGGGCAAAATAATTCACGGTAACGATATATTGTGACGTCTAACCATTGCTAAAGAAAAAGCAATGTTATCAGTCATATTCATCTTCAGTTTGTTTATTTTGTGTTTTGCTTTCTTTTTTAGCCAATGAATCACACTATTGCATACAACAATGACAACAATTGAGACTCTGGCTTCTTTGACACTGCCTAAGAAACAATCAGGAGAGAGAAAATACTGTCAAGTATACATAACATTTTATATTAGGCTACATTAAAGACATACATTCCTTCCTTAGGCTTCATCTAATGATCATTATTTGTTATAAGGGAAAGTGTATCTGGATAAAAATGTGTGTTTCACTACTTGATGAACTGCAACATAAACAAAATAAAAATTGTCCAAGCACCAAATTGCTCCTAGATTTTTTTAAATCTTGTTTTGTATTGGCCCAAGTCACTCGAAAAACAGAACGCCTTTAAAGTAAAACATATGTACAATAGGCCTACATATAGTCCTATAGTTTTAATTAATATATATTACACACAAAATTTAAATTTCCACATGCAAATTACACTTGATTACAATTAAATATTAACATGACTTAAAAGGGCTGTATTAATATGTTTAAGTGAAATAGTGTGATGGGCGTTTATCACTATGAAAATGGGAGCGCGCTCCCATTGAATTAACTTATAAAGAGATGGGGTGTGAGACAATTCGAGTACTACAGTAAAAAAAAAGGGAGTAATTCCTGGATATATTTATTTGTCAGAGCAGTCCGGTCCTAACTCATCACTATCTAGACAAACTCTCTCAAAACTCGACGCTTTTGTTTGGTGTGTATTAATAAGTGAACGTAAGCATTAGGCTAAATTACTGAATATACGAAACTGTAAACAAATGAAAGGAAACCCAAGCCGGGCTTCAGGGAAGAACGACGCTTACTCAAATCAGCTACTTTTTTTTTTTTTTTTCAAAACTTGGTTCTGTTTTGTTGCCTTCTTCTCGATAACTTTACACTTAACCGACTGACTTGAATAATATACTGTCTATAAACACTAAAAATGTATAAAACACGTATAAACACAAACTGTATATCGTTGAAGTAATATAGGCCTAACGTTATAATAAACAACGATTTCAACAATTTCCACATCATGTGATGCCCAAAATATTATTGCTTAAAGTAGTTTGACGTAACCTGTGCGGGGAGGATGAAGGAATAAATATATAAATATATATATATATATATATATATATATATATATATATATATATATATATATATATATATATATATATATATATATATATTCATTAAAGCAGCGCAATTACGGTAATTGAATCTGCAGACAGCATATACAAAAGAATAAGATATCAAATAAAAAAGTAAACCCAGATGGAAAGACAATATTTGGGTAAACAGATGTCTTACCAATGACTTCGACAACTCACTCGAAGAGATTTAAAAACATTCGCTTCAAACCAGGAGGACCTGTGAATATTGACCCCCGAGAGTCTCCGGTCGCACAGGCCAAATCCAGTGCAAATGCTCCCTTGTGTACACTGGTGTTTGGCAATGGACCGCAGCTCCGGCTGATGTTCCGTCTGTGTTTTAATAAGGATCAGGGAAGCAAAATTAGGAATGTTACTATGGCGAAGGCTTGGTTCATGAATTGTAATTAGCTTGCGCTGACGTTGTTTTGCATCCTTCCTGGGGCGTCCAATTGCGTAGCCTAATTATTATTCATGAGGTAAGTCTTCGTCGCTTTAACCAGAGCTTTAACGTCTACATTTCGGCAAATCAGCAAGGTCGACTGGGCGAAAATAACATCTAGTAATTAATATTAATGAGGGAAGCCTTTACTATAGTAGGATTCGTATATTCGTCTGGTGGAATTAACAGATGAGAGCCACGTCGCTACATGACGTGATATGTCGCAGATTTTAGTAAACGCTGAAAATCCGTTGCTTTTCTCACCGTTCGCATCGCGCATCACCTATTAATTGGTTGTCGCCATTCTGTCGGCGGGGTGTAAATCATAAAATGGATGATTGCAGTGGCAGTGCACATCACTGACAGTCGTGTGTGTGTGTGTGTGTGTTTGTTTGTTTGTGTTTTCTATCCCGGTGGTAACCTTCAACCACACTGTTTTGTGTGATGGGTAGGGTTAGTATAAGGGGATATAATATACAGTTTGTACAGTATAAAAACCATTACGTCTATGGAGTGTCCCCACAAAGATAAAAGATATGTAAACTAGACACGTGTGTGTGTGAATGAAGCATGTATGTGTGCCTTTAATAGGGAAATGCAAACTCATCATCACAGTCACTCAGCCTTAGCTGCATTAAAAGTAATTTCAAATTCGTTGCAGAATTGTAAATATATAATAATATAATAAATAATTATAATTTTAAATCAATATTTGTATTAAAACCCATAACATGATGTAGACTACTTGGTAACATATTACTGACATTAAGAGAACAGTTACCTGTAAGCATTTATTTTTGCACAATTAAGGAAATGGTGACACCATCTTAGAAATAGCCTACTCGTAATTCTGCTTGGCTGAAATTCCAGAATTTTGTTAGACACGAGGGACCATTCTCAGAACTTCCCTAATATTCTGGCAAGGTTCTCTCAAAAGTTATGAACAAATGTTCTTCCAGTAATGTTAATAGAACATTCATTTAAAGTTATCTGGGGCCTGTTTCAGAAAGGAGGTTAAGTGAAAACTCTGAGTATGTTAACCCTGAATTGAGGGAAACTCTGGGTTTTCGGTTTCAGAATGGGAGGTATGTCAAACCCAAGAAAGCAGGGTAAGTCAAGCCCGTTTCTGAAAGAGAGGTAACTTATACTCAGAGTCAGTTACCAGGGTAACTTACTCTGTGAACCTAACCTGATCAGGAGCAGGTTTTCTTCAGTAAACCCAGAGTTTCTTTTGGTCTCCTCCCCATTTTAAAGCGTCAGTGGTGTTTAAATACTTTATTCGTTCTTTCCCGCTGCACAAATGCTTTTCTTATTAAGTATTTTTTCTTACCATATTGGCAGATCATTTGCAAAATAAGAAAAATGCACTTAAATTTGCTTTTTTTGTCCCCCAGGAAACAAAACGAAATACTTATGTCATTTTTCTTATGTAGAAAATGCACATTGATTTAAGAATCTTTAGATATTTTGACTGGAAGTAACAAGACAAAAGAAAAGCATTTTTTGCAGTGCAGGTACATTCATTCACTGCAAATATTTTCATCAAGAGGACACCGTCAAAATGACAAAAATAGCATCCTGTAGATGAGGAGGCTGCAATAATTTGTAGGGAGTTACATTCATGTCAGGAGAGGAATTTTTTGCTTGCTATATCCACATGCATATTTATTTGAACAGTACAATTTTTATTGATCATTTTCTATATAATATCAGGGATGCAGAGCATATAAGTAAGGCTGCTGTATGCAGAGAGGTAAGGAAAGTTTGCCTCACTCTCACGTGAGCTCTTTCTGAATGTTTGTGTTGTTTCCTGGGCACAAACCCATAAGAGCATCAAAGAGGAGTTTCACAGGATTGCAGGTCAGTGGTGTAGAAATCAGGTTAAATGATGTTCACGTAATATCTTGTTGCAACCTCTGGAAGTAACCTAATAATTAGAATTTCCTTTAGGATTTCCAATGTGGTTGGATGCATTGATATACATATTCCCATCATCGCACCTTCCGAAAATTAAACAGATTACTATATGGAATGGAAGAATACCAGATGGAAGGGTAGTCTGAAATATATGCCATTCACCACAAGTGTTAAATAAACACAAACTATTCACAATTTATTTGATCATCTTTATAAATACAAAAGCAACAGTTCTTTTTTTTTCCTGATGGATTTTAATATTCTTCCTCCATCTCCTCTTCTTCTGTCAGTGGTGGTGGTGCAGGTCCTCCCATCATTTTGTGAGCGTCTGCCTTCTTGCTGTTGGCCTGAGTAGAAGTCAAATGTTAATTTCATTACCCTAATTCACAAATGTAACAGGTTGGATTAGAGAACATTATGTGAAAAGAGCATTAGACTCATAGACAGTAAAAGAAGATTAGACTATGAGGAAAAAGCTGCTGTACATTGAAAAAGACACTGAATGATATTTATTTAATATGTCAAATGTTTGTAAAGTCACGAATCCTACACCTATGAACCTTTTATGCTTAAATATTTACCTGATTGAATTATATTTTTATACTTAATTTTTAGCTGCTACCACATTCTTTTTTCCCTTTTTTTGCCCGTGGGATAACATGAAAATGAATATTAGTTCAATAACTTACTGTTCTGCCAGTTTTCACCTCTGATATTATAACAATGATTAAGAATTAAACTTACGTTTGACCCTGAAGTATGCAGACGCCTTTTTGTTGGGTGCTGTTGCCATGGTGAATCGTAATTTCGGAGCTCCATTGATCGTGGCTTTTCATAGTCATGGTGCACACTCTTAACTCAGAGGCTGAATCCAAAATTGCCCCCTAAACCTTCATTCACTATTCCCTACGATAGTCCACTAATACAGTTCACATCGGCTGTACACTCGTTATTGCGGTGCATTGTGGGATATAATTTGTGCACTTAAGAACGTCCACTATGGTTTCGGACACCACTACAAATGGCTGTACCCTCAAATAGTGCACTATTTGAGGGTATGGGGGCGATTTCGGATTCAGCCAGAGTCAGTCTACTCAGAGATGATTGAACTACCTCAATACAGCTATTCTGAAACCCAAAACTCAGAGTTTATCATCTGAGGGTAAGTCAACTCAGAGTTGGTTGTACCTCCTTATTGAAACGGGCCCATGGTCTTTAATAATGTTCTCAAAACGTAAGCATAAAAACATTATCTATACATCATTCATGGCACTTTTTTTTCTGAAACATTTTAGTTATTTGTAATCTAACATGTTTCTTCTTGTTTGAGAACATTAAGAAGTAACAGTCCCATAATGTTTGCAAAATGAAATGTTTCCTTAACGTTCGCATAACCAAGAAAATATTTTTTTAAAACATTTTGAAAACTGTACATTTTTAATGTTCAGAGAACATTCAGAAATAACAATTTCTTAACTTAATGGGAACATTAGCAAAACATTCATATTTGTGTTAGTTGGGATAGCTTGCACAGTGAATGAAACAGTGCAGTATGTTTTAAATTATTATTTTATGTTTTTAAAATTGAACAATTACATCATTGTGTATTGTTGTAATATCGTTTTTGCTTTATTTGTAATTTTTTTACAATTTATATTAATAGTGATTGCATTCACTTGAAATATTTAAAAAGTGCATTAAAAAATGTACTTTTAGATTTATTTTACATGGAGCGTGTCGCCTCAGGGAAGCCACCATGTTATGGTCACATGTTTTCTTATTTGAAAAGAGAGAGGGGAAAATTAAATTAAATTAAATTATATTATTAATTATAATTAATTATATTATATAATATAATATTTTAATTTTAATTGTGTCAGTTTCATGTAAATACATTTTTGCCAAACATTACGCTACACACAGAAATAAAGTCAACACTTTACAATAACAACATCCCATAATAGTATTAATGAACATAATTGAATTTTATACACTAGCGTTCACTAAGGCTGCAGTTGTTTGATCCAAAAAAAAACAAAAAAAAAACACGATCCTTCAGAAATCATTCTAATATGCTGATTTGGTGCTCAAGACACATTTCTTATGACCAATGTTGAAAAGAGTTGTGATTTTTTAAATATTTTTATGGTTTATTTGATGAATGGAAAGTTTAAAAGAACCATATTTATTTGAAACAGAAATCTTTGGTTACATTATGTCTGTACTGTCAAAATATACATTTCTCTCCCCCTCAAAAAAATCTTACATGACCCCAAACCTTTGAATGGTAGTGTAATGTTTAACAAATAATTTTGTAGGTTACATTCAAACTGCTTAATTTTTTTTTTTTTCCATATATAATTGAATGTACATATTTATTTGATAGGCCTATATGAATTTGTTTTTTTTTTCATTAAAAATATAAATTGTTAGCAAAAACAGTGCAGGGGTAAGGATGGACACATGTGTTTTGCAAGTATCACGTGGGGAGCGAAACAGATGTATCCACGATATCATGTGACAGCAGCACACACCATACGGGACTAATACTAGATCTGAAAGCTTTCTGGATCTGTCAAGAGCCCTGCTTTTTTCTACGCATTATATCTCCACCTGATTCAACAAAGAGTACAAACGCAGTGTTCTAGTGCAGCGTTTGAGTTTTCCAGGCTATCATTGTGTTTGCCAGTGTTTGTACTGGAGTTCAACGTACTGTTTAGGAGAGAGAGAGAGAGAGAGAGAGGGGGGGGCGAGAGAGGGGTGTGAAAGTGAAGCTCTATCAGTCTTTGCGGACTGGAGGTTCAAAAACAGCGGAAGAGAGAAAGAGTGAGAGAGGGGAATCAATCAGCCATGGCAAATATCGCTGTGCAGAGGATCAAGCGAGAATTTAAAGAAGTGCTGAAAAGCGAAGAGGTTTGCAAAACGTTACTTTTACTGTATTTTCTTGCCCGCTGGTAACAAACACGAGGACTTTTGGAATAAACACCTAGAAGCCAGTGAGCTAGCTTAGCATGCTAAGCTAATGTTAGCATGAGCTGTTATATGATGGCCTTTAGATACGGAAATCATGCATGAAAAAAATGTGCACTTCCTTTGATGTTTTAAGACGAAGCCTAGTCCGAAATGCGAAAATAATTTACAGACACCTCAAAGTATAGCTAGATTTTGTGATGGCACACGCCGAGATTTAGCTATGGGGCTAACATGCTACTTGACATAGTTAGCCTGCTAGCTTCACTAACACTTCTTTAGTGTGCTGTAATAATATTACCACTCGTGTTTATCGCTCATTAACGTATGTTTTCTCTTTCAAAATACTTTTTCATTCTTTTACTGGTCGTGTCCAGACATGTTTGATTAGTGTCATTTAGCAGGACTGCTAGGCTTTTTGAGTAGTTTTCAGTAGTGCAGTTCCATGGCTGTTTCAAAACATTTGCCTACCTAGACAGCTTTTTTGGGAATCATAGGTACCTATCATGCTGTCTACCTAGGCAGCTCATTATGTTTTGAGACAGCCCCACGACCATATGCTGGGCACTTCTTTGTTCTGTGCAATAGAATTAAAGAAAACTACCTTGTCTCACTAGCTAAATGTTTGATTCTGACATTTTGTTCCTGATCACAGTTATATGAAGTGCATTTTTCTTTTGCTTCATAACAGACAAGTAAAAATCAAATAAAAGTAGATCTGGTGGATGAAAACTTCACAGAGTTAAAGGGTGAAATAGCAGGACCACCAGACACACCATATGAAGGTAGTGAGACTATTTTATTCAGTCTTCTGTATTGCTGCCATGATGATTGCAAGTACATTAATGTTGTGGATAAGATTGTAACTTACAAGCTATTTTTTCTCCACAGGGGGCAGATATCAGCTAGAAATCAAGATACCTGAGACATATCCTTTTAATCCACCCAAGGTAATCTTTTTTTCTTTTTAAACATTTGATTAAGTTTCCATGGAATTGAACAAATGTACCCACTTTTATTAAATTAAGTGTAACTTCAGTTTTGTCGTCTGCTACTTTAATGCTCAAGCTCTTAAAGCTGGATGGATTCTTTTGGGCTGTCATTGTTTTTATTGTTCAAAATTGTTTTGAAAAAAGTGATTAGAACAGTATTGTTTCTCTGTGCTGTTATTATAGTTGTGGTGTGTTTTTTTTTAATATTTAGAATGTTTTTTACAGCTATTTCTTTATTGTTATAGTAATTGTCCTTGGTGCGAACAGGCCTTTACAGTCTGGAGGACTCTACACTAGTTGCAAAAATTCAGAGCCAGTCTATAGATTTAATATATAGATTTAGTCTTCCAGTCTTAAATTGATTAACACTTGACTTGATTATCAAAGTAATAAAGAACTCAGTATTTTCTGTGGCAGCTAAACCTATGCAATAATTACTACTGTAATAATTACTTTTGACATTATATAAAAAATAACTGCTAGTATATTCTAAATGTGACTGTAAACAGAGATGACAACAGAAATATGTAATTATAGGTTATTAAACAGTCATGTTATATCAGAGTAATAATTCAACTTAATTTTTTTCTAATTTGTTCCATACAAGAGTTTTCTTTTTTAAATGTTTTATTTAACTTATGTGCACAATAAGAGTGGGAATGTGCACTAACAAGAAGATGTGATCAATTATGATTTAATGTTGACTTGAATAGAAAGATCAAAGTACATTGAAGTGAAAAATTGAGTTTTGTCATCTTTTTCAGGTGCGGTTTATTACTAAGATCTGGCATCCCAATATAAGTTCAGTTACCGGGGCGATATGTTTGGACATTTTAAAAGACCAGTGGTGAGTGCTTATTAATGAATGAGTATGACATGTCAAGTGTGAACATGCCCCTACTAGATGTCTTTTTTTGAAGCTGCCAGCGTCGGTTTTACATTATAATCCTATGGAGTAAACCATGTTTTCAAAAAAGTCGTGAACGTTTTTTTAAAAATGCCAACGCCGACATCTTTTTTCTGCAGCTCAGCGCGTCTTTTCAAGTTGGAAAGAAATTTCACCTTTTCTGATAAAAAAAAAAAAACACCCTACGTCAAGTGCCTTTTTGACAGCTGACCAATGACAAGCGAGTAGCAAGACCTGACTCGTTTCCATAACAAGAAAAATGGAGAAGGTGCCGGTAGATTGACTTATTGTGCTAGTGTTGGAGCACAAAGAGATATATGATATTAGCACAATGATATATTATAATAAAAATAATAATAGTCCGGAGCTCCTGGACTAAATTATTGTAAGCACCATACTATTTTCTTCTCCGTATCATGTTGTGCACCCACAAATGTCGTTGTGAACTGACATTCTCCTCCCCGTTAACTTCAAGAGCCAACTTTCTCTTTCTCGACATTTTGTATCTCTGCACCACACAGCACTCTTGTTGTAGCTGTTGTTATAGCAACAAAAGACGCTCTCGTCTGCTATTGGAACCAAACGCTGCCAGCTTCTCCTTTTTTTACTAAAAGAGCGCTCGTCAAAAAAGACGTGAACACAGCCTAGGGCTGCACAATTAATCGAATTTCTAATCGTGATTACAATTACGGATGCCACAATTGCGTAATCGTTCAAAGGCGCAATTCAAAAAAAAAAATCCACTTAGGTTATTCTGTGTGCTTAAGATGTGCGTTTGTTCTTTCTTTCTACAGGTTAAGGGTATTTCCATTGTTTTAATTTTTGTTTTAGTATAACATTTAGTGCTGGGCAAACTATTAATCACAATTAATCACATCCAAAATAAAAGTTTGTGTTTACATAATATATGTGTGTGTACTGTGTATAATTATTAGGTATATATAAATACACACACATGCATGTATACATTTAAGAAATATTTGCATGTATATACTGTGTATATTTATATTTATATTTATATTATATTATATTATATAATTTATCTTATATATAAATATAATATATATAATAATTATACACAGTACACGCATATATTATGTAAACACAAACTTTTATTTTGGATGCGATTAATCGATTGCCCAGCACTAATAACATGATAATGCCATGCACATTTTAACTTTTTTTTTTATATATCTATAGAAAAGCAATATGTTTTCAGCTTATTTTCATATACAAATATAGCATGCAGCTCTTTCAAACAATGGTATAAAGCTATTCAGAACATCATTCAATGTAAATTAATATAATCGTAATTATTAATAATTACAATTTTAAAGGGAATAATCGACAATTATGATTATTTTATTTTTTTTATGATAATCGTGCAGCCCTAATGTCTAGTTTATTGTCACCAAGCATATGACACTGCACTCTTAACTATTGTGCTGTCTTTTTCCTGTTCTTTTTTTAAACGATTCTGTACTCATTCTTCAACTCCTACTTATTCTTTCTTCACTTCCTGTGTACAGGGCTGCCGCTATGACTCTGCGAACAGTCCTGCTCTCACTACAGGCTCTGTTAGCTGCAGCAGAGCCAGATGATCCTCAAGATGCTGTGGTAGCCAATCAGGTACATATGTGTAAAATATGCAGCTGTCAGTGTGTCTGTCTGTCTGACTGACAGAATGTGCAATAACAAAGCATTGCAACCTTTCAAGTACATCACTGTTGTGGTTTTTTTGCAGTATAAGCAGAATCCAGAAATGTTCAAACAAACTGCACGTCTCTGGTCTCACGTTTACGCCGGTGCTCCCGTGTCCAGTCCTGAGTACACACGCAAAATAGACAAACTTTGTGCAATGGGCTTTGACAAAGTAAGTACTGAAAGTGGACAGCTGCTAGTGTGGCTAAATTCAGAGATGCACAGACTACAGCGGGGGTTGGCATCGTTGGGGACACGTGTTGCCTTTAGCTTTCAGCACATTACTTGGTATAAATGAGAAATTAACACTTGTCACTAAGTTTTTAAGCTTGTCATATTACAGTCCTTAACATGTACTTTATATACATTGATGGTGGCTTGTAAGTAGCCAATTTTAGCCTTTTTTTTTATTCAAATGTCTGAAAGAATCTACCCAATAGCTGTTTTCATGTCTAAGTCCTCTTCAAAAACAACTCATAAACAAGAAATTCATAACTTTTAAAGTGATTATTGAAAAACATTACATCCTTCAAGAAGCAGGTGAAGACACACCTCTTCCACAAGCACTTAACCACCCCACACCCATAAACCAGTGCACTTGCAAAAAAACAAACAAATGTTGTCTGGCTGTTCTAGCGTTCTTCCTAATGTAGTCAAATAAACCTGCCATTTGTATATTACGAATATGGTTGGCTCCCATTGCTTTGTTCCTCTCTTGTAAGTTCCCTCAGATAGTTCATTAATATAAATGTAAATAATGTAATTAATTAAAGTAGGACAGGGTCGATTCTAAGAAAAAGACGGGGTTTAAGTGGACTAAATGTTTGGAGAAGTTCGTCTTTTTACTAGTGCTGTCAAACGATTAATCGCATCCAAAATAAAAGTTTGTGTTTACATAATATATGTGTGTGTACTGTGTATAATTATTATGTATATATAAATACACACACATGCATGTATATATTTAAGACAAATTTGTTATTTATATATAAAACATGTGTATATATAATATAAATTACACTTGGGGAACAGAAAAAAAGAGCCAATCACACTCCAATGTTTTCTCTGTGTTATTAATGTGTTTATGTGTGATTTTGAAAAAAATATATATAAGGTATATACGTGCAAATAATTCTTAAATGTATACGTGTGTGTATTCAAATATACATAATAATACACAGTACACACACACATATGTAAACACATTTTGGATGCGATTAATCACGATTAATTGTTTGACAGCACTACATTTTAGCAGAAGATTAAGTTATGACTTTTTAATAAATAATTGTCAACTAATTTTAAAATGGATTAATCTTTCAGAGTAAGATAAATAACACGAAAATAGGGATTAATTTTTATTTGAGTATTAGTATTAGTCCATTTTCCATTTACTGCAGTGCAAGATTGCTGAAACAAAACAGTGCCGCACATGCTTTGGTTTGATTATAAAACACAGTTAAATAATCGTGCATCTTTTTTGTTTAGAGACCAACAGCTTTTTTTGTCCAAGGATAATCTGAGATGTTTTACAGATCGCCAACCACAGTGGCTGGCAGACGAGGCAAAATTAAGTTGAATTTTTCACTCTGGTAAAGATGCATTCTTGGGTTATCAACTTGACTCAACATCAAAGTAAACTATTAAACCTGTTATATCTGTATTAAAAAAAGACACCTCATGTCACAAAAGTTGTCAAACCCCTAGACTACTGTAAAATATACATATTACTCATGTATTACACAATGAAAATGAATCTTTTTTTTTTTAGGTAAATGTTTCCCCATTTGTTGACACGTAGCACTAACATTAAAAAAGTTTGGGGTTGGTAAGATTTCCATTACAATTTTAAAATAATGTTTTACAGTACCTGTCAAAAGTTTGGAAACATTACAATTTGTTATGTTTTTGAAAGAAGTCTCTTATGCTCACCAAGGCTGCATTTATTTAATCAAAAATACAGTAAAAACGGTAATATTGCGAAATATTACAAAAAAGTAAATTCTTCCCCATTCTGATGCTCAAGCCAAAAGTATACTTTGTTTTTTTACCCGTACGCGCACAGTCGAACGCACAGCCTGGCAAGGATACTTCTCTTGACTCGTATGCATACACAGGCTTTCGACGCATGCACAGTTTTGAGCAATCGCTCGGCACGATTTATAACTCATGTCAATACTGCAAAAAATTTAATGGACGTGCACCTGCGCGGTTACAAAAATCCGGCACTGTACGCTGACCCTCGCTCGCATGTAAAAAGTGAAGTCTATTTTGGCCTTGAGTTTGGACAGCAGATCGTCTTGACCATCTGTACATGCCTAAATGACTTGGCTGATTAGGTATTTGCGTTAACAAGCAGTTGTCACAGAATATGACGGAGCTGGTGTTTTAAAGCAACTGGAATTAATAATTCACTGAAAAAGCAACACGAGTCTCTGTTCTCTCTGTCATCTCTGATGTAATCAGCCTCATTTTTTCATATTAGCTTGTTTTGGACTGGTTGTTTGAATGGATTCGCTCACTGAACTTCCCGGAGTTTAGCGGCTTAAAATGATCTGATCGCAAACAGAAGCGAATTGGGTTAAAGGGTTAGAATATAAACTTCCGCCTATCAGGGACAGGGTTTCAGGTGCTTGCGGCATTGTAAATCTAAGATCTTCTAACTGCGTGAAGTAAATAACGTTTATGACGCAATTTCATTTGCTTCAGTAATTTGTGTTAAATGATTTTAGCATTAAGGATTTTGAATTAATCGAGTTAACATTGACAGTCCTAATATATTTATAACTGAATTTTCAGAAATCATTCTAATATCATTATTATCCATGTTTAAAAAGTTTTGCTGCTTTTATATTTTTTTGTGGAAACCATGATACAATTTAATTTGGGATTTTTTGTTGAATAGAGTTCAGAAGAACAGCATTTATTTTCAATAAAACCCTAAATGTATTTCCTGTCACTTTTGATGAATTAATTGCATCCTTGCTGAATAAAAGTATTAATTTATTTAAAAAGAAATGACTGACCCAAGCTTTTGAACAGTAGTGCATGTTGACAGACAATATGTAAAATACTATTTTGTAGGCACTATTGGAAAGAATAAAATTTGGTATTAAGTTCAGCTGACTTGTGGAATAGCTCTTTATGTTCTGATTAAGTCAGTCTGGCTGTGATTTCAGTGTGATATTGTTCAGACAAATAAGTGAACGGTTAGCATCAGATAAAAGAGTTAGGCCCAGTTTCACAGACAGGGCTTGGATTAGGCCTTAGTGAAATTATAACATTTAAGTAGCTTTTCCTTAGAAAAAAACATTACTGGTCGGCATCTTGAGACCAAACAATGGCACTGACATATTTTAAGTTGCTTTCAGTTAAAATGCATTTTAGTCTGGGACTAGGCTTAAGCCTGGTCTGTGAAACCGGGGGTTAATTTAACAAATGTACTGTTGCTTAGAAATGGAGTGTAATATTTTGTCTTTCTCTCCCAAACAGAATGCAGTAATAGTAGCCTTGTCCTCAAAATCATGGGATGTGGAGACAGCGACAGAACTGCTACTAAGCAACTGATAATCCAGTTCTCTTCATCAGGCCATATTTCCCTCAAACCCCTCCTGCATCATGACCCATTCACTCCAAACCCAACCATCCACACATGCATCAGCCATCTTGGTTTGTGTTCAGAGTGAATGTTTGGGTAAGATCAGCAGTTAGACTGCAAGACAATTAGTCATCATCTATCTCTAGCAAATCTTTTTCTTCCCATCATTTTCTCTTTCAGTTTTTGCCTTGCTACAGTCCTACAATTTCCCTCTTAAATTTAGGCTGTCACTTCCATTTTAAAGAAACCCAACAAAGACCAAGCCTGTATCACTGTCATTTCACTCTAAAAGAAACTCCCACCTGCATCTGTAAAACAATGTTAGAACATGTAAATTAGTATATTTAAGGTTGTGTACATTTAAAAGGCAAAATAGCAGAAATGTTTTTTTTCTGTACACCATAAAATTGTTTTGGGATATGGTTATTTGAATGGGATATTAGTATATAAAAATGAAATTTTTGGAAATTAATAAGACCCCTTCTATTTGAAGCTCTTACAATGAACAAATGTGTGATTTTTATTTGCTCATTTGATTCTTTTAATGTTTCTTTTGGCTTTTTTTTTTTTGCACTAATCAGTTGGTATAGTAGTTGAAATGGCCAGATGACATGGTGTTACGTTGTGAGTGCAGACACGGTTTCAGACTTACTGGGTAAAGTGTTAATTTTTTTTTAAATCAATGGAAGGTGCCCTTTCTCCCTTTCCCTTTTTGAAAAAGGGGGGGGGGGGGGGGGGGGGTGATGTGGGATTGGTGGCCCCAAATTGTTTCTCTACTTATTTTCAAGGCAGCTGTAGGGGTTTGACTTGATAATGGACAGATATACCTTGTTGCCTCGGTTTTTTTTTGAAGAATGTATTGTATAAAACGTTTGTAATTGTAGAGATGAGAAAGTGAAGATGAATTTCTCTTATAATGACTGGCTTTTTTTTTGTGGAACAATCAAGTTTGGCATCAAAAACTGTTAAGGCACTAAACTAGTTGGAGTAGAGGTTTAAAAAGAGTGGGGTATGTTTTTGATCATACCGCATTTGTATTAAGATTTCCACTCGCAAGCTGCAGATATTATTTGACATGTTTCAAACGGCTAGAGTTTTCTATTCTACAGAGATGCTTCAAAGCAAACAGGCCAAGAGCAAGTACTGCCAATCAATGCTTTGTGAACCAGTTTTTTTAACCTAGTGTTATGTTCTTGCAGGGGTTGAATTGTTAAAAGGTTTCTTGACCTCCCTCTATTTGCTTGCATTCCCACATACCATCTGTTTTCATAATGCTCCCCACTTCCACAGCTAGTTGCCCTCATACACCTTTCTCATGTACATACAGCCAAGTTTTTTGGGGGGGATAAAGTGCTGTTCATCTCTAGAATGCACCATCGATGGCTGGATTTATATTTTGTATGAAAAACAAAAATGAAACAAAAACAAAAAGACTGTCTTCCTGTAGTGATCACCTTGTTCAATATTGCACGAAGAAGTGAATAAAAGGACAAAAACTTCTGTCAAAGGAGAAATGCAGGTCATGGGCTCTGGCTTTAGTCACTTTAAGCTCCTTTACAAAACGAGACAGAAAAAAAAACCTACTCGAGCCGTACAAGCATGGTTATTTATTGTGAAACTGTCATTCTTTTGAATTAAAAAAAAGTGAAAAATTTAAACTTGTGTTATCTGTGAATCTTTGTTCTGCGCATGTTATTACATCTACGCCAATTGTTGTCAAATAAGTTAACTTAGGCTTAAAATGCATATTCTAAGAATGTCAATTGGTGAAAAACTGCTTGGGAACGGTTATTAATGTGGGGAAAAATTAAATGTGAAGCAATTCGAATAATGGATTTTGAACTGTGAACACTCTTGGAATTAATCCAAACACAAATCTCATTTAGCAAATGCAGGGTGTTCCTTGAAACAGAATGAGGAATTCATGCTGATACACCCAACAGAATAGCAGCCTTACTAATCATACAGTCTTGCACTGTACATTTAAAGTTATAATAAATTAATGCAGGAAATGAGCCTCAATGAATCCTTGCAATCAAAGAAATCTGATGACAATATTTGGATTTAATAGAGGGTTAAAAGAGGAGAGGGAGATAAAACAGTAAAAAAAATCTTTCCATGTATTTAATAAGCAACTTTAGAGCAGATTAAAACAGATTTTTTTTTCTTTCAAATGTTTGTTTTTAAAAATGGCTCCGGACAGAGGCAAAGAGCAACAAGAACAATTTCAACAAAACAAAGAAAATAAAACTAATGATAAGAAACAGGTCTGTGTTTCTACATACAAGTTTGAACATCTGAATCTAAAGAATTCATTCCTCATTCATCTGAGGTGTGGGGTAAAGACAGTTTGTGGGGAGCATTTCATGTTTAAGTAGATGTGTCTCTTCGTTCAGCCATTCATTCATTTACTGCCTGACCGTCCTTGTCTTCACGAACCGACGCTTTACCTGAAACAAAAACAAAATATATTTATATAAAAATAAAAAAAAATCAACAATCTGCATTATAGCAGAGTATGACATAGAAAGTAAGACAATTACTGATATCTAGGCCAGGTGGGATTCCATGTGGGCCTGCAGAAACCTTTTTAAAGAAAAATTGTCAATATTTACTTATCCCTGTCATTGCAAACCAGTGTACCGTTTCTATTTTTTACAATTTTATATGAAACATAAAAGGAGAAATTTAGAACATATTTTTACAAAAAGAAATGAATACTTTTATCAGTAAGGATGCATTAGTGATCAAAGTAGCTTAATGTTACAAAAGATTTTTAAATACAATTACTTGAATGTTCTGTTTAAAGAATACTGAAAAAAATTGTATGACGGTAAAAAACAAACAAACACTGTTTATACTGTTTTCAACATTAAAGGTGCAGTATGTAGGATTGACAGCTAGTGGTTGAAATGGTTACTGAAGTCCAAATTCAAAATATTGGAGATCATTGTTTCCCCGCCCCCTCCTCCTCAGACTCGACACTCGCGTGGGTTGACAACTTGAGGACACGCAACAGGAGCGAGCGCAATTGACAATGGAAGCCGAAGAGACTTAACACACTGCAAGTTGATTTATCCGCATTAAAATATGCTCTCGTTCAGAGGTTTTTAGATGGATGCCAAGGCTTTTTAGGTCTGGTAGAATCTGCACTCTCTGACTCAGTTTGTTTGCTGGCTTCCATGGCTGTTTTCTGCCAACTGGCAACCTGGGAGTGTTGAAATACTATTTTTTTTTTTACATTCCGACATGGAATGCACATTTCAAAGTAGAATAACTGGCTGTAGCATTGTTTTTTAGAGAAACAAGTAGGTGAATTTAGCATGTTTCCTAAATATCTGCAAACATATTATGGTATTTTTATTCTTTAGTAAAGTGAAAAACTTACATACAGCACCTTTATTAAGAAGAAATGTTTCTTGAGCACATTCTTCATAATTTACTGTAGTATTCATATTCCATGAAAAAAACAACATAGGATTCAGTTTGGAACAACATTAGGGTAAAAGTAAATGATGACAATTTTTATTTTAGGCTGAACAAACGTTAACTGCTTAAGTGCTCAAGGTTACAGCATGACATCAGTTCTAAATGAATCTCCCTCTCAGGCACTCACTGACAGCTCCCCCTGCTCTGCTGCATAGGCGGATTCTCTCAGTTTGGGGCCTGCTGCACCCCTGAGCTGCTTGAGAATGGCTTCTTCCTGCTGCTCCTGTAGCTGTGTGAGTGACAGTACATAGTCCGGGCTGGACTCAAATTCTCTCTCTGTCTCCCCTTCACTTCCATAAGTCTTCTGAGAAAGGCGGATGTCTTGGTACACATGCTGTTCTCGCTGTGCTACCCTCACTGATCTTGGATAAAAGAAACACCTGCCTCAACACCACATAAAATAATTCAATAACAGCTAAAGGTGGCAAAGTTCGGCTTGTTCACATCAAATCCGATGCCAGTATGTGGCATACAAGTTTTCAAATGATCGTTGCCAAAAACGGTCCCCAGAGATGCCAAATAAATGAACATTTGTCATTCTCTGAAAAAAATTTGCATCTAAAAATGAAAGTAAAATGCACTCTGGCCATTCATGTGCTTAATGAAAAACCTGTTTGACAAACAGGTGATTTTATCATTTATAAAGCCACAAGCAAATTTCTTCCCCTGCCCATGCAAATTCACATACATTTAAATAAAAATTAAATCCACCATAATAAAAACCCAATAAAGTGTCACTCTCCTGAAATGGCCCAATGGAGGAAAAATATGTTTTTGAAAGTCTCTTATGCACACCAAGGCTGCATTCATTTGATCGAAGAAACAGTAAAATATTAAAATTACAGGTGTTTTATATTTTATTTTAAATGTAATTAATTCCTGTGATTGCAAAGCTGAATTTTCAGCAGCTATTATCAATGTTAAAAAGAACCTTGATACATTGATTAAGAAGTTAAACAGAACAGCAATTATTTAAAATAGGATTTTTAGAACTTTACTGTTAAAGGGGTACTTCACCACTGGAATGAATATGTATTTAATGAAAGACAACAACTCCCAGAATGCACTTGCTTTGCTGCCCTACGAGGCCACTCCCACCGGTTACATCACTTGCCCACCGCGGCACCATCCCTAATTCAAAACCAAAACTAAAATGAGCATTGTCGTTCATTCACGGCCTCACTGTCATTCACGGTGTGTGCGCACTGGCGCATTTTCAGTTCATGCCTATGGAACCTTAACGTTCATAGGAATGCATTGAAAACACTCGCTTTGCTCCACACCATGCGCCATGCGCATTTACATTCTGTGAGTGAAATCCCACCCACTATGGGCGGGTTGAAAACATGCAGAACTAGCTCCTACTACTGGCTGTAGTCACTAGCCTCTGGCCAAAAAAGCAGCCGATGATGCAAAATGACGATATTTGCGTCATCGGAGGATTTTTTTCCATACATAAAATACATAAATCTCTCGTCTCAGGGGGATATGAGGGGGGAAAGCACGATCATTCGAATATACTACCGGGTTTCTACTGATACAAAGCTTAATGCTAATCGCTGAAGTAACCCTTTAAATTGTATCTATTTAATGCATACTTGCGCAATAAAAGTATTCATTAAAAAAAAATCTTTACAACCCCAAACTTTTGAATGGTAGTGTACAAAAAAGTAGGGCTGGTACGAATATAATTTTTTTTCGGAGAGAGGGGGCTGAACATATTCTTTTCTCTAATAAAGGCAGGAATCTGAAGGAGCGGCGCACCTCACGTGGACGGGGCTTATATGCTCCGAGAACGGACACTGCACTAGTGATACAAAACACACAGGTGTGTTACGTCCCAGTAACAAACTCCTATATTTCGCAGTAGATTCATTTAGATTGATAATAATAACGGGTAATAGGCTTGCTGCGATAGGCATAACACCGGTTTAACAGGCATAACACCGGTTACATCACCGACCCCACTGTCATTTAGACTTTTTTTATAGTACTAAAATAATTTAGTTCAGTTAGAGAACAGACACCACAAATAAAAACTGAACGTGTCTGCCAAAGTCGCAGCACAGGCCAGCAGGAGATTTCATTCATCACGAGAGTGGGGAGCAGAATGACAAGATGACAGCGGAAGATTTGGCCTCAACGCGAAATGTAAAAGCGCCTATTTAAGTGAGTTTGTCATTGTACTGTTTTGGTACGGTTTGTTGTTGTGTTTTTCATTAAGAATAATAAGTTGATTCTGAACCAAAAGTAAAATGGTCACGGCCACACTGTCATTTGTTCACGGCAGAGTATTGTATTTCGCCAGATTTTACGGTGTAAACATTCAAGTGCAAATGTGAACCATTTCGAGGGGGATGCGTTTAAAAAAAAAAAAATTTAATCCCAAAATTGAAAATCGAATTCCAACCCACCGAACGAATATTCTGGTCCAGCACTACAAAAAAGTATAAATGAAAATGATAGTATCCTGTGAGTAACAGGCTGCTTGCTAATAATAGTACTGATAAGTTATTTTGTTATAATAACTATAGGTTTGCTAATAAAATACAATTACATACCTCTGCTACTAATAATCATCAATGTGGTGCTAGAAATGTATACTGTACATTTAAAGTTAAGATACGAAATTTTTATTATTGTCATTGAATGCTTGTTTTAGTAAGCAAATTCATCCCATTTCATCCTCATGACATACAAAGGTTAATAAATGGGTTCTGTGCAATGCTAGCTGGTACTGTACATCACGTGTCTTCTCCATTTCATAGCACATCACTACTCGCTAGCTCTGCCACCAGTTATTATATAATTGCTTGCAGTCATGGTACCAAAAACACCTCCCAAAAATTAAATATTGCAGCTTTTGAGTTCTTTTTTAGCATACAGGAAAACAAAATAAATAAAAAATAATTTTCGGAATTGGAGTGAAAGCATTCATAATTCTAGATCGAGTGATTTATATCATACTATGCATAATGTACAAAAAAGTCATTCAGTTACACTCATTACCTTTGCAGATCGATCTGTCTCTGTGGCCCTGCTCTTTTCGGCTCTGCTTCTTTCTGCTGTTTTGGTGTCTTGCCAATGATTGAATCAGCTGAGGCTGTGGTGGCAGGATCCTGAGCAGGTGCTGCTCTCTTCCGGCCCCGCCCAGACCCTCCCCCTGTCGTAGCTCCAGCCTCTTTATCTGGTGTGGCAACACCCGCAGGGTTTTTAGGGGGTCGGCCACGTCGTGGTTTATTGGCAGGGGGCAGTGACCCTGACGAGGGGTTTGAAGACACACTGTTCTCTGTGCCGTCACTTGCAGGCGCAGCACGTTTTTTCCCACTGGGCTGAGCAGCCTCTTCCTAAAAGAACAAAAAAAATTAACAAGGGACAATAGAAGTGTGAACATCCAGCATTTTCAGTGTTTACATGGGATATTTCTGACCTTCTTTACACCTCCTGCTTTTGTGATCACTGGATTCTCTTCATTCTCCCTCGCCCCTGTCTCTGAAGCCTCAGAACTCACATCCCTTTATGACAGAGAAAGAGAAAGTTGTAAATGCTTGATAAGGATAAAGTACTTCCTGCGGTAAAGATTAATCAATGCTGGATAAATTCCACATCATAGTGAATGAAAAGTAAAAATTAATGAATTCTGATAAGCACAAACCTGCTTTTATTTGTTGCAGGCGAGCTGGGTTGGGAGTTAGTGCTTGCGTTGCTCCCGGTGTCGGAGGTGGTGGTTTTAATGAACGGTCGTCGAGCGGTTACCGTTAAAGGTTTGTTAACTGCCCCCAGCACACCTGTCTGCTTTGGTGGTTGCTGAAAAATATGAATGTGTTATGTAAGAAATGAGCGATGTAATGCAGTCAAGGAATTCAATTGTTAGTTGCATCATTTCAATAGAACTTTCCAAAAAGAACACTGATGTGATCTATTCCAGTGTGTGAAATAACTCCCAACTACTCTGAACAAACTAGGGGTTCCTAAACTTTTTATCTGCTGAACCTAAAATACATTTACTTGGAGATTAGAAGTAATATTCTAATTTTTGAATGTAATGAAAGATAAATGTATGCACTAATTTTTATAAATAATTACACTACTGGTCAGTAAAAAAAAATATGTTTGTGAAAGGTCTCTTCAGTCTTGTGTCACATGATCCTTCAGAAATCATTAAATCCACTGATATGTGGATTTGGTGCTGAAGAAACATTTTTTTCATTTCTTATTTTTATTAATGTTGAGAACAGAGGTGCTGCTTTATGGAAAACTTTTACATTGTTACAAAAGTTTTACATCACTATGATCAATTTAATGTGTCATTGCTAAATGTATTAAATTCTTAAAACAAAACAAAAAAACTTGCCAACCATAAACATTTGAATGGTAGTGTATATTTTTATAACCTACCTGGATTTTCCCTGTCTGCAGAACAATTTTTGCCTCTGGTGAGAGATATTCCTTATCATTGACAAAATCCTGTACATAGGAACAGATGGAATGAGTTTCTTAGTAAGGTCACATGTAAAGCGTAATTATGGATAGTCAGAGTGATTGTTACCTTATCAGGTGGGGTAAAGAATTTGCTAGGCAGCACAGGATCTTTTGGGGAATCCAGATGACATGAAGTGCTCTTGTTTGCGATCACAAATAATGCCACATCACACACAATGTAAAGTTTCTGTAAATGCATGAAAATAAAGTAAAACACACTGGGATTCAGAAATACATACACTATGCATAATATGCATAATCTATTAATGATAACGAACCTCGTTTGCCTTTGGGTCGTCTGGGGCCTGTGCATCTTTTGTTTGTTTGATGTTCTCTACCATCTTCCTCAGGAATGAGTGACTGTTATTCTCATTCTTTGTCATCAAAACCTCCAACATGAACCACAGGCACCTGAAAAAATACATTTTCATCTGAATTAGTTAAACATCCTGTAAGAACCTTAGTGTCTGCGTCTACTCACTCATAGCACAATTAAAAAGAGAAGGTTCAGTTTTAAAATTTGAGAGTATTGGTCAGATCACGTAGCAATCTGTGTGTAGAACGAAAAAACTGCAACAGTGTGTGAATGCGTTTAACACTCATACTCTTTGACGTCTCTGATCTGCTCCAAATCCTGTGGTTTGGTAAGGTCTGGATCATGAGCTAGAAGATGGATCATGTATGGCACGACATATTCTGGCAGGAGAGACAGCAGCTTTTCTGAAAAACAAAAATTGGAGAACAAGCAGGATATTTAGGTCTTGGCCATTCATGCAATTCTGCAGGAAATAGTTATTGGCTCAGTGTTATACCAAAGAACATAAATCTTATCTACCATGGGCCATGGGATTCTGTTTGATGTACTCTCTGCGGACACTGATGTTCTTGAGCAGGCACTGTCGGGCATGAGCACGTCGCTCTTTCACTGGGTCTTTAGCGCACAAAGCAAACACAGCCATGTACTCCAGTGGTAACAACAACTTCACCAGAGCAACATGTAACTTCTGAGCAAAGATCTGCCGCACCTGATAGCACTCATCCTATATAGAGAGGGGAAAGGGAAGGAAATTCTGAAAAGAAGCAAAGTTATGGTAGTATGGCTATTATAAGCTTTTGTAGCATGCACTAATATTTCCACTTATGTTAGTCAATGTTTCTTGTGCCAAAACAGTTGTAATTTAGGCTCACACAACTATTTTGTACAACTGTTTTTGCTGTTGTACTTTTAAGACCTTTATTTATAAAATTACTTCACAATTATGCAATTGCAAGACTCTTTGCCCACGTTCACACAGCAGCAAAATGCAGTTGTCAGTCCTGTATTTGAGTCCTTAATGCGTTCACATTCACACACAGTATGGTTATTTACGGGAGTGACAACCGCATTCTATAACTGAACTCACACCTGTAAATTTTCAGCAGCCGCATTCTCGGAAAAGTTTTGTGTTCTATGCACGACTCAAATGCGTGTCATGCGCGAGAGGCTGCGATTGAAACGGTTAAAGGGCCAAGCATGCGTGTTTACATTTAAGCTTCTGACGGTTAATGAAGATTTGATGGATAAACTCGCGGCCCTGACTCTTGTGTCAAAAGTGATAAAGCTTTTAAGTTTTATGGACGTCGCTAATCTTTGATATTACTTTGGTCACTGTCGCTATGGTTACTGGTAAGATAATACAGGCTTGACTCTCGTTGCACGTTCATACAGACAGTATTCCAGATGCAAATTTTTTTATAATATATATATATATATATATATATTTTCCATACGTGTCCAAGAAGTCATGTACTGAACTCACATTAATGACGAGTCCACAGAGCTGGAACTGTTCTGGAGTGATGATGTCATGGTAACAAGGCTCTTGTGCCAGTTTCATGATGGCGCTCCCCGCTGCAAGCCTCAGTCGAGACATGTCAGACTTGCTGTGTCCACAAACACACAGGTTAGAGGCCTATTACAATATTAGGGCAGCTTTCATAATTACACAAAATTACTTAAGGGATCTTGACACCCAGTTAGTACCTGATTTTCTTCTGCTCGGTGAGGTCTCCCTCACTGACCAGCATGGCTGAGAGGAGTCTGAGAGTAGAGTTAGCAGATTTAGACTGATTATTCTTCATTCCCAGCAACCAGCGGACCAACAGCTTAATGGCTTGCACCTGGAAACACACACCGACATGCACATTAATACACACACACACAAATCACCAAGAATGTTGTTTTCAACCTGATTACTTAAAGACATTTACCTTAGCCAGCACTTCAGGGGAAACCTCATCATCAGCTGTCCAGAGCCGCCCATTCTTGTTTCCCACAGACTGAAAGGGAAAGAGGGTTAGAGTTACCATGCAAGGCAATAAAAGAATTCCTACATGCCTAAAGCAGAATAATACATCAATATGCTCACTCTGTCATTCATCAGAAGGTCCTTCACGATAAAATTGGCTACGATTGACTTCATGGGTGACGCAAATTGATCCGGGGCAAGCATGGAGATGTGTCCAAGAGACACAAGTGGAGTGATCAGCTGTTCAGGCACATCTGCATTCAGACTGCGAGACAATGGCTGAAGAGAGAGAAGAAAAAAAAAGAAGGCATATTTGAAAAATTAGCATGCATTAAAAAACATCAATTGCTTTCTTACTGTAATGTTCACAGGATTTGACGGTCAAAAAAAAAAAATCTATGCTTTTGCTGGCATTTTAAGAAAAGTCTGTTAAACAAAGACTGCATTTGTGAAATTGCTTTTATGCACATAGATTTACCTCAAATATTTGTGCTAACTGGACCTCTTTGTTGTGAAAGATGGCATGGATGCAGTGGACCGCCTGTTTGGCCTGGTGGGGGGTGCCTCGTTTTGCCTTCTGATGTAGTATGGGAATGAGAGTCCTGTACAGAGTTACAGAACATTTAACTACACAACATTTTTAAAGTTGATGAGACTTTAAAAAGAGTTCGTATCAGCGAGTAAGTATATAATAAGTTTAAGTTGTTACGTCAAACTGTTGTGTGTGTGCATTTGGGAGGTGTTCATACGAGCGGATTTGTGGCAGTTCTGTCTCAATCTTTTGTCCTGTGTTTCTGAAGATCTGTATTGCTGCTTCCGCCACTTTATCATCCTCCATCTTCAGACACTGCAGCAAAGACTCATACGTCTCAGCTGAGTGGAATGCAGTGGGGTGAGTAAATGACAAAACCTGAGGTAGGGAAAGCAGAACAGCAAAATTAGAACACATTAAGGATGTGTTCACACTTGTAGTGTGGTTCCCTTGGTTCTTTTGGTCAGGACCCAAAAAAGAAAATAAATTTAGTCCGGGTTCGCTTAGCGTTCACACTGTAATTTTAACACCAAACCTAAAGATACCAAACACAAAAAAGGCTTTTATGACATATTTTGCGACGGAAGTCTACATATAACGGTACATGATGGAGCTGACAACACATGAAGAGCTTATAAAATGTGGCAAAAAGGGGTTAAAACAGCAGCAGGAATCCCTCCGTCACACGCACAAACAAAGATCTGCGGTTCTGACGCCTGTACCGCACTGTGAAGAGCAAACTCGCGATTATGACGAGAAAAAACAGGTATGTTTGAGCACTCTGTCCTTTTTAGGGTAGCATCTTGTGACATCATGTCCTGTTTTTGGTTTGTTTACATGTCTTTGCTCCATATTGTGTTCGTATTTAATTCGAACCACACCAGTTTGTTTGGAAGCGAACCGAGACCCATCTTTTTCAGTGGTCTCGGTCCTCTTGTTTGGTTTGGATGGCAGCGTTCACACTTATTCAAATGAACCGCACTAACAGAGCAATCACACCAGGGTCTGTTTTAATCGGACCAAACATGCCAAGTTTGAGGACACCCTAAAATATTTAATGACTGAGAATGAGTCGAAGACACTTGGTTTTAAATGGAACAATAGCCTACACTTTTGTAGCAATTTTATTTTATCAATTTTAAATGTGATTGTACATCTACTTAAAACTCTTATTTCAAAAGAGCAAGAAATCCTGCTTTCCCTTGTATTGAAAATTAGTACATTTGTAATTACGAAAAGTACCTTGAGCAGCTCAAGTCCAGCGCGGATGGCAGTATCAGGAGTAACTCCCTCATCTTCATCATCAGCAGTGCCCTCAATTGACTTATTTAACAGCTTAACCAGGGCACTGTACACACACACATACACACAAATTATTACTGATCCGAAGTCTACACAATACCTGCAATTACAATTCACCCTCACTAGATGTCTCACTGTTAAAAAGCTATTCAGACTGTTACACAACAGTTAAGGGGGAAAACATGCACATGGCCCATATTGCGCTTATCTCTCTCCCACTCAGTCAGTTTCTCTTCCTCTCTCATTCATGTTCTCCCTTTACATTTGCAGGTGCACTGATAGTCCGTATCCGATACTGTTGTTCAAACAAAGAGAATACACTCTCTGTGACTGTGCTTTACCCTAACATAGCATTTCCTATTTTAATTTTCATACTTGATTTTTAGGACTGATTGTCTACACAGTTGCAAGTGCTCAAATTAGAGTTTATGTAGACATTGTAGTTCATGTACAGTATTTTTTCAGTATTTGTTATAGTAAAGACTTAAAGGATTATTCTTCAAGTTATATATCTTTAGGTCCAAAACAAGTTACACTTGAGATCATTGACCGATCCCTCATAAATAAATAAATAATAAATAAGATAAAAAAATTCCACTGTTATGAATGTTCAAACAGAACAGATTCAGCCAGATACCTGGGGTGTCAGTGTCTACAATGCCTACTTATATAAAAACCTGCATGATGGTCATTAACATTTTCTCATCTGCCATTTGACTTCATTCCCTACCTGATGGCCTCAGAGTCAATGTGCACTGGTGCGATTCTCTCCAGCAGGAATTTCACCATCTCCAGAAATGGGTTTGTGGGCTGCTTGGGGAATGTCAGCTTCCGTGTAATTTCCCTCTGAAAGGAAACTCCACTCTCAGATAACTTGTATCTTTATAATATTAAATACAACTACATAGCTTGTTGAACTGTTGGTTGAAACATGTCTTAATCATATGCAATTTATACAGAAAGCTTATGATTGGTTATAATGTGAGCTTGGAAAGTGCAGTTAAATGTGATGGTATAGCGTTAAACTCACCACACACTGTTCAGCCTGTTTACATGAGCAGGTGGGGCTGATGAGTTGCTCAAGCTGAAGACGCAGTTTCTCATCTTCACCCAGAACCTGATTAAACTTCTTCATAAAGTCCTGAGCTTTGCCTGGGTCTGGGAGATTCTCTGAGAATGAGATATAAATTAATAGTTATTAACCAACAGGGTTTACAATGTGTAATTTGTAAGTATACATGTAGTGTGAGCTTACTAGCGATGGTCATAAGTTTTCCAAACATGGCTGTGGTGTTTGCTTCAGACTGCAGGAAGAGAAAAACAACAGTCACTCCTCCACAGCAGCAAAATTCATATGTGCATTGAATGCAGTCACAAAATAAGAACAAATTGCTGCGTTGATTACAACCACAATTTTCTTTCTTTTCAATTTTCTACTAGATTTTAGCTGAACATTTGTTTGATTAGTATATTTTTAACATTAGTACAAGCTGCTATTATAAGCCAGTGTTGCACTATTACATATTTTTGTCTGTCACTGTATCTGTCATTTGTATGCTTTGGCATAAAAGTGATGTAAAACAGTCAATAATGCACTTTGATTAGAACAACACACACAATGTCCTTTAGAATATTTTACATATAAAATATACAACATGCCATGGACATGGCTTACAACTACACACAAAACCAGCTCAATTTCTAACTTTCATAAAATACCTTGAAAAATATCAATATCATTTTTGATACCACTGGGAAAAACTGCCACAATATTAACAGCAAGTTAGTATACTTTTGACCGGTCACAGTTCTTTCAACTAAAACTTCTCAGGCCTGATACCTCGGAGTAAGATTATGCTATGGTCTAGCGGTGTAACAATTCAAATTACTCATGGTTCGGTTTGTATCATGGTTTTAGGGTTACGGTTTCAGTACGGTTCAGTATGTGCCATGTTCTTTCTTGACTGTTTACATTCACTTGAGACGTAACCGACTATGTTTGCTAGGACACTCGCCAAGACGGCATGTTTTAGACAAATTTGTATGTTTAAGCACAGAAAGACTTGAAAGAACTTAATTTAGTATTCGCACACTGTCTGAGACGATGCGCCAGGGTACTAGACTGCGACCAAAATGGTCGCAAATGCAAATTTTTTTTTGATAATGTGCGAGTTAAAATTTCACATGGTCGCATTGGTGCGAGGCTTGCTGAGATAGTCAGCAACAATGGTTACATCACTTGCCCACTGCAGCACTGGCACCGCCCCCATCGTCGTTTAGATTTTTTTTTATAGTAATAAAATCATTTCGTTCAGTTAGAGAACAGACACTACAATTAAAAACTGAACGTGTCTGCTTAATGTAGAGCGAGCCGAACGAGAGTCGCTGCACAGATCAGCAGGAGGAATCAGATTTCATTCATCACAAGAGTGAGGAGCTGATGATAAGATAATCACGGAAGATTTGGTTTCAAAGCGAAATGAAAAACCGCCTATTTAAGTGAGTTTGTCATTGCACTGTTTTGTTGTTGTGTTTTTTATTAAGAATAATAGGCCAATGAACCCACCATTCAAGCAACCCGCCCCCGAATTGGCACTAATTCTAAACTGAAAGTAAAATGCGCACAACCGCACTGTCATTCACGGTGCGGGTCCACTGGCGCGTTTTCAGTTCATGCCTATGGAAGCTCAACTTTTCTTTGCTCCGCTCCGTTATGAATGCCCGAGCGGCCATGAGCATTTTACTTTCGGTTTAGAATTAGCAATTTAAAAGCTACGTCAATTAACCGTTGGGAAAATTCTCACCGTCACATCCCTACGCAAGTGCACAATGTTTTCACGCCTTGGCTGGCGCTGAGCCAGAGACATTTAAATACACAAGTGCTTGCAAAACAATACATTTATAGTTTGTAAAATACACAGCGATGTCTATGGAAGTGGCAATAATCCATTAACGACGTGATATATTCATATCAGATCCACAAGTGTAAGTATCTATAAAGTTTACTCTATTCTACTCTCACTTTACCGGCCACTTACTTTCATGTATTTCAGGAGAAGTGGATGAATTGACGTGTTGTAAATCTGACAGATCCATTTCTCTGAACTGTGGGGCAAACTAACATGGCGACGCCCATCACGCATTACAGATCAACTAACATGATCATTATAGTTTTCAACAACAAAACGCGTTCACTTGCATGTATTTGAGAATCGGAATATCAGGTAGTTGAAGACATAGCCAGCAAGTTTGTGAATATTTTGAATAAAAAAGGAAAAAATAAAAAGCGGATCTGCCATACAGCACTGTTATGAAAAATTACTTTAATAAAATAATAATACCCATGGCAATAATACTTTTATTAATAACTTATATATGTTATGTGTGATAATATTTTAGTAATGTTTTCCTTTAAATTTATGCTTGTTGGAAGCAATGTTCAGATTAAAATATTTAGCAAATATAAAGCTTTTAGTCACATCAATGCAAAATCAAGAGAACGATTCATCAACATGCAAGGTCATTATGATTCAGATTTAAAAAAAGGGACCAGAGCGACCAGTGGGAAGAATAAGTCTAGAGCCCTGTGCGCACACACAAAACTTCTTACACAGCACTTGTGAGTTCTCTTTCGCGTTTCTTGCGCTTAAATGTTTAAATTGGCTAGGCTTAA